>JABTTQ020001040.1:0-447564 GCA_016081115.2 Rehmannia glutinosa
ATAACAATAACATAATTTAACCCTGTTACATCGAAAACAATTTACCCAAACCCCAACCTAAATCAAGAACATAACAAGAAAAATTTATTATAAAATCAGAAATATTATACATGATCATATACTTGTGCAAAGGACTTAACCCAAAAATTCTCAAAAAAAATTCAGAAAATGAAGAGAAAAAAAACCTTGTTCCACAGACGATTTGGCCGCCGACTCGGTTAAGAAGACGAGTACAATCGACTTGAATATGTTGTGCCACTTCGAATAATTGTCATCGAGTGGGTGCCGCCTCGAAGAAAGCTGACGGGAAGATGATTATAGGATTCTTTTGCGGGGGATGGAGAGTTCTTAGACTTAGAGAGAGAATTCGGATGATGGAGAAGAATAGTTAGATATGTTTAAGTTTTACAATACTCAAAAGAGAAGATATGGAAGTAGTGCGATATCATAATAAAACCGATCCCTTGATTCTAGCAATTTGAAAAGCCACCACTGATAGGTGTGAGTTTTGCATGTATTTTGAGGCGTATTTCTGGCTATAATGATGGGTAAACATGCACATACTCGCGTTAAATGTTACATATTCACTCCTTGTGGAAAAGATATTACACTTTGCTTATTTTGTAGGAATTTCATGATATTTGAAGCAAATTGAATACGAATACGAGATAGCAAAGTGGAAACACGGAGAACCGAGTGAGTATACGAAAAGTGAAGCCAAAAAGAGTGAAAGTTGAGCGCCTAAGGAAAAGACAGGGGCACACGGATTGGGCATGCCTCTGCACCACCCGTGCACCCCGAATTTAGAAATTTAGAGGCTGCAAAGCATGGCGCACGGTAGCCAATGCACCGACGCATGACCCGTGCGCCCTACAGGAGAATAGATGAGTTCAATCGGGATGGCGCACGGGTAGCCCGTGCTCCTACGCACCACCCGTGCGCTCTATAGAGACGGAATTATTTCAACAGGGTGGCGCACGGTAGCCCGTGCTTCGACGCACCACCCATGTGCGTCTCTGCACTGAATCCCATAATCTGCAAAGATTATGCCCTAAAGCGATTTGTGGGTATAAAAGGCTTTTTGGGGGGGCGCACACAAGGATATTCTCGGCATTTTTGGGATCTACAACACAAGACAAGGGTCAACTCTTGGAAGAAGATATCAAGGAGACAATCGGGTTGCATCGGAGCTTGAAGAGCGGAGATATATCGAGAGCTTGTCGACGTTCCTAAGTTTTTTTCTTCTTCTTCTTTTAGTTTCAATCTTTCATTTTCATTTGTAATGGCTTTGAACAATTTGTTTATAAGTTGTTTAGAAATCATGTGTAGCTAAACTCTTGAGATTTCCGGGTTTTGGGAGTAGATTGATGAACTCTTGTTGGATGTTTTAATCTTAGTTGAAGTTATTATCTTGAAGCCTATTTGAGTATTTTGAGCTTATTCTTGTTTTATCACTTGATCAATGATTTAACTTGTTTGATATATTGATTCATAATTCGAGAGATGAGTTTCAATATTAGATCTTGAATACTCGACACAAATATTTGCATGAATCGAGAGGCTTGTAAATATTTGTGAGGATATTTGATCTTTTAAACTTTTGGGAGTTGAATGCTTCATGTTGAGTAGAGATGCTAGCATAAATTTCAATCTACGTTTTATATGCATCTCGAGAGGGAGGATAAAATAACTTTGTGATCGTCTTATAGGAATATTGATAATAACGTGGCTTGATTAAACCGGATAACAAGAGAATTATTAGTCGAAACCTTAACTCGGAAATCTATTTCATTATCTTGATACTTCTATCATTTGTATTATCTTAATCTTGTGTTTTAGTGATTTAAATTGTCTTAATCTCAATACAACAATCATCTAATTTCGATCGTCTAAATAAAAATAAGACTATCTTAGATCAATACTTAGCATATTAATTTATTAGTCTCCGTGGATACGACCTTGCTTACCCTATTCTATAAACTACACCGTACACTTGCGGTGAAGCAAAAATAACGCGAACAAGTTTTTGGCGCCGTTCTGACTAATACAATTTTTGGTGCTAATATTGCGATAGATAGAATTAATTTTAATTTAGACAATTTTATTTTTACATTTTTGGATTCACTTTAATTCTTCATTATTTGACTTGTTTCTTTTAGTTTGGTCCAGGTAGTGCATGAACACACGCTCGAGGCAAGGGGACTTGATACCGCTTATACCGAAAGTCGAGGCTTTCGAGAAGAATCATGCTACCACTAGGACGGGCTGAAAGACAACACAATCCGATAATGGGGGATTTGAATGAGTTACAATACCAAGCAAACAATGGTGGAAACGAGTTACCGATATCGGTTCAACAGCAAAACATTCGTGATTACTTTCGACCACAAACGAATCGTAATTACGGTGGTATTGCCCATATTCCTATCAATGCCAACAACTTCGAGCTCAAACCGGCACTGATCAATATGGTGCAACAGAATCATTTGGGGGTTCACAATCGAAGATCCTAACTCACCTTGCACATTTTATCCAAATATGCAATACGATCAAAATGAACGGAGTCTCGGATGACGCCATAAGATTGCGCATGTTCCCATTCTCTTTACGGGATAAGGCAAGAAATTGGTTGGGTACTTTGACGCAAGGCAGTGTAAGCACATGGGACGAACTGAGCCAAAAGTTTTTTGTTTAAATTCTTTCCACCGAGCAAAACTTTGCGGCTCAAAAAGCGAGATTACTCAATTCCAACAAGTTCGACTCAGAGCCTTTGTATGAGGCTTGGGAAAGGTTTCGGATTTGTTACGTAGATGTCCACAACATGGGTTTCGGGAGGATCAGATTATGTTTCTTTTACAATGGTTTAATGGGACAAACTAGAGCCTTTGTGGATGCCGCAATGGAGGAGCATTGTTGGCAAGGTTTCCACAAGATGCCTTGAACCTTCTTGAAGAAATGGCTATGAAACAGTTACGGTGGCCATCCGAAAGATCTAATGTACAACGAGTAGTCGAAATCTCTTGATTCGCACTCCAATTAAAACATTGATGGCACAAGTAAGCGGCTTTGACAACTCAATTGAGTGTATTGACGAAGGGCGGGCGAAGCGAGCACGAGCATGGGTAGTGAAGCTCTTCTATATCCGATGGAAGAGGTAAATTATGTGAATAACCGAATTTCAACAATTTAGGAATAATTCAAACCCAACGCACTACCATCCAGGGTTGAGAAATCATGAAAATTTTTCCTACGCAAATACAAAGAATGTGTTACAACCTCGCCGGGATTTAATGCTTCAAGTGGAGGCGGAAATGGAGAAGGCAAATCGTCGTTGGAAGATGCACTCACCTCCTTCATAAATCAATCTAATGCATTCATGAATGATACGATGAGCCGCGCCGCTAAGCAAGACTCTCGGATGGATAAGATAGAACAACAAGTGACAAGCTCGATAAAGAACTGAGACTCAAATGGGTCAATTAGCTACAATTGTGGGTGGTCAACATCACAAGGGTTAATTTCAAGTAATACGGAAATGAATCCTAAGGAACAATGCAAGGCGATTCGCTTACTGAAGCTCTTTAAATATGAGGGGCCTAAAGAAAAATTTGGGAATCAAACTTTCGGATGAAGCATCGAGGCGGAAGCGGGAGAATCCGTGATGAAGGATGATATTGAAGAAAATAGGAAAAAGAAAGAGAACAAAGAGGGGAACAAACAAGTTTGAGAAGCTAAAATCATCATCTAACTCGAATATATCTAAGTTGCCTATATCTCTTCCCTTTCCTCAAAGATTTCAAAAGAAAAGCTTGATGATCAATTTGCCAAATTCCTTGATATATTTAAGAAATTGCACATTAACATTCCTTTTGCACGCACAGAACAGATGCCAAACTATGCAAAATTTCTTAAGGATGTTATGTCGAAAAAGTCGGAGGATGACAAGCTTTGAAACGGTGAATTTGACGGAAGAATGTAGTGCAATTATCCAAAGAAAGCTACCACAAAATCGAAAGATCCGGGAGTTTCACTATCCCTTGTGCTATTGGTGGTAATTTCTTTAATAAAGCGTTATGTGATTTGGGGGCAAGTATTAATTTGATGCCTTTGTCCATTTTCAGGAAGCTTGGATTAGGCGACGTGAAGCCAACTACGGTGACATTGTAACTTGCAGACCGATCACTTACGTATCCGAGGGGAATTATTGAAGATGTATTGGTAAAAGTTGATAAATTTATATTCCCCGTGGATTTCTTGGTCTTGGATATGGAAGAAGATCGAGACGTTTCACTGATACTTGGACGTCCTTTCCTAGCCACGGGTAAAGCCTTAATAGATGTGCAAAAAGGGGAGCTCACATTACGTGTTAATGATGAGCATGTTTTATTTTCTATATATAAGGCAATGAAATTTCATGATTCGGTGGAGAATTGTAATTTTTTGGATATAGTTAGTTCATGCATTGAGGATTATGTTGATCATACATTGTCTACAGATGATTTGGAATTTGGTCTAACCCACTCGTGCTCAATGTCGAGTGTTGTACTTGATTTTGAGAACCAAGATTTGTACGACTATGTTTGTGCCTTAGATCATATGCAGGAACTACCTAAGAGCGCAAGAGGCGAGAACGCAAAGCCAGAAATAAGGAAGCCAAACTTGCAGAGACGCACCACCCATGCGTCCACGCACAGGCAACCCGTGCGTGATGCTGAGGGAAGAATTGAAGTCTCTGAAGAGCACACGGGGCGTCCGGGAGCACGAGCACCGCCCGTGCGTGACCCGAAATAGCAACATCGACTCAGGAACTCAAGCAATTACCCGAACACCTCAAATATGCATTCCTTGGGGCAAATAATGCAAATCCGTAATCGTTTCATCTCTTCTCACTCCTACTCAACTTGATAAATCGTTAAGGGTTTTACGAAAACATAAGTCAAGCACTAGGATGGTCTATAACTGATTTAAAAGGCATAAGTCCATCCGTTGTGATGCATAAAATTCGGATGGAAGATGTTTATAAACCATCAGTGCAAAACCAAAGATGACTAAACCCTATCATGCAAGATGTGGTTAGGAAGGAAGTGTTGAAATGGTTGGATGCCAGGATCTTTTATGCTATATCTGATAGTTCATGGGTAAGTCCGGTACAAGTGGTGCCAAAAAAAGGGGGGGTAAAAGTGGTGAAAAATGAAAATGAAGAACTGATTGCTACTAGAATCGTTACAGTGTGGCGAATTTGCATTGATTATCGAAAACTAAATGATGCCACTCGAAAAGATCACTTCCCCCTCCCCTTTATCGATATGATGTTGGATCGTCTTGCAGGTTATGATTATTATTGCTTTTTAGATGGTTATTCTGGGTACAATCAAATCATGATTGCGCTGGAAGACCAAGAGAAAACAACATTTACATGTCCGTATGGCACATTTGCATTTTGTCGCATGCCATTTGGTTTATGTAATGCGCCTGCCACTTTCCAACGTTGTATGATGGCTATATTTCACGATCTTATTGAAAAAGTTATGGAGGTGTTTATGGACGATTTCTCGTGTTTGGTGATTCTTTTGATAATTGTCTTCACAATCTTTCCCTAGTCTTACAAATGATGTGAAGAGACCAATCTAGTACTAAATTGGGAAAAGTGCCATTTTATGGTACGCGATGGCATTGTACTTGGTCATCGAGTCTCTTCTCGCAGTTTGGAAGAGACCAGGCAAAGATTGTAACGACGAGAAATTACCTCCTCCTACAAACGAAAAAGCTATCCGAGCTTGGGCCACGCCCGGATTTTCTGAAGGTTTATCCGTGACTTTTCTAAAATTTCTAAGCCCTTGAGCCAATTGCTAGAAAAAGATGTTGCTTTCATTTTTTCCAATGAATGTTTGCAGGCATTCGAAACGTTGAAGACAGCATTGGTGACCGCACCTATACTGTCGCCAGCATTGAGTCAACCATTTGAGCTGATGTGTGATGCAAGCGACTTTGCGGTTGGGGCTGTTCTCGGTCAAAAGAGGGAAAAATTGTTCAGATCCATCTACTATGCAAGTCGAACGTTGGACAGTGCTCAACAGAATTATACCACAACCGAGAAAGAGATGTTGGCGATTATTTTCGCATTCGATAAATTCCGATCTTACTTGATCGGGACGAAAACGATTGTGCATACCGACCATGCGGCTATCAAATACCTCTTTGACAAGAAGGATGCGAAACCGAGGTTGATTCGATGGATCTTATTATTGCAAGAGTTTGATGTGGAAATCAAGGACCGAAAAGGATGCGAACGTGGTAGAGACCATTTGTCTCGATTAGAAAATCAAGAGGGAGCAAAAGGAAGTACGGGATTAATAAAAGAGGAGTTTCCTGATGAACGATTACTCATGCTTGAGGCAAAGTTTCCGTGGTATGTGGACTCTTACATGATGTAAAGTTCTACATGTGGGATGACCCCCTACTCTTTAAGAGGTGCGCGGACAAAATCATAAGAAGATGCGTGCCTCAAGAAGAATGGGAGGAGTCCTACAATGATGTCACTCCGCTCCTCCGCGGACATTTTGGCCCCACTCGCACACAACGAAGGTATTGCAAAGTTGGCTATATTGGCCCACTTTATTTAATGACCGTTATTTGTTTGTGCAACAATGTGACAGTGTCAGCGAATGGGAAACATTTCAAGGAAACACGAGATGCCAATGACCAATGTAATCGAAGTGGAGTTGTTCGATGTGTGGGGAATTGATTTTATGGGCCTATTTCCATCGTCTTCGGGATATCAATATATTCTACTTGCTGTGGAATATGTATCCCGTTGGGCAGAGGCGATTCCTTCCAAAACAAATGATGCTCAGGTTGTAATGCGATTCCTTAAGAAAAACATCTTTACTTGATTCGGCACTCCAAGAGCTTTAATTAGTGATGGAGGGTCGCATTTTGTAAACAAATTGATGAGCAACTTGTTGGCAAAATATGGGGTCAAACATAAAGTTGCATTGGCATATCATCCACAAGCCAATGGACAAGCGAAGTGGTTGCCAACAGGAGATCAAACAAATCCTTTAAAAGACGGTGAACATCAACCGAAAAGATTGGGCGTTAAAATTGGATGACGCTTTGTGGGCATACCGGACAAAGCATATAAGACACCGTTGGGCACATCCCCCTATCAACTTGTTTTGAAATCGTGCCACTTACCGGTGAGTTAGAACACAAGGCATTCAGGCGGTCAAAAAGCTAAATATGGATTTTTAAAGTTCTAGGCGAGGAAAGGTTGCTCCATTTGAATCGATGGAAGAGTTTTGGGATGAAGCTACGAAAACTCCCGAATTTATAAGGAAAGAACCAAGAGGTGGCATGATAAGATGATCAAGAAAAGAGAGTTTTTTACCGGGAGAACCGATTGCTCTATACAATTCACGCCTTAAATTTTTCCAGAATACTCAAGTCTAAGTGGTCGGGGCCATTCGTGATAAAGAAAGTATTGAATCCACCCAGGATTGTAGAATTGTTGACAAAAGAAGGTGAGACTTTCATGGTAAACGGCCAACGGATTAAGCACTACTTCCACCGAGGAAATCAAAAGGAGGTGACATCCACCACCTCGCGCAACCCGTAATTTAACAAAAGAGGCGTCAAGCTAAAGACGTTAAATATAGCGCTTGTTGGGAGGCAACCCAACGGTTTTTCGTGTGACTTTCATTTTTGTGTGTGTTTAGTTTCAATTTTGTGTGATTTGAGTGATTTGATATGCGTGTTTCTATTAATGAGTGTGATTTGTGTGTTTTTGTTTCATTTTTGTGTGTTTTTGATAAAAAAAAAATCACCTCAATTGTTGTACAGGTGCGCACGGGTAGCCCGTGCTTCGACGCACCACCCGTGCGCCCTACAGAGAGTTGATGATTTCATCGGGGTGGCGAACGGGTAGCCCGTTCTTCGACGCACCACCCGTGCGCCTTACAGAGGGGGCATAAATAAGAGCGATTTAAAAGCGCTCTTTCTTCAAAAAACCCCCAAATCGCGCGCCCATTCCCCCAACTTCCTTGCCTTCAAAATTTCTTGTAATTTCCACCTAAATTCTCCCATTTAATCACTCTCCCATCACATTAGAACCACAATTTGCATTGTATTCAAGTTTGATTGAAGGAAATTGAAGATAAAGCACCTAGGGTTCAAGTTGTTCACTTTGATTCGAAATTCGAAAATTCCGGTAAGAGCTTCGTTTTTCCTTGTGAATTTCTTGTCAATTATGTAATGGGAATCATGATTGGTGCTAGCTTTGATATTTTTGCTATGTTTTGAATGAAATCTTCTTTAAGGCAATTTATCAAACACTTTGTGGGCATGTGTAATTGAGGAAATTTTGGATGATATATTGATGAATAAGGCATGGCCAATGATTGTTTGAACTAATACCTTTCTAGAATGGCCATAATTCTTGCTTGCTTGGGGTAGTTGATCGATCAAAGTGAAAGTAGGGAAGTGAATTTGCATCACCTAATATGTTAGTGTTAATCACCTACTTTGTTGTTGCCATTGATGATACTGGGATGCTAATGGAATGTATTTCAGGTACAAATTCTTCATGCCCGAGCGAAGAAATCCCCAGGGTGGAAGGAGACGTGCACGCGGGGCGGCACAACGAGACGTGGCACCGCCAGAGGTCGACCAAAACAGTCCCGCCGCATATGGGGTTGAATTGACAAACGCAGATGATCTTGAGCGATGGAATCGCTTGATTGGTCGCCAAATAGCTCCATCCCGCTATGCCGACGATGAATGCACCCAAACTTTGGGGATACATGAGGACGTTTGGCGTCTCTTTGCAAAGGTTGGATGGACCAATTTCATGAGCCGAAGGTGGCCGACCTTTAAACAATTCACATTGGAGTTTTTGAGTACCGTGGAAGTATTCAAAAAAGGCGGGACTTTTGAACCCTATATGATACGCTTTTCGGTTGGGAACGTTAAGTAGACAACTATCTATGACCCAATTGAACACCATTTTTGAGGTTCCAACGAATACTCGTACCCGCCCGATGCCCAATTATGATCAATATGACTTTTGGAGAATGCTTGTGGAAACACCACAAACGGGGCCTATGTTGTATGCCGCACGGACCGCCAAAGCCTCTTGGATCCGGAATCCAGTTTTCCGGTACATACAATGCGTGATTGCATCCTCCGTGTTCGCCCGAGAAAATATTGGAGGGATGACTACTAAGGAGCTGTATTTACTATGTTGTATGCTCACAAATACCCCTACAACACAGCCGTCAATTTCGCAGAGCAAATCGAACAGTTAGCTAGGCGGGAAGGGGGTACGATTTCTATAGGGGGCCTCATTACCCCTATTTCCCGGCATTTCAACGTCGATTTCCGAGGCTTGGAGCCTGTTCCGGGCAGCACTCGGGTTAATTTGGCATCGTTGCACCACATGAAGTTCATAGCAAACGAAGACAACATATTGGTACTTCTACAGAAGAAATGTGCTGCATTTCCGTTGCCTAACCCGCCATACACCACAGTCGATACATTGGCAGACACCACCAACTTCCTAATGAAATCTGACGCACATAACCGAATTACGGAGGCCATAGATGCAAGGAAGAAGCGCAGAGTTGAAGGCTTCCAGGATGAGGAAGATTTGGTAGCGGAGGAGGATGAGATACATGGAAGAAAAATGGGGGTGGAATCTCATCACCCCCAAATTGGATATAACATACCCGAGTCCTCACACGGAGGCAATTACCCCCGACGTTCTCAAAGCGGGGATCGTCCCGGTACTTCTCATAGTGGAGGGCCCCAACGTGGTACTGATTTTCACGACATGTTATATGCGTTTGGGGAGGACTTGCGTCGGCAAGGAGAGGAGTTGAGGCAACAAGGGGAGGATTTGAGGCAACATCGGGCTGATTTTCTCGCATTCAGCGAGCACTATGATCGGCGTTCCGAGGAGACGTGGCAAGTGCTCCAACAGTTACAAATGTGGCATATTTCCCAAGGCCACTTCCCACTGCCGCCACCACAGTGATTCAGGTATATCCCCACTTTTCGTTATTGAAATTCTATTTTTCCCCTTAGGACACTATAATTTCATTCAAGTTTGGGGGGAGAGATAGTATTTTAATATATGAAAAGTGTGGATACAAAAAAAAATCATGCATTTTGTGTTTTCATATAGTTGCATTAGAGCATTCTAGGTAGCATTGCATCAGAGCACGTTTATGGCTTTAGCACGTCTATTGCATTTCGTAGTGGTTAGAGAGTGAGTTGACCGGGCATGTTGCAACTTGTTGTTTGTGTGTTGATTGAAAATTCATATTGTTGGAATTGGATGACGAGTATGAGTTGATTGAGCCTTGAATAGATGACATTGAGCATGTTAATATGAAAAACTTGGTGTGATGCTTTGAATTACATTTTGACAAGCCTGTGAGCTTTGAGCTTTTACTGCTTATATCTTGTGCAGTCTTGTTGTTGATTGAGGGTATCATTCGTGTTGTCAGAGTTCTAGAACTTGCTTGGGTTTCTCTGTCAAAGCCACATGTTGTATGCGAATTGTGAATGTGATAAAAGGCCATCTTTGTTAGCCTTTCAAGCCTTTTGCTTTCCTACAAATGATGAAATTCCTTGTTAGCCAAGTTGAGCCTATTGCCTTTTTTTTTATAACCACAAGATTTAAGCTTTGAATTTGATAGATCCATCACCATAAACTCGAGTGTATAACGTAGAGTAAATGGAATAAATGGAGTTGAAGGAGTAGGATAAGTGGGCATACTTGGTTAAATGGAACAAAAAGAGGAAGGAAAGAAGTTGAAAAAGAAGTGTTGAAAATGCACAAATGAAAAAAAAATTTGAAAAATTGATAAACTTGGGGGGCGAAGGATTGTTATTTGAGGCGATTCTCAAAAGAAAGAAAGGAAATGGAGATAAATAAAGTTGATAAAAATGAGGGATGATTGGAGTAGCATATGGGATTGCAATGAAAATGATTGATATGCTCATTGGTCTATATACTCGAGTTTGAGTCACTTTATCCAAAATTTCCTACCCAAACCAAAGAGCCTTCATTACAACCAAATGGGAAAGTCCTTTTTGATTCACAAATTGCATCACTCTAGTGGCGGAGATATGAGACGAATTGCAAGCCTATGGTAATTTTGCGACATCGAATTGATTTGAGCGTAAACACGTCCTATATCCTCGTGAGATGAGAGTATACACTTAACTTTGAGAGTTGGAATTCAGAGCATTTCACTTTGTTTTACTTGAGGCGTGTTCTTTGATCGGATATTTGAGGCTTGATTGGGTTGTGCTCAACATTCATGACGAACAATATGGATCTTCTTGTGGGTTCTCTGTGTGCGTTTGTTATTCTTATCTCCTGTTGTGCCTTATCGTGTTCTAAACATTGTTGATCGGGACGGTCAACGAGTTTAAGTTTGGGGATTTTGATAGGTGTGAGTTTTGCATGTATTTTGGCGTATTTCGGCTATAATGATGGGTAAACATGCACATACTCGCGTTAAATGTTACATATTCACTCCTTGTGGAAAAGATATTACACTTTGCTTATTTTGTAGGAATTTCATGATATTTGAAGCAAATTGAATACGAATACGAGATAGCAAAGTGGAAACACGGAGAAGCGAGTGAGTATACGAAAAGTGAAGCCAAAAAGAGAGAAAGTTGAGCGTGCCTAAGGAAAAGACAGGGGGCACACGGGTTGGGCGTGCCTCGGGCACCACCCGTGCACCCCCGAATTTAGAAATTTAGAGGCTGTTAAACATGGCGCGGGTAGCCCATGCACCGACGCATGACCCGTGCGCCTACAGAGAATAGATGAGTTCAACCAGGGATGGCGCACGGGTAGCCGTGCTCTACGCACCACCCGTGCGCTCTACTGAGACCGGAATTATTTCAACAGGGTGGCGCACGGGTAGCCCGTGCTCCGACGCACCACCCGTGCGTCTGCGCTGGATTCCCATAATCTGCAGCATTAAGCCCTAAACTGATTTGTGGGTATAAAAAGGCTTTTTGGGGGGCGCACACAAGGATATTCTGGCATTTTTGGGATCTACAACACAAGACAAGGGTCAACTCTTGGAAGAATATATCAAGGAGACAATTGGGTTGCATCGGAGCTTGAAGAACGGAGATATATCGAGAGATTGTCGATGTTCCTAAGTTTTTCTTGCTTCTCTTTTAGTTTCAATCTTTCATTTTCATTTGTAATGGCTTTGAACAATTTGTTTATAAGTTGTTTAGAAATCATGTGTAGCTAAACTCTTGAGATTTTCGGGTTTTGGGAGTATATTGATGAACTCTTGTTGGATGTTTTAATCTTAGTTGAAGTTATTAGCTTGAAGCCTATTTGAGTATTTTGAGCTTATTCTTGTTTTATCACTTGATCAATGATTTAACTTGTTTGATATATTGATTCATAATTCGAGAGATGAGTTTCAATATTAGATCGTGAATACTCGACACAAATATTTGCATGAATCGAGAGGTTTGTAAATATTTGTGAGGATATTTGATCTTTTAAACTTTTGGGAGTTGAATGCTTCATGTTGAGTAGAGATGCTAGCATAAGTATTTCAATCTACGTTTTATATGCATCTCGAGAGGGAGGATAAAATAACTTTGTGATCGTCTTATAGGAATATTGATAATAACGTGGCTTGATTAAACCGGATAACAAGAGAATTATTAGTCGAAACCTTAACTCGGAAATCCATTTCATTATCTTTATACTTCTATCATTATTATCTTAATCTTGTGTTTTAGTGATTTAAATTGTCTTAATCTCAATACAACAATCATCCAATTTCGATCGTCTAAATAAAAATAAGACTATCTTAGATCAATACTTAGCATATTAATTTATTAGTCTTCGTGGATACGACCTTGCTTACCCTATTCTATAAACTACACCGTACACTTGCGGTGAAGCTAAAAATAACGCAAACAAGTTTTTGGCACCATTGCCGGGGACTAATACAATTTTTGGTGCTAATATTGCGATAGATAGAATTAATTTTAATTTAGACAATTTTATTTTTACATTTTTGGATTCACTTTAATTCTTCATTATTTGACTTGTTTCTTTTAGTTTGGTCCAGGTAGTGCATGAACACACGCTCGAGGCAAGGGTGTAAGTCCAAGCGGCTACGATAATCTAGAGGGGGGGTGAATAGATTATCTCCATCTTTTCGATTTTGCCCTCTTTTTCGAACCGAATGCTCAAAGACAATAATAAAGGTGCGGAATGTAAACAACACACGTCGATTTAAAGAGGTTCAACCCACAGGGCCTAATCCTCTACCACCCCAAGATATATCAGGATGGATTTCAAAAAGAAAAAGATTTTATTAATTTACCACAAATTAATACAACACCAACTTACAACAACACCTTGAAGAGCACCACACTCTTTCTTCAACACCACCTTTGAGATTACCACAATCTCACTTGAAGATTACCACAATCTCCAACGACACCTTGTGAAGATTACACAATCTTCAACCTTGAAGAATACCAAATTCTTCAACACCTCAACAAGAAGATTACCACAATCTTCTCACACCTAACACCTAGATCACCCAAGTGTGTTCTTACCACAAGAACACTCACGCGAGGATATCTTGTGTTGAATGATAACCCAAAATTCAAGATTACAACTCGATAATGAATTATACAATTGAGTGCAAGTGTAATCAAGAATAGCCTAGACCTCAAGGATGTGAAAGTGAATAGCTAGGCAAATTACAACAAGAAATAAGACAATGTAAGAACAAGTGTATTCTTGAGTGTATCTTGTTGTGTTGTAGTTTTCTCTCTTATGGTGTTGCTTCAATTCTTTCTCTATTTATAGAAGATGTCTTGTACATGATAGGCTCTCTTGGGGGAAATGAATTATGTAAAAAATTGCAAGACAATTGAAGAAAAGAGCTGTTAGAAATCAATCCCACAAATTAAGGAGAAGACATTCACTGCACAACGATTTACATTTTTTTGTCAAACTTAAGAGCGACGGTCAAGACAAATAGACGTTTGAAAATGAGAATACATTTTTACACAGGCGGCCGGCCATCGAGCGTAGGGTTCGACCAGGTCGTCCCTACTCAACCGGTCGCACAACTTCAAAAACGAAGGGCAAATGTTCTGTTTCAATTTTTGCTCCGGTACGTGGCCGCCCAAAGGTCGACGGTCGACGGCACCGATTTGCCCTATAGGGCGACCGGTTGCCTGACCATTTTCTCGCAAACATGAAGTTTTTGTTTTTCTCAACTTTCGTGCACGGGTTGCCTATACGGCGAGGTTGACCTCAAAACAAAAGTGTTATCCAATTTTATATCGAAAATAAACTTCAAGAAATACTCCGAAAAATAGTGAAAACATTTTAGACCGATCGGGAGTATTAGGACAACATTTAGAAACATAGTTTCAATGTAAAAACCCATTGACATAAAATCCTTAAATGTGTTGTCCAATATAGTCGAAAATAAACTTGAGGAAATACTCCGGAAAATATTAAAACCATTTTAAATCATTTAGGAGTATTTGGACAACCTTTAAAAACATTGTTTTGGTATAAAAACAAAATCATCAAAATCATGATAAAACCATTTATCAAACAAAGGGGACTTGATACCGCTTATACCGAAAGTCGAGGCTTTCGCGAGAAGAATCAGTGCTACCACTAGATGGGCTGAAAGACAACACAATCCGATAATGGGGGATTTGAATGAGTTACCAATACCGCAAACAATGGTGGAAACGAAGTTACCGATACCGGTTCAACATCAAGCCATTCGTGATTACTTTCGACCACAAACGAATCGTAATTACGGTGGTATTGCCCATATTCCTATCAATGCCAACAACTTGAGCTCAAACCTAAGATCGATCAATATGGTGCAAATGAATCGATTTGGGGGTTATGGAATCGAAGATCCTAACTCTCACCTTGTACATTTTATCCAAATATGCAATACGATCAAAATGAACGGAGTCTCGGACGACGTCATAAGATTGCGCTGTTCCCATTCTCTTTACGGGATAAGGCGAGAAATTGGTGGGTACTTTGACGCAAGGCGTGTAAGCACATGGGACGAACCGAGCCAAAAGTTTTGTTTAAATTCTTTTCCGAGCAAAACTTTGCGGCTCAAAAAGCGAGATTACTCAATTTCGATGATTCGACTCGGAGCACTTTGACGAGGCTTGGGAAAGGTTTGGATTTGTTACGTAGATGTCCACAACATGGGTTTTTAGAGAGGATCAACAATTATGTTTCTTTTGCAATGGTTTAATGGGACAAATTAGAGCCTTTGTGGATGCCGCAATGGGAGGAGCATTGTTGGCAAGGTTTCCACAAGATGCTTGAATCTTATTGAAGAAATGGTTATGAACGATTACTAAAGTGGCCATCCGAAAAGATCTAATGTACAAGAGTAGTGAAATCTCGGATTCGACTCCAATTAAAACATTGATGGCACAAGTAGCGGCTTTGACAACTCAATTGAGTGTATTGATGAAGGGCGAAAAGCACGAGCATGGGTAGTGAAGCTCTTCATATCCAATGGAAGAGGTAAATTATGTGAATAACCGGAATTTCAACAATTTAGGAATAATTCAAACCCAACGCACTACCATCCAGGGTTGAGAAATCATGAAAATTTTCCTACGCAAATACAAAGAATGTGTTACAACCTCCGGATTTAATGCTTCAAGTGGGCGGGAAATGGGAAGGCAAATCGTTGTTGGAAGATGCACTCACCTCCTTCATAAATCAATCTAATGCATTCATGAATGATACGGAGAGCCGCCTCGCTAAGCAAGACTCTCGAGATGGATAAGATAGAACAACAAGTGACAAGCTCGATAAAGAATCTGGAGACTCAAATGGGTCAATTGGCTACAATTGTGGGTGGTCAACATCACAAGGGTCAATTTCCAAGTAATACGGAAATGAATCCTAAGGAACAATGCAAGGCGATTCGTTTACGAAGCGGTACGGAATATGAGGGGCCTAAAGAAAAATCTGGGAATCTGAAACTTTCAGATAAAGCATCCGGGTTGTCCGTGAAAAAAAAAAGGATCGGGTTCAACATTCTAACACGATTAATTAAATAGGTCGGGTTTTGGATTGACATATTCTGATCTATGAACCTAGCTCAACACAAATTGATATCCCTAATTATTTATGAATGATATATATGAAATTCCAACCTCATATAAAAACCATTGTGATTTTTTGAGTTATTTTAAAAAGATTGGAGAAATTAATTTGTTGATGCGATGTTGGGTTAGGAGTATATATCTCTTTTCTTGCTGAAAGTTTCAAAATACTTAACTAAAAATATATTTTCAAAAAGTATTTGACTGTCAAAATTGAACTACTTAGGATAAAAAAGTGACGGTCAAAAAAGAGGGCCCAAAAAAACAAATCAGCTAGAGAAAATTAAAAATAAAAGGAAAAAAAGTTGAGGAACTTTGAAATTCAAAGTACACGTACTATTAGGTCAAAGACAAATTATAAAATCAACTAGTACTTTTTTGACTAAAGTCATTATTTCCATCTAAAAATTTATTAATAAAGAATAATTTGGTAAATAGGAAGTTCTTTTATTTTTTGATATTTAAAAGTTTTGACAAAGAGAAATGAGTAATTGACCATAAAACACTAAACCATATCCACCCTTATATACTAAAAGAAAAAATAAAGTTAGACACGTGTCAACTTCTCATCCTCCCAATTCCACATGGTATATTCACATTTATCTATATGTCAATCATATGTACAAAATTAAAATATAAAAATCTAAAATATAACAAATTTAATTAAGAATATAAAAGATAAAATATAATCCCAAATTAAAGGTTTTTCTCACAATTAGTTTGGAAAAGTCGGTGCTGATCATATTTATCCCAAGATACTTTTTTTTACAAATATTCTATGAGTTCAGAATATATATTTTTTAATTTAAAATATAATAAATTTAAGAGATAACAAATAATCCAAAAATCAGTGATTCTATCTACACTATCTTTTAAATATATTATCTTTTAAATTTGTGACACTAAAACTTTATTTTTGGACAAATCCTGTATAACGCACGGATATTATTCTAGTATAAAAATATTAAACTATTCAAACTCATTTGTAGAGTGTGGCTCATCTAATACCCCAAACCAATTCAAATAGAATTTTTAAATGGGACAAGTTATGCCTAAATAAAACCTTATTCGACTCAATTTAAAACATATTACCCACTTGGAAACATACCAGAACACCATCTGCCAAACTTTCATAGCTATTAACACTAATAAAGATGATCACTAATCAGTGATTTAAAAAACGATAGGTGGTAAGCATGCAATAGACTAAAACCTAGCACCTAGGCGGGGTTAGGTGAGACATAGACATGGTTAGATCGGATTTGATTGGAAGAAAAACGTAAACGGACAAATAGAGGCTAACGGCTAAACGGGAACTAAATTAGGACTAGGTGAGGATTTTTAGAACAATACCACTTATAATACCAAATTCAACAAAATTAGGATAAAGCTCATATATAATACAAAAGTGGCACATATAAACCGAACTGATCGATGAGCAACTTTTTCCTATTACCAACTCAACGTTAATTGGAAGGAAAATGTTAGATGTATATTTTTCAAACAGTTGGTAATAGATTACAAGTCTATCTAAAGCATATTTAAGTAAAAAATTGTAGGTGTTTGAATTGGTTTTTCTCGATGTTCTATTTTAATTTTATATTTCATTTTATATTCCATATCAACAGTATTGAAATATATACATATATATATATATATTCGATACTCTATATTAATTCTTAAAAGTCACTTGAGCTTGGTTTCTTTAAACATAACAGATAAATTTGAACACATATTTTAATTGGCATATTTTAAAGAGGAAATTACACTAAGCCCCTCAGACTATTAGCGTTTTTATACTTTGCCCTACGAACTATTTTTTGTTACACTTAACCATACGTACTATACGTTTTTTACACTTACCCATACCACACACATCGCCGGCCACTTTTTCGACCGGAATTTGAACACGTGACACGCACATGCCTTTCTTAGGGCATAATCGTCTATTCCAACTGGGTTAATTGGAATTTAACATTTATAACTACTATGAATATTAATAATACCTATTAAGGCTTCAAAAGAAATTCTTCTCTCTTCAATTCTTGGAGCAGACGAAACCAACAAAAATGTGGAGACAAACAAGCGAGTTCATTGTTGATGATATATGTCAATGTGGAAGAAACACAGTTAGGAAAACATCTTGGACCGACTTGAATCCAGGGCGTAGGTATGCTGCGTGTGAAAAATTCCGGGTAAGAAAAATTGAAACCCTAACTTTAATTTTTTTTCTTTTTTTGAGAAAATCAACCAGCGATTTCTGAAATTCGAATGAATATTGATCTTAACTAGGCTTATCTGAGTAAAAATTGAATTGTTATGGGTGAATCTCGATTTTGGGTGAAATTCGATTTTGGGTAAAATTCGAGTTTATTTTCCCTGATTTTTGTTAATTTTGTTTAATTTTCCCTAATTTTTGTTAATTTTGTTTAATTTTCCCTGATTTTTTTCCTTTCCTTATTTGTCAATTCAGGAAGTTGGGGGTTGCAATTATTTTGCATGGATTGACCCTCCAATGTGCAGTTGGGCACGTCAAATTATTCCGGGATTACTCAAACGAGCTAACAGATTTGAGGCTGATTTGAGACGTCAGAGTATGAGGGAGAAGTGCTTGTGGGTGGCATTGGTGTTATGTTGGACGATTATGTATTTATTTATGTGATTGAAGTGATGTTGGTTATGTTAGCTTACAACTGTAATAGTTTTAGGGAAGAACTAGACATGACCAATTCCAATTTTCAGTTTGGATGGATTAGGCCATGATGTACTCTAACTATGAACCCATTTCGGCTGTAATGTTTTGTTAATGAAGTATTATTGTTTGTGGGTTATTTGGTATCTGACAATGTATATTACTATTGTGTTATTTGGTATTCTAACCAATGTCAATTATATGAACTCATATTGCACAACATAAGATGCATAATTCAAAATGATCTCATTAACCACATGTCTGGGATTCACAAAATATTTCATTGATAACTACAAAGGGGATTGATAGTTTCTGCTCCAAAAGGCAGGTACAAAACATTCAAGAACCACAAAGTGCTCCAAAAAGTGCAAAATAACTACAAAACATCATTGGTGCAAAATAAAAATCCCAAAGTGCTCCAAAGTTATCTGAACTACAGAAACATCACAAAACATGAAGATTCACATAAAGACAGATGGCCACAACTTCACATTTGATTACAAGCTGGGGTTTTTTCTCCTTCTTGCACATAGGACTGACTTTGATCAAACTTGTAATTTTTTCTGGTTGAGAACCTCACAGATTGAGTAATAGTGCTCCTCTCAGTAGGCATCAAATTAGGGCATGTCAAAGCTTTCTCACCGAGGACTGCTTTTTCTTTCCCTTTACTTTCTGAAGTTGACCCATGGGTTGTTTTGGATGGTATCTCAGGTTTCTTAGTAACCTTCAATTTAGGCCTTACACCAAGGGTTTAGGATTTCGGGTTTCGGGTTTAGGGTTTAGGGTTTAGGCCTTCAATTTAGGCCTTACATCAATCACTCTGGTGGCTCTGGCAGCTTTCCAAAGAAGATTCTTCAATGCCAAACCTTTGTGACTCTGTTTGAAGTTTTTGTATAGATGCATTACACAAAATATGTGTTCACACTCAGGCAACAGAGTATCTATTGCATCAACCAACCCTTTTTGTTTATCTGATATAATTGTCCAAATGTAGTTGTTGGTGATGTTCAAGTCTTGAATTAGGAGTTCCACAAACCACATCCAACTTTTTTTCTTCTCTTTTTCTACCACTACATAGGCAAATGGATACATACAATTGTTTCCATCTACACCAACAGCAGTTAAAAAACACACCACCATGAGAAGTTTTCAAATGGCAACCATCTAGAATAATAACAGGTCTGCAGCCCTCAAGAAATCCTCTTTTTAATGCATCCCAACAAATATAAAACCTCTTAAAGATACTCTGTTCCCCAACCATTTTACACTTCATCTTCACAGTAGTGCCAGGATTTGACCTTTTAATCTCCTCAGCATATGACCAAAGCATTGCATATTGTTCACTCTCTGAACCATTGCCTTCCTTCAACACCTTTTTCTTTGCCCTATACAGTTGGCTCTTGTTCAATACAAGCTTAATTTCCTTCTGGAGAATAGTCATCATAGAATCCACTGGCCATTTTGGATCAGTTCATATTTTGTCCTTGTACACATTATTAATAAATCTAGAGTTTGCATGAGATACCCTCTGAACCCTTGGACACCTATGTTTACCATTGTATGTCTTTACTTGTATTGAATCCTCATTCTTTTTCCTGGAGGCATATATCACCCATGGACATGGACCATGTTTACATTTTGCCTGCACTTTGGTCTTCTCATTGATTGTGAATATTATGTCCCTACCATGCTTAATTGAGTGATTTCTAACTGCTTGCCTAAACATTGAAATATCATCAAAGTACATGCCCAATTCAAACTTAGGGTCGTTGATGTCTACCCTTGGGTTGAATATAGGATGCCCATCATGATAAGGTTCAGAACTCACTTGATGTTTACCCTTGTTCATTTTTATCATTAGATGCATTTGGTGTAGACCAATATTGACCCCCCCATTCAACTTCTAAATCTATGTTATCATCAAACAAGATATATCATCCTAAAAACATCAAATTCATCATCAATAAAATCCACTGATTTATCACTGTCTGACCCTATTGATTGCTCATCATCACTTTCATTACTGTCTTTCTCATCAAGTACATCATTTTGCCCTGAACCCCCCTCATGCACAGGCTCATTTAAGTCAATGCTATCTTCATTCTCTCCAACAAATTTCAGGGGTTCATCAATAGTTGGAAAGTCTTCCATAGGTACATCACTATTATGTGACTCAGTAGGAGATGGACATATCTTCTCATGCTCCACATACACACAAACCATCCTATTTTCATCCACAAAAATTCACCAAATTCATAACATCTACATCATTGTATATTGGCACCAAATTACTGCAATCATCCCCTCCAGCTCTATTCAGATGAAAGCAAATAAAAGACTTCAAGCCTATCTCTGTAGCCATACTACTTAACTCAATTAGTGACATTTCATCAGGGTGACACCAATCAATGTACGTGATTTCTGAGGGTACATATACTATTTTCCCTAAATTAACAAACAAACCACTGTGATGCATTCTAATAGTAAAAAATTCAGCACCATGGCCTGTTCGGGTGGGAGAACCATAACAAGTAATGTCCACAGTCTATATAAACACACTTTTAAAATGAATAATAAGATTCTGTAGGAGACCAAAACACATGCAAAAAAATAGTATTTTTGTGGGGACCAAAGCACAAGCAAACATACATGTCCCACAAATAATATAAAAACACCAAAGTGTTCTGACCGAGAGAATACGCCACCAAAAAGATCAACAAACTAACCCCACCATTCCAACAAAAACAACTTTTAACATTAAAAATCGAGCTTAACCCAGACTAACCCTCCCTCCCCTCCCCTGCGAAAAAAAAAGATGGGCTTACCATAATCAGGGCAAAATCTTCCTGGGGGTATACTTGTGTCATCGTCTTTTCGAATCTTCCAACCCATTGCGACTCAATGTGAAACAATAACTGTGTGATATTTTGATTTTGATCTCAGTGATTAGGGATTTAGGGTTAGGATAGTTTTAGGGTTTTAATTTGGGAACTGAAGAGTTAGGGATTTTTAGGAGATTGGAAGCATGTGCAAGTCATGTGACTGATTTGAGCGGGAACCCAGCTGGAATAGACGATTATGCCCTTAAGAAAGGCCCGTGCGTGTCACGTGTTCAAATTCCGGTCGAAAAAGTGGCCGGCGATGTGTGTGGTATGGGTAAGTGTAAAAAACGTATAGTACGTATGGTTAAGTGTAACAAAAAATAGTTCGTAGGGCAAAGTGTAAAAATGCTAATAGTCTGGGGGGCTTAGTGTAATTTCCTCTATTTTAAATTTAACTTGAACTTGACTTTATTATTTTGAAAAGCAATAAAATGTTTTATATTATTAATAACCAAATTATTTAAGTTGAAATAGAAAATCTTCATTAATAAAAAATCAAACTTGAACAATACACAAATACATAATACCTTCGACCCAACTCAATTTATTCTTAAATTGTTCGTTCGCTCAAAATATTTATTTACATTTACATATCATACATAATTGATGAACAGCTTTCCAGAATTTTTTTATGAACCGTAGCTTTGTGATAGTTAAAAGCCCAATAGGTGAACAGTGTTTGGCCATAAAAGCCCAACAATGAACTGTATTTGGGCCTAATTTTCTTCATTTCAGCCTTAAAACCTATATATCACAAATCCAATAATAAATAGAGGTGAGAACTCAGAAAATTCACTATTACTCCGCCATAAAAGCCCTGTTCAAATACAAAGCCGCCCAATCAGCCACTGAGAAGCTCACCTTCAAGAAAATCTCATGTAACCCTAGCACAAACCCGTAAAGTCTGGACTATTTGTAATATTAACAAAAAGGAAAAATATTTGATGTCATCAATAAATTCCATCAATTTAACTAATTATTCTAGTGAAAATGCAAAATATAATCAAACTTCAATAACGTTTTCTCGTTTTTCTTTTTGGTAACTATCTTAAATCTCAGGGATTATTTTGTAATTATCGCTTTTTTAAAATAACAAACATATTTTTTGAAATTGTAATTTACTCTGCTTTTCAATCATACATTTAAGGATAATTACAATCCTCTCCTGAGGTTCGGGGTAACTACAAAAAAATTCAGGAATTTTTTAAAAGAGAATAATTATTTGCAACCTGAACTTTGGCCATTTTTACACTTTATAACCTAAACTATATTTTTTTTCCAACTAACCACCTAAATTTTGCGAATTTTTCACTTTGCAACCTCCGGCCAACCGGAATTAGACTATTTCAGGAATATACCTGGAATATTCCCGGATATATTCCTGAAATATTCTAATTCCGGTTGGCCAAAGGTTGTAAAGTGAAAACTCGCAAAGTTTAGGTTGTTAGTTACAAAAATATATAATTTAAGTTGCAAAGTGTGAAATTGGTCAAAGTTCAGGTTGAAAAAAAATATTTTTCGTTTTGAAAATTACAAAAAATCTCTGAAATTTTATATACATGACAATCATATGTGTAGTAGAATAAGAGATGAAACACTTTTTTGGAGAAAAGATCCCATCCGATCTTACATGCGAGTGCCACTGGTCCACTATATGCCACTTCATTTCCAACTTTCTAAATGTTATGAATAACAAATTGATAAACTATAAGGTGTTGGTAAAAAAAAAAAAATGCATATCTGCTATACGGAATGAATAGAAACTATATTTTTTTTTTAAAAGAGAATGAATAGAAACTATTGGTCCTTGGTAAGATGGGGAAAAGAGGAAATTCTCAAATTCCAGTAAGAGCAGAACCATATTCTTTCAGCCAATTGGATCTCAGAAAAATATGGTGGGATCTATTTCTTCATGGCAAAGAGGACACTTGACTTTCCACGTCAAATATTTGGCTCAATTTCTACCAACCAATTAACCTTTTTGCATGTTATTCGCGGACGAGATCTTCCATTTTAGAATGGTGCTTCATGTCATATTTCACAAATAATTGTCACGTGTATAAAAAATAAAAAATTACATTATTATTAATTTTCAAACACAATGAGTTTGTGAATTTTTATAAAACAAGTGATAATCGGTAAATAATTACTCACCATTTGTAAGGGTGTTGACCAAGGTCCGAACCCTGTATATTTCAATTTCTTTGAAATTTATCCATTCTCCTCCAACCACTACTCCCGAATTATTAAAAAAAATGTGTGCATTAAGAGATGGAATACTATTTTGGAATAGAAGGCCTTGTATGGTTATGTTTCCATGAACCATTTTCCAGTTTCTAGTGTTGGAAATAGAATTTTGAGAATTTTTTGGTTTTCGTTTAAAAACTGGAATTATGTTTGGATGAGAGAATGAAAATGAGTTTTATATAGGTTTGAAAATGAGATTATGTTTGGTTGAGTAGTTTTGAAATAGTATTTCATGTATATAATAATTTAAAAAGTTGATAGTGGTTGAATTTTTTAATTGTATATAATATTATATTTGGAATATTGTAGGTTGGTGGGTCCCATTAAATATATATAATTAAAAAATAGTAATATTTTAATTAGATAGAGTTGGTAATAGAGGGCCCCACATGTATAATTGGATGAAAATGTAAGAAAGTGATTGATGAGTGATATATGGTATAATATAAGGTTGGAAATTGAAAATATAGGTTTGAGATGATGTTTTATGTGAAAATTGAAAAATGAAAATGATGATTTCCATTGGAATTTAGAAACAAACATGATTCTATTTCTATGAATAGTTGGAATTGGAAATTGGCCCTTGGAAACATAAACAAACAAGGCCGAAGATTTTATCCGTTAAGTAGAAATAACACAATATTTGGAAAAAAAGGAAAGAAATAACACAAAATTAGTAATGGTATCTTTATAACTTCACAATCTTTTTGGTTTTAGAAACTTACCCAAATAAAAAGAATATCATCAGCAAAAAAGATGAGAAATAGATGGGCATCTCTTGGCAGGTTTGAGTTGCAGTCATAATTTATTATTCACCTTTTCATTGCCCATTTGTGAATATATTCCATGTATAAGGTTTTAGGGCCGGGAATCTCTATATTCACTCGCAGACTTTATAAGGTCGTTTGGGCGGTTGTCTAAGGCCCAATATTAAGTAAAGCCCTCTAAATTAGTTAATAACTTAATATAATTAATTAATCAATAAAGTTTTCTTAATGTTACAAAAGATCATTTTTTTTAATAAGCTGGAAATAGTGGTTGAGGCGAGGGGATAAATTTCAAAAAAATTAAAATATACATGGTTCGAACCCTAGTTAACACTCTTACAAAGGACGAGCAATACCACTTGAGCTACAAGCTGATGTTTTTTTTTTTTAAATAAGTTGGAAGTAGTGGTTGGAGAGGGTGGATACATTCAAGATAAGGGTTCGAACTCTGGTCAACACTCTTATAAAGGATGAGCAATACCACTTCAGGCTTCAGCTACTAGCTCATGGTGTTGCAATAGATCATTTAATATGCCTTATTTCCAAGAAGAAAATGGCTATTAAAATTGATATAGAGCCTCAATTTCATAAAAAAAATGTACGATTCATGGGATAATACATTTTGGTAAAATTGTTAATGAAGAGATTACAAATTCACTTGAAGATTCTTTTCGCATTGATTATTATATATATACACTAGATCAATCTATCTTTCTATTGATAGTCGAGTTGAATATTTTTCTTTCGGCTTTCTGTTTGAAGCCTAAAATTTTAAAACTTTGGATAATGATGAATTGGAAAATATTGGTTTACAGAATTGAATGCATTGAAAGAAGTTCTAACAAAAAAATTAATACAAAATATTAAACTATATGATAAAATTAGATTCTTTTCTAATTGTATGCATCGCTTATAAGATATCATTCAACCAAAGAACGTTTTCAAAATCAAAACTAATTAAGTTTATTTCAGATCAAATATATTATAAGATAAATGAAATGGATAAGATATATTATCTATTGAGAACAAAATATTAAAATTGTTTGATCACAAAATTTTAATAAGTGATTTTGCAGTTCAAAAGTCTAAAAATTTAAAATAAGATTAATGTATCAAATTAGGCACTACTAAAACTTTTCTATGGCCTAAATATCTACATATACGTTTAATCTTGTACTCGTTCTGTTATGAATTTCAGAAGAAGTATGTCAAAATAATAATAATATTGACGACAACGATAACAACAACAATATCAATAACAACCTCTCCATTCCAAATAAAACAAGCAAAGTTATCAGAAATACAATCTATAATCAAATTACAAGAGAGTCGTAATGCTGCTAAAATCTGCAGATCACTCTAAGTTAAAGTTTTTGATAAATTATCCAACTTCTTCTCCAAAGATGGTAACTCTTGAGATGAGAACTTGTCTACGACAGTTCAGCAAGCGTTAGACAGACCTTGGGGGTATCCCAGGGAGGCCCCTGCGACGCTTAAGTCAGTATAAGTTGGAGAGAAAATCCAGAGCAAGTACATCAAATTTAGAGTAATGAATTGTGAATACTTACAAATGAAACAGGTAGACTTTTTTATACCTGGGTTGATGGGCCGCATGTGCCTTAGGATAAAGTGGGTCACATGGCCCAGATAGAGCAAACCGAGCTAGCCTCACAGGCTGCTCAATAATAGTTTGGGCCAATTGACATTATTCTAACCCAATAATAAATATTTGTAGATGAATAATTAAATAATGACACAATTATATAAAAGAAATATAATTATAATTTTACCCATAACAATTATAAAGTCCAAAAGAGAGAAAAAGTCCATTTGATTCTTCATATATATGCATAGGATGTGACATCACTCTTCTGATATTCCATAATACAATCAATATGATATACGTTACTCTCTTTATTCCAACAAAGTTTTACATGAAAGTTACGTTTGAAACATAAACTTTCATATACGTACGTCAACGTGAAGAATCATTTACGCGAAATTTTTCAATTTCCAAATTTATATAATTTCGCCACACATAACTTTCTAATTTAGTCATTTTCCAAATATTTGAGCTTGTTCTTGCACTACAAAAAAAACTGCGTTTAGTGACACTAAAATTTTCACTTGGTGACGCTTATTAGCGTCACAAGATATATTACCTACGCTTTTGAAAGCGTCATGAGTTGCGTTGTTAAATTTGATGTCACGAAATTATCCGTGACGCAAGATCTATGCGTAGGTAAATCTCATTTCCTGATGCTTTTATCAAATGCGTCATTATATGGTGACACTATTTTATGTCACAATTAATAAAGATTTACTATATTTTAAATGAAGTTTTGTTTACGCAAAAAGCGTTGTTAAATTCACGACGCTTTTGAAAATTAGTGTCATTAAAATTATGACGAATTTTATATTTCTAGCTTTTGTAGAATTTATTAAAGATCAATTATTTATTAATTTTTTAAAAAATTTAAACTTAATATTTAATTTTTGACTCATTTTGAATATATTTGTTGTTATTTAATTATACACCACATAGTGTCTATTTATTAACTCTCAAGTCACTCTCAATACTTCAATCTTTCGATGTGGGATAGATATTCCAATTTTTTACTTTGTGACGCTTTTTAATAAGCGTCGTCATTCTAATGACACAAACAATAAAAGTGTAATTAAATTTTAAAATTTTGGCGACAAATAAAAAAAATGTGTAAGTAAAATAGAAAGTGTCATCAGTTTTATGACGCTTTTTAATAAGTGTCGCTATTTTAATGACACAAACAATAAAAGTGTAAGTAAATTCCATAATTATCGTGACACTTATAAAAAAAGTCGGTAATTTTATTAAGATAATGACACTTCAATAAAAGTGTCCTTAAATTTACCAAGATGCTAACGCTTTCTAGTAAGTGTCACTAATTTTTATAATTTATAACGCTTTTTAAAAAGCGTCGTTAAATACTTAATTATAATGACACTTTTTGGTAGCGTCATTAAATTTGTGTTGGGATAGACCATTTTTCTTGTAGTGTTGGATCACTTTGGTTTAAATTATTTTCAATTTGTTTTAAATTCTTCTCATTCGAGACTTTTATCATTACAAGTTTCATCTTCTTAAATTTAAAATATTTAAACACGATACCATATTACCACCACTAATAAATGTTAGAGTAGGGTGCCCTGCACTCCAATTAGAATTGGATTTATCATACTTGTAAAAACAATTTTATTAGGAATTATATTTATATAAAGGCATTTTTCTTTATCTTATGTTTTGCATTTATTATTTAATTGTTCATAGATAAAATCCCTAGATCATTTTAAGTTATGGGTATGGTTGCGCATTTGATGGCGATCATGGAACATGCCTCTAAGGCTTTGATCTTAAAATAGTTCCAAGTCAATGGGTTTTCAAGATAGGGCATTGAATAACCCCGTAAGATCTTGTGTATATGATGCATGCTCGTGAGACGAGAATGTTATATTCCATTAACATTAGCGTTGAGACGCAAATGCATATATGCGGGTGCTTGTTGGCGAACAAGTTCACTGAACATGACCCAATGGAAATTCTTATATGGAAACTTTGTTTGTCGAATAAGAATTTTCATATTGCAATAGTACATGATTAATCCTCGACTTGAGGCGACGACAAGAGCCTTGTGTCTATCCTGCAATACTTTGATTTATCTTTTGATTGCTTGACAATCACAAAAGGGTATTTTGGGTATTGCACTGATGTACATGGAGGCTTGTCTGTGGCCAACATAGAATTCGACACTTGTCTTTTGATAAGGGAATTTCCTGTGTTTTCATAGTTTGTGATTCAAAGACCTTGGCCAAGGCACGATGAATTTGATTCATAAAAGAATCACTAGACTTGAAATGGAATCACAATTATTAAATCAAATGGGTTTCGATAAATCCATACCCAAGATTTAATCGGGAAATTAGTTGTCGAAAGGATTGTACATGTATACAATTGCAATTGAAATAGATTTACTCGCTATTTCACCTAATACTAGGTAATCATGCTACTTGCTAGATGTTACCATGATTTGTAGGTTCTTGAAATTAAAGAGTTAATTTCAAGTATATTAATTAATATGATTAATTAGTAGAATAAATTATTTTATTTGAAAGTTACAAAAGTTGTAAGCCTGCAACTAGTATTAGTTGTGAACCTAAAAGGGTCACACATAATTTTGATTGTTGACATTTCAAAATTGATAAATTCAATAGTTGAATACAAGTAATTAATATAGATTAATTATTCAGGGTTTTAATTTAATTCAATTGTTGGATTAAATATTTAATTAAATAATTTGATTATATAATTAAATCTAATTTGATTAGAAGGCCCAACAAAAGGAATAGAATATATTAATTAATCAATTGGATTGATTAATTTGGATTTTGGGTATTAATTATTTGAATTAATCAATTGGACTATAAAGTCTAAATCCATACCATAATCTAGTAGGCCTAATTGCAGAAGTCCACTAGATAATTGAAGATAAATAAATAAATAAGATTTGTTTATATATATGTGATATATATATGATATATATATATGCACTTAAGAGAAAAAAAAATATAATAACTTGGTTATTTGTCACAATGTACACGGAAGTTTCTTTTGCCAATGTACATGGCAGGTTTTAAACTTTTAATGCCATTAATTAAGGCATTAAGTGTGGTGGTTTTAAGTAGTGGGTAGTTACTACTTGGTGATTAAGAAAAATATTTAAGGATTTTTCTTAATTGAACTATATACAAAAATTTTTGAAGGAACCTGCCGTGTGTTTTTTGAGGAAGAAAAAAATTTAAAGTGTTCATTTTGTTTTCTTCTTCTTTTTCTCTCAAGGCACTTATCTTCTATAACAATTAATCTCCTATCACTAGTTGATTGTGAGATTAAGAGTTCTATTTCAATTATCATTTTAAAGAACGGAATAAATTTTACTATGAAAGATTTATTCCGGTGTCTACAATCAAGAGGTGGACTCGATTAGAGGGGAGACGTCTGAATCCCTATCGGCGAGCATTTGGAGTTTTGGTGATTGCCACATATCCGGGAATTGATTCCCTCTCAATCTTCGCTAAAAGGAGAAGACTCTACGAGGGTAATTTCCTTTTATCACTTACGAATCAAAATTTGTTTTCTCGCATGATATCGAAAATGCCGATAGTTACAATCGCTACGTGAACCTACGGGGTTAGCATTTATTGTGATGAATGTCTTGTTTTAATTAGATTAAAAAATTTTAAATTTCCGTTGTGCGAACCCCGTAAAGTGTAGCGAACCCAACAATAAACATAAATTATATAACAATCTAAAATCTTCAAAATAATATAATTTCAACATGAAACTAAACACAGTCTCATATATACTCCAACATATATTTTTTGTTCGTGAATCGACAAAAAATACAGATGAAACATATTTTTATTTTTCGAATATATTTTCTTTCTTAAATTATTCATCCGGAAATATTTTAATTTTCACATAACTCTAATTCAAAACTCAAAACTAATTTAAAGTACTAGAAATTACAAATTCAAGTGGGAATATATAAAAATCAAACCAACCCATTTTTCTTGCTTGGTGATATAATTTCTTTATATATTCCATTAATAATTAAAAGACATGACAATATAATTGGAGTGTTTGCAAAAGTTTCTGTTTTTAGAAGAAGTGGTGTCTTGTAGCAGAATTAAAAGTAAACTTGAATCATAAGTTATGAATGTTTGGTGAAAAAGTTGTAAAAATACTTATTTATTTGTAAAAGTTAAAGAAGAAGCAGAAGAACAATAAAAAATTTAAGGCAATTGCACTCATATCCCTGCGTTTAGATTCTAATTAAATGAAGCGGATCTAAAATAGAAGTTGAAACTTGCAAATATTAAATAGAGGTTTTTTCAGCCAAAAGCTAGGAAGCAATTTTTTTTAATTAATTGCAAACACTCCCAACGATGTACCCGTTGTTGGACTGAAAAAAATAGTGATGCTTACATTACATGCGATATATTTTTTTTTTTTGAGTATGACATTACATACGATGTTGCAGCCAAAAGACAAAAATTGCAAAAGATACGAAGATGCGTATGTTGTGGTCTAGAAATTGTAATAATAATAAACTAATAAAAGAAATAAAAAAAAGTGAAAGTGATACGAAGCAGTTATTTTATGAGTGACGAGAATAGGACCTCTTTAATGTGAATGGACAAGAAAAGAAAAAAACGACCCGGTTTTCCAAAGTAACAACATTGACAGCATATAAACACTTTTTTCTTTGGCAATTGGCTTCATCAAATTTTGCCAATTGGATATTTCGAATAAAGTTTTTAAAGAATCGTGAGTTGTGGCAATTGGCTTGATGAAATTTCGCCAATTGGACATTTGGAATAAAGTATTTAAAGTTGTGAATAATATTCGTTCTTTTCCTCTTTGGCAAGATTAGATTTTGCCAATTGGCCAAATGGAATATAAACTCTCTCTCTCTCTCTCTCTCTCTCTCTCTCTCTCTCTCTCTCTCTCTCTCTCTCTCTCTCTCTCTCTCTCTCTCTCTCTCTCTCTCTCTCTCTCTCTCTCTCTCACACACACACACACACACACAACTATCTATTATGTAATTAGATACATTGAGGTATTAAAAATTAGTTACATTTTACAACAAAACATATTCCATGTATTTTAATATCCTTGCAAACCTTAATATGATTTTATTTGTACCGGAACAGTGTCACAGGTTTATAAAAAAAGTCGTTGTTTATTTTACTATACAGACTCAGTTTGTTGAATTAGTAGTTGCCGACAATGATGTTAAACGACTGATTATTATGTTATTAGATATAAAGTACCAATGTAACCATTTATTTGCACTATGATAGTAAGACAACGATATTTAGAACTCTTAGTAAAACGAACAACGGAAAGTCTAGACATATTGATTTAAGACATGCTTATATGGTATATACGGAACTAATTAATCACATAAGGCATTATTCGTGTAATTTTAGTTAGATCACAAAAAAAAAAAAAAAAAATAGTTGACCCAATAACGAAAGGGCTCAATGGAGATATGGTCCTTAGTACCATAAAGGAATGGGATTAAGACGTTTCTAATAAAATAGTCATCAATAGTGATAAGTTATTGATAAGTTATTAGAGTAACACTAGTGGACCAGTGGTATTTATCTAAGTGTTAAATAAAAGGAGGATGAGTTTCAAACTCTTTATGATCAAGTAAACTTGATATCTTAATAGATATGAAAAACTTCACCTAAGTTAACACAAGTGTACGTCTCTTCTAATAAAAGTATGGAATTGTTTTTATAAGTGCTCATGAATCTATAGGATGATGCGCAAAACCATAAATGTGAAAGCTTTCGGTGAATATATTGATAAGAAAACTATATATATGTTTATGTGTATATATATGATTGAAACACGTGAAACCTTGTTTTAAGTTGCGACCATCTTTAATTTCTATTGAACTTTGATTTATTTGCTAACATAAAGAATTTTATTTGAAATATACTTTCTATTATGCATGGACATAGTAAAATTATATGGAATAAACGTCATATTACAAGCTGAAGTAAGGAATTGTTGGAGTAACTTGCAATATGAATTACATTTGGCTTATCCCACATTGATAAAGTGAAAGAGTTTAGGTCTCTTAATAAAGAGATGTGTGTCCACAAGTTTAAAATATAAATTGGAGGAAAAAATTGGAGCACATAAAATTAATTATGTAAATTTAATCACTTCGAACTTTAACATATATACTATGCAACAAAGATCCAGTAGTATTCAAGAGACGACATTTACTTTAAAATAACTAGTTTTCATTTCAAACTATTATTACAAGGCAAGACAGTCTTGCCAATCCGCCTAGTTTTATTTATCAAGCTTACATATAGCTCTGTTTGCATAGTACAAACATTAATTATGTGATACTTGATCATTTCACTAGATTTGAATAACCATTATTTGTCATAAATCAAGTTGTTTTTACTAATGATACTTTCAAATTTTGGGGTCAATGTCTTCTTCCACCCGTACCACTTTCTCTTTGACAATTGAAAAACACTGCAGCAACGGGAGAACCAAGATTGTAGAGCTCGGCAAAATCCCTAGTGTTGAAATTCTGGCGCCACCCGGGAGCGTACACCGTCTGGCGACCCAACTGACGGAACAACACGAAAATCAATCGGTGGATCCCCATCGACGGTCGTGGACTCTCGTAGCAAACAATTTCTTGGCCTTAAATACATCATATGGTTATACCAAATATCATAAACCGCTAACAAAAAAACTTACAGTTTACCAACAGAAATATTTTGTCAATAAAATTTTACAGTTACCTACAGAATATACCGATATATCAAAATTATATATTATTTTTTTCCCAAACTATACCGATTAATTAACGACAAATCACCAACAGTCTTTAAATTTACCGACAGTTGCAGATATTTACCAACAGTTTAGAGCAATACTAACCAAAGTTTACTCCAGTGGTTGCTGGAATATCAGTCACCAGCCTACATAAAGAGATATTAGATTGGACGAATTCCTTAATAACAATATTGTAATCATTTTCACTTTTCAAACTAAATATAAATTTTACTCCCTCTATCCTAATTATATAATGTTTGTTCTTTTTTAACATCCCAAAATAAAGCCTTTTTAAACTCATTTTCTCAAAAATGGATCATTAATTATAAACTTAACGTTATTTCTCCAATACTCTCCCATTTTTGACTTAGTTTTATCTTGAAAGAGTGCTAATATATTTTGGTATAAGAATTTGCTTAAGAACTAATAAACACATAAATTTGTAAATTAAGTCAATATATAGACAAATGCATACACCTAATTATACTCATCTAATGAATATTTTATTATCTTCTAAAAAAATATAATGCACATATTGCATATATACAAAATGATTGAGATCTAAGTTATTTAAATTTAAATAAATCAACTATTATTGTAATATATAATATTGTCCCTTATTATTTTATATAATATACAAATAAAACACACAAATATATAATATGTATGACCACATGTTAAAAAAAAGTGTATTTGTGTTTAAGAGAACATGTACATATACATGAACATGATAAGTACTCTATCATATACACTATAGATATAATTAAGACTATATTTAACAGTATAATATATTGTATAAATGTGGAAAATTATATATCATATGTAGGTGAATAATTCACATGTACAAAACTTTTACACATATAAAATAATGTAGCCGCATATTTTGTATGTGTATATATACACGGCGCACGCACACACACAATGTTGCATTTATACACAAAATTAAGCATAAAGCTTAGAACATGAATTTGTTTAAAGATTGAACATAATTTATCTTCTTGATAATCTCACCAGTGCAAATATTCTCTAAGATTAGGATCACTAGGGCTTGGAGCATCAGGATCTACCATCAGCTGCAAATATTTAACGAGAAATCAGTCTAACTATTTATCATTTAGACATATATAGACAAATAAATAGATACATACACAAGCATGTGTGTGTAAAAAGAGAAGAAGATTTTCAAGATATATAGACAAATTAACACTAAAAGAAAACCGCGAAATTAACAGAAAACCGTAGTTTATATATACTATAGCATCAAAAAGACAACGGTCGATTTCATGAAGAAAAAAAATTACCAGAGTGTAGAAAGTACGAAGATCGTCGCCTCCGATCACAACCCTAGGTTGGTTGATGACATGAGAAGGCCTAAGATCACAACCATTGTTGACTTCTCTGTTGTTGTAAACCACTCTAAGCTCTATGGATTTAGTGAAGGGATCCAATACATCCCCTATCACTCTTCCTACCACAAGAGGGTTTCTGTCCCTTGACATTATATATAGACATTAACAAAATAGTTTTTTCATAGAGTTAATTTGGATGTAGTAGAGCACAAGCTCCAAGGAAACTATTTATAGATGAATTGTAATGACTAATGAGGTCTTAAAAGACATTTTCAAGAATATTCTGCATTTCCAGAATTTTCTTATGTGGGGTCTCAAGAATCCATATCCAATTTTTGTTGCTTGGGTTTTTATTCATACATGTTTATTACATTTCATATGCTGATATGAAATTGTAAGACACAATATATTCAGAATAAAAAAATTAGTATTTTTTTATAAGAATAAAATTTCATTAATTCAAACTAGTAATACATCGATACAAGACAGAAACAAATTTATCTGTTAAAAATATAAACATGAAACTATGAAAAGATTCATAGCATCTAGGTTAATAATGACGAAATTGGCTTAAAGCCTACAATTTTGAAAAATCTATTATGCCCAAAATACATATAATTCCAGCTCAAGATCACAATCTGACTTGTTATCATGTTGAATTGAAAATTTGTTTGTCTGAATCGTCTGTACAAGAAAAAACATTGCACCAAGACGAGCGACAAACCGAACGCTAACCAAGACGACGAAATTACAAATAAGAAAACAATCAAATTACCAGATCTATGTGAATAAACTACTTATTTAGAAAATAAATTGATAAAAAAAATATAAAAAGGGTGATTTCACGCCAAAAATGGCCAAAAAGACACTCATTAACGATGAAGGGCAAGAAAGAGAAGCATACAAATTGTAATATCTAACATGCATGATTCGAACGTAAGTATCTTACATGGTTGTGGTCCATGCTCAAATAAATAAAAAATTACTAGTTAAACATGCATAGTTACAAGTACAGTAATGGGACTTTGACTATAAAAGAATCTACATGTCTCTTTCAATCGATGCCGTTTATGTATCAATGGACTAGGAACTTATTCGTACGAGAATGTGAATTTGCAACATGGTTTTCTACTTTAGTGTACTTTCTTGACAAATGTGAAATTCATGTGAAATCACCAATTCATAAAAATCGCCTAGGAGACCGAGGGGGTGTTTGCAAATACTAAAAGAAAGTGAATCTCAGCATTTAGCTAGAAAAAAAATCATTTTTAGTGTTTGCAAATGTCAGCTTCTGTTTTTTGCTCATGTTTCATTTAATCAAAATATAAAAGTTAGGGGATCAGGTGCTTCTGATTTTTTGAAAAGTAAGGGGGTGATGAGTGAGATATATATATATATATATATTTGATTGATAATGTGGTACAATAGAACCACAAATATTTTGGAACAAATACACCCACTATTGTGGATGCCCTTAGTGACATAAGTGGGCGGGCTGACCAACAACTCGAGTTGCTAAAAGTCCATAAAGATTAGATCTCTCGAACTTGAAGAATCTTATGAGATATGCATGCGAGATTTTAGGGATTTATCTTACCTAAAATCATGATAATTAGTGAAGGTACTGGATCGATAAATACGACTCATGGTGTCAGGGCGAACACACAATCATTCTAAATCTCACTTCTTTCTACTCAGAAGTCGATTTCCTATGACTTAAACATCGAAGTGGTTTCATCGGGAAACCTTCCGCTGCCATTCTAACAGTGTTTTTTGCAAATTTACGACTCTCGACTAGATTGTAAGTTTGAGACTTCTTAGTGATTCTCAGTCTGGAGCTCATCGATCAATTAATATTCAATTGGATTGGTAAAATATAGTAAATATTTAGCTGATTAAATGTATGTTTCTTAGATACATTTGATATTCAATTGATTAAATTGGAAAAGTACAATGAATTTTTAGTTGATTTAATACACGTACATTGAATTGTATATGCACTTGGATTAATTCGTATTCAAAATAATATATAATTGCCAAAGTATTATTATTTGAGAAACATTTCCAATAACATTACCCTTGCGACATACAATATTGCCATGTACACGCAAGTTGATTAAGTTGGAATTCCATATTTATGTTCTCTAGTTTAAAGGACCTATTAAATTTGTTCATATATAATTGAGAATAATATTAGTATATATCGAGATGAAATAGGACACCAGCAAAATAATTTATTACTTGAAGAAATAAGAGCTTATCTAACAATAGCAATGAGTCCACCCAGAAAAAGAAAATCTTAAAACAATTTACTTTTGTTGATAGATATTTGAGTTGTAATCAAAATTAATTACTTTTTATTTTTGCCACATTGGCGGAGCGGGGGGGGGGGCCAGTCTGGGCCCTGGCCCACCCCATTTTTATTTTTGCCCCATTATAGGTATTTAAAAAAAAAAAAATTTGTTTATAATCATCCGTTTTTAAAAGAGGCCCAAGGGGACAATAGTTTGGCCCACCCCATTCCTTTAAGGCTTGCTTTAACTTTACTTTAAGACTTTAACTTTATTGATTATTTAAAGAAACAAAAAGCAAAATAACAATACAAGATAGCAAAAAAAAACGGGAACAAAAACAGAGCCCTAGAAGTCTTCTTTAATTCTTCACTGCGCACTGCTCTCGCCTCTCAGCTCGCTGCGGACGCCGGACGGGAGACTGGAGAGAAATATTAATTCACCAAATCAGGTATGTTTTTAATTTTTATATTATCTTGATTTATGTTTTTAATCTGATTTGTCTTATTTTTTAGTGTACACTGATTTTGTTTTTAATTATTTTTATTATATACTTGTTCTTAAAATTGTAATAGTTTGTGATTGTAAAATGCTGTGTATTTCTTTATAAATTTTTAATAGTTTGTGTAATTTGAAAAATTTGGAAGACAAAGTTGAGTGCATACTGTGCTTCATTATGTTTATGTAGTTTGCCTGTAGGCATTGAATAGAATTTTGTAAGACAAATAGACAATGATATGTTGAGCAGATAAATTAGGTGTTGAAAATTAGGAAAATTAGATAAATTATGTTGAGCATTGAATTAGAATTAGAATTAGAATTTAGTAAGACAATGCTATGTTGAAGTTTTGTTGAAATAATACTTCTAATAGATTTTATTAAATACTTTGATTTTATAGAAGAAGTTATGGCTACACAACCTCCTCAAGAAAAGGAAAACTACATTACATTCTTTCTTGGGGCCCGTAAGAAATACACAAGATGATGAATTAAGTAGCCACCAAGATACTCCTCCAACTGAAAATCAACAATCTTCTCATTTAGTTGGAAATCAACAATCTATTCCAAATTCATCTTTCGAAATTGAGCGGGATCCAGGAAAAAGGAGAAGAATATGTGATTGGCCTCTTGAAAAAGAGATGAAATTAGGCGGGCATACTTGATAGTGGGCCTTTCGGTAGAGGCTTCAATCATATGAAGGTCGTGTATATAAAGATAAAACTCGCCATTTTCAATATAATTGGTTTAATGAATTTAATTGGTTGGAGTATTCTTCTTATACACACAAGGCATATTGTTTTTTCCGTGCTTTCTATTTGGAGAGAATATACACACCTCTTCATCTTCGGCGTTAGTGAATGATGGGTTCGATAATTGGAAGAGAGTTCATCGGGCAAAGAATGTGTATTTCTTGGCCATATGGTTCATCGTCTTCATCTCCTCACAATAAGTGTGTAATATGTGCCGACTCTTTGATGAAGCCATCTCAACATATTGATAAAGTGATTGAGAGAGTTAGCAAAGAAGAAGTTGTAAAAATCGATCGGTGCGTTTAAAGACAACAATCATGAGTGTTCAATGGCTAGCATTACAAGGTTGTGCTTTTAGAGGTCATGATGAGTCTGAAAAATCTTTTAACCGTGGAAATGTGATCGAGATGATTAATTATACAGCAAAGTGGAGTGCAGATGTCAGAGATGTTGTAATGAGTAACGCCCCCAAAAATGCCAAATATACTTCACCAGACATTCAAAAAGAAATTTTGGGAATTATAGCTAACAAAGTCCGTCGTATGATACGTGAGGAAATCGGAGATGCTTGTTTTTCTCTTCTTGTTGATGAAGCAAAAGATGAATCCGATCGAGAACAAATGGCGATTATCTTGAGATTTGTAAACGCTGCAGGTATCTTGACAGAACGTTTCTTTGCTATTAGGGGCGTTTCTGACACTTCTTCCGCAACACTTAAGAATGAGATATCAATTGTTCTTTCTCAGTATAACCTTCAAGTTCATAAATTACGGGGTCAGGGATATGATGGTGCTAGTAACATGCGAGGGCAATGGAATGGATTACAGGCATTGTTTCTTATAGATTTTCAATTGGCGGAGTTGAACTCGATATTTAATGAGACGTCAGTTAGACTGTTAGAGTTGAGTATCGCGTTGGATCCAAAAAATTCATTTGAATCGTTCAATGTAGATAAAATATATAAGTTGGCTGTGGAATTTTATCCGGATGATTTTGAGCAACGTGAGATGAATGCGTTGATGAGTGAATTGCAATTTTATCATGCTCATGTAGTTCGTGACCCTCAATTTCAAGTGTCTACTCTTGCAAATTTGTGTGAAAAGTTGGTGGAAACAAGAAAAGCGGAGGACTACAAAATGATAACAAGATTAATTCGACTTGTGTTAACATTACCTGTTTCTACAACCACGACTGAGAGAGCATTCTCGGCAATGAAACACGTGAAGACAGCGATTCGCAACAAAATGGATGATGATTTTCTTGCCGATAGTTTGACAATTTTTATTGAAAGGGAACTAGTTAATACATTAGATATAGACTCTGTTATTGATGAATTTGCTAAAATAAAAAATCGCCGGGTCCAATTAACTTTTTAGCTTAATGTACTAAACTTTGAGTAGTTGTAAACTTTGTAATGCACTTGAGTGGAGTTGCTTACTAATTTAATAAATTAGAGCTTATATGATTTTTTTCTAGTTTTTAATTTCGGCCCACCCTACTTCTACGTCCTGGCTACGCCACTGTTGATATATATTGACACGAAATGATAATTATGTTTAATTAATTACCATAAAAACCTGAAGCCCTGGAGAAAACCTTATGGCATATAAGCCTACTGGGTCACATTAATAGCAGGCCTCATTGAGCTTGTAAGTATGGGCCAAATCATGGATTGAGCCCAACATCACTCTTATCACACATGTAGAGAGAGAAAAAGTTTTATGCTGCTTCAATTGAAATACAACATTTGCTTCAAAAATAATTCTTTCAATGTACATTTATTTTACAAAAGTTGAGCTCAAAATTGTTGTTTTATTGACAACAATATTACACATAATAGCCATATTGATATACAATATTCAAAAATTTCATTTTACACGCTTTGGGCCATAAGTGAAGCCACACGTCCAAACAAATTATTCTTTTACAAATCAAAAAATTCATTAATCCTTATTACAATGCACAAACATACGCACATACATACATATAAGTAGAAATATATTTATATACTTGTAACTCGGTATCACAACATTGTATATAATACATGTATCTATCACACTCGTATTTATGACTCACTTCAAACCAATTTCGTATCCCATCATGCGCTCCATAATTGTACACAATCCTATTCTATTTCTTATTTCATTGTATTTGATGCATGTAACGTGTACAAGATGATGTTATAATCATACACGTATCATTCATCCATTGCAATGAAATATGAAGTTGATTAAGAACGTGGAACATGAAACCTGGTACCCGTCAATATAACTGAGTGTCTCATGTCAAGTACTTATGAAATAGAGTTTGGAATTTCTCCATCTCCTTAGAGGGCAATGCAACCAAAACATTCACCCCATTGCTGCTAGCCCCACCAATATCAGGGAACAACAATATGATATCCTTCCTATGGTACACCACAGGGCAACTATACCTAGGTTTTCCCCATGGATACACCACTTCATCAAACCCTAATCTCCACCATGAAGAAATCAAGAACTCCCCATTGGGAAACCCTTTGTAAACCTCTCCCCAATCTATGGCCGATCTCGCGTATTCGTCGCTCATTCTCGCCGCCCCATCCGCCACCATGTCCACCACCTTGGAGAACGGCTCGTCCTCCAGCTCCCAACATTTCGCCGATGCGTACGCGCTTAGCACCGCGTTGCCGCAGTAGGAAGACGGCAACGGAGGTTTCAGCCTCGGCCTGATGTTGACCGCGTAAAGAACCATCGACTCTCTATCCCGATTATTCTCGTCGACGCACGATAGGGCCTTGCACCGCCAAACGTGGGCGGTGACGACGTTGAAGCCGGTGATTTTGGTGGTTGATTTGGTTCCCCCAATTTTGGCCTTCTCCTTCAAGTGACTAATGTCATTGGGGTTTAGGCTAAAGATTTTGAAATCTAGATCATCTTGTTTGCAATCGAACACCGGAGGGGCGTCTTCTTCCCCTATCGGAAGCTTCAGCTTTAGCAACTCGGGGTGGGGGAAGGTGACCTGCGGCGGCGACCTGGCGGCGAGGAGGTGGCGGTCGTTGCATGGGATGATGGCTAAGGGTTTGTCATCAAAAGCTTGGGAAGCTAGGTTTTCCAAGAAGATCTTGAAGCTCAATCCATCAAATAAAACATGGTTGGTGGACATGCCAAGTGCAAAACCACCACACTTAAATGATGTAACCTACAAATTAATCACAAATATATTAAATAATATCATTATTAAGAATTAAATGATAGATTTTAAGCATAAATTTATGGATCATTTCAAAATGTTGGAGTTATTATTGCAATTAATGTGGCCACCAATCTATACGTCAATTGACTGGCAATATATAATAACTATTGATGAATCATTATTAAAGCTTAATATGAAAGACAGTTGGATTGAAAAGGACTAGGCGCCTTTCTTTTTATTTTTCAAATTTAACATACTTTTTATTTCAAAAAGTTACATATTAGTTTTTTTCTAATTGGATTTTGCTGTAAAACTTAAAAAAGGCAACATGTGATATGAGAAATTGTTTGGCCATGCATGGGACACAACTAATTATAGGTCTTGTTCATAATTGCTATTTTTTATTAGGTGGCAGTGGCACCTACTCAATATTGGTCAATTACTAGTCTTAAATCCATATGACAATAAACAAAATATGAATGAAATTTTGCATACCAAAATCATGTATTGCATATAATAATGGCAGTAATTATGCATTTTCTGTCGCAGAAATACCAGACAATATTTAAACACGTCTGCAATTTTTCTCAGTATAATTACTTGTTACAATTTTTAAGACAATTGCGTTCTCATAATTAATAATTCGAAACATGCATCTTTTTATATCAAAAAAAAAATGTATCATGCAAATATACACATGATCATGTTTTCCGGATGAAAATTAACACGAAACTTAATTATATATATTTTTTAATATTTAAAAATTCGGTCTTGTTATTGCAGAGAGTCAAATCCGAGTCTTTTCACAAAAGAGTAATACTCGTAGCCACTAGCTAGGCTAACCCCAGTGGTTCATGAAACTTAATTATATATGTAGTTGCTAATTAAAAGATGGAAATGATCACATAAACATATATATACTCACATATATATTATACATATAAACACAAATTTATAAATGTATTGAAAAAATTGGTATGTACCTGAAAAACACAAAGTGGTTGATCATCAAACTTCTCCAGTCCCTGGACAATAAGCTGCATGAATCCTGGGTTAGGATAAACCAAATCCCCAATCTCATCTAGAGAAAACTCGGTGGTGGCCACCACGAACCCGGCCCCAGATGCGTTGCATTCGATCTCCAGCCGCCCCGTCTGGTGGTTCAGTTTCAACCTTCCGGCCAAGAAGTCATACGGCATGGCCATCACTTTTTCTAGTGCATTTTTTAGCCTGGCGACCGCGATTTCCGGTGGAAAATAAGGATTGGCTTGGAAGAAATGGACTGTTTGGACATGGAAATTAAGCACTTGGTCTATGTTTGATAAGAAAATGGACTTGTTTTCAGTTTGTAATTGGGAGGGGTATATTAGGGTTGAGTCTTGGATTGCCACCTTAAGGTCTTGGATGGTAGGTTCAGGGGGTGATTGGTAAAGGGTTCCCATGTTCAAGTTTAGGTTACTTGAGAGAGAGAGTGTGTGTGTGTGTATGTGTGTGTGATGACTTGCTCTTTTTTGTTCATTTGGTGGATTTGTGTATTTATACTTGTTGTGGCAAAGACAAAAAGTTACAAATTTGAAATGTTTGAATAACATGTGATGGCACATGCATGTTTTTGAGTAAAAAAAGTTTTTTACACAAGTAGTACCGTGCCTAAAACAATTCATTAATTAATTACATATTGCGAATTCACATAATAAAAGAGAAGTTGCAAAACAAAAACAACAACAACAAACTAAGCCTTAATCCCACTACGTGCGGTCGGCTATACGGATCATATCGCGCCATCGTTTACGGTCATAAGCCATATTTTCATTTATTTTTAGGTATAACATGTCTTGTTTAATAGCTTCTTTCCAAGTCTTTTTAGGCTCTTACGCTCTCTTTTGATTTGTGTGAGTGCATGATTCTATTTTCTAAGCGTCGCGCGAGTGCATCTAAAGGTCTCTATAAACATGTCCAAACCATCTTAATCGTGTTTCTCTAAGATGGTTTGGACATGTTTATAGGAGACCTTTAGATGCACCTGTGCGACGTTTAGAAGGTAGAGAATCACTCACACAAATCAAAAGAGGCAGAGATAGACCTAAAAAGACTTGGAAAGAATAAAAGAGAAGTTGCAAACATTAAATAATAATTAGGGATAATTTCAAAAAAATGATGTTCGGGGTATTCACAGAAAAAAAAAAAAAAAAAAAAAAAAAAAAAAAAACAGAGAAAGAAGTTTATAGAAACCACGTTGAAGTTAATTTGATTTTGTCTTAAATGTAAGAGGGCAATTGTAATATTCTATCAATGTAATGGGATATTTGAAATGTTATGAAGTGAAATGTAATACGGAATAAACCTCAAAGGGGTTTCTGTAAATTAAACATCTCTGTTTTTTTTTTTTGTAGATATATACCCAAAATCTCAAATTGTTTTTTGTAATTATCCCTATTTATTATCTTTCATCTTTAATTATTATGTTTATACATGATACTATGGTTCAACAAGAGAATATGGATCTTCTATTCCCATGGTGTTTTAGTCTCTGTTCTAAAAGACCCCGCCTAGGCGCTAGGCCCTCCTTGTCCGCCTACGTTATTTTTCCAATTAGATCCCGTCTAACCCCGTCCAGGCTCCGCCTAGGCGCTAGGCCCCAATCTACCGTCCGACTAGCGCCTAGCGATTTTTAAAATACTGGTTTTAGTATACAAGTGCCAAATGTACATAAAATGACATTATCTTATGCACGTGACTCATCAGGTGGCATTAACCAAGAGATCTCATATTATCAACTTTGGCTCAAAATTAAGCAGAATTTAAGCTTTTAAATGCGATAATTAAGCAATAAGCTTTGAAAGCATAGACCATCAATCTTAAACGAGCATGCATACACAAAATAGTGTATTAGTTAATCTCATAATAGTTTCAGGGCAAAAATGTTTCCAAGAACATGGCTATAGTACACTTATGAACTTGTCCCTTATGTATGTGCTAAGTGGGTTGTGTTACTCAGGCTTAATTTTTGATGCAACTATCCAAATTTTCTGGTGTATTTATGAAGTAGCTAGTTGAGGGGTCCTAAAATTCAAAAAGGGTTGAGTATAGAACTATAGTAGACAAGTTGGTTGGAAAGATTGTGTTGTCCAACTTTTGCCAAGTGATATGTTTTTCTCCACAACTTTTCATCCTAATGCATGCTATTATGATATTATTATTCACGCCTTCAAATTAGGTGTCTGTAATCATCTAAACTTCAACCCAGGTGTTTGATATTTTTCAATTTCGATTCTCTATGTCAAATTCTTGCGTTACCTATTTTTTTGAGAATAAATTCCAGGAAAAAAAAGGAAACCGGACAGGAAAAAATCCATTGTGGAGTGTGTTTCGATTATTTTAAGGGATAATTACAAAAACACCCCTGAGATTTGGGTTATTTACAAAAAAAACCCAGAGATGTTTGAAAATTACAAAAACCCCTTCAGGTTTCATTTTGCCTTAAATTTAAAGGGGGAAATTGTAATATTTTTGTAAATGTGAGGGGGGTTTTTGAAATGTTTTTGAAAATCATCGGGAAAATGTAAGACGGAATCAAAACTCAAGGTTTTTTTTTTTAATTTTCAAAGAACTCTGGATTTTTTTGTAATTAGCCCAAACCTCAGGGGTGTTTTGTAATTATCCCTTATTTTAATAGACATGTGTTTCACTTTTACCCGTTGTATACAAGACTATTGTAGATATTTTCGTTGTAAATGAATTAATAAGAAATACACAACGGTGAAACAACACCATTGTCATATACTAAAATGACAAGAATCTAAATCCGTTGTTATGGACTTATATTTCAAATTCTCTCTTTAAAATATTATATTATTCAGTAATCATAAGAATTACAAATGCCAACCAAAGTGCCAACAAAAAAGAGTAGCCGCCCATGGAAATGTTCAAGTAATATCAGACATATTAAAGCCATATTATTATCATAATAAAATTATAGTGGCCTCTTTCTGCTATCAATACATAATTGCACTGGGATTTGTGGTCTACATTTGCCCACAGACACAATTAGCGATAGAAAAATGAATTCGCCCCTCCACGCATCATGACCTATAATTCGTACCTATTAAACTATTGTACTATAAGTTGGCTTAATTTGTATAACCACGCCTTTAACACTTTTAGTTTGATTTATCTGATGCATAGTGTAGTGTCTTCAATCAGTGGCGGATCTAGGAATCGATAATGGGGTGGGCTAGAAAATAAGAAAATTTCAGTACAATAAAATTTACATAATAAATGTTTTCAGTGTTTATTGAAGTGGTGCTCGAGAGACTTCAAAACTTAAAATTCATTAATAGTTAAATCTAATCTATACTAATAACAAAATTTCATTCATTGTAGGGGATCAATCATTCTGCAATCTAAAGCAATTTTCTAGTACTTTATTCATAACATTAAACTAAATCAAATTTCTTGTAATTTTTAGCAAATTTCTAGTAATTTATTCATGCCAACGGTAGAGTAATACAATAAAAGCTAAAAGAGTATATTCTGTACATGCCACAAAATGACTTTAAATGAACAACAAATGAATCGTGGTTAAACTGCTTTGTTCTTTCTTTCTTTCTTTCTTTTTTATTAAGATAAATGAACTTTGTTAATATATCATTAATTAAATTAAAAAGGGATGGTGTAAAATTATGGGATGGGCTAATGATAACAAAACCAATAAGATAAGCATAGAGTAAGTAAAAACTGATGGGCTTCCACAATTTTAGACTGGGCTCCAGCCCAGTGTAGCCATTGCGTAGATCCGCCTCTGTCTTCAATTACTTTGCACCACTAATTATGGGCACCCATTTCATTTAGTTTCCAAGTAATACTGATCTAGGAGTGTAAACGAGTCGAATAGAAACAGTACTATTCAAGTTTGTTTGAACTGTTATCGATCTTTAAAAACTATGTTTGAGTTTGATTCGATTATTAATCGAATCTAGCATGGACGAACTTTAGTCAATCCGAACATGAATCGAACTCAAATAGCTTGCATATTTTATTGTTTCTTAACAAATCGAGTCGAGTTTAAGCTGAACTTTGTATTTTGTCGAACGAAAAAATGTGTTCGAGCTTGGTTCGTTAAGTTAACTAACCGAGCTTAAACGAGCTTTTAACTATCGACCTCGCGTCGAATATTGAGTAAATTGATTCGTTTTTCACCCCTATATATAACCAAGTCTCAACTTATGGCGAGTCTTGAAACCTAGTCGTGTGACAATTATAGTCGTAATACACATTATAACTAGCATGATTTCACTATAATCCAAGAGTGTAAACTTTATTTCCCAAAACTCCTATGGAATCAAGCAGCTAGAACCAAGAACTTCTCTACATATTCTTTGGAGATCAAATTCCTAAGGTATCACATTTTATTTTATTTTTTGAAGGAAGGTACCACATTTTATTTTAAGACAATGAGATATAGTCTCTTTTTCAACTTTAGATTCAAATGGGGACCTAATTAGTAGCTCATTTCAATTTCTAAATAATCATAATCATCATCTCCAAGTAAGTCAATATAATAAAGAACCATTCTACCTACCCCTCATGGGCTCAATTTAATTTCCATCCGCATGATGTGACCCTCCAAAGAAACTCCACATGCATGTACAATTAGGGGTATGCACGGGACGGGACGGTTCGGAGATTTAGAAATCTCCAGAACTGTCCCGAAATTCGGAGATTCTAAAAATAAATCTCCAGAATCGAACCATAGAAAATAATCTCCGTCCCAAACCGTCCCGAAAGTTCGGGATGGTTCGGGATGGAGATTCAGTTCTAATGGAACGGTACGGTTCGATTCGGGACGGATTCGGATATTAGTCATAAATAAAACATACAAATTTGAAAGGAAAAAAAATCAATATTAAAAGCACCAAACAGATATACGTACAGTCTCTTTTTAGTGTAGTCTCAAATTAAAAACTAAAACCATAATATGTAACACAATTCTAATTCTAAACTTATTAACCTATATAATACAATAATATTATATTATTTGGGCAATTGTCATTATATTGACTTAGAACAATTATAATTAACTAATAATTTTGATAAATTAATATGAAACAAAAATTTGAATAAATTTACAATCTCAATATCTCCACTTAATTATATTTATAATTTATGTGATGTGGTAAAAAATTAAAATATGATTTTTTTTATATTATTATAATATGGTACTACTACTTGTTTAGAATATGTTTCTCTTTTAAGTACAATTTACTAATCATTTAACTAATTTTAATTTAAAATGATTTACTCTATTATTAATATTAAAGTTTTTTAAAAATCATAATAGTTGCAGTATTATGGTTTTTTTAGAATATGTTTTATATTCAATTTAATTTTAAATAATTTGTAGTTAATTCAGTATCAAAATATAAATAAAATAGAAATAATATATATGTACTTATATAAAATCTTTAAAATCGGTTCTAGCTTCGGGTCCTCGTTTCGGAGTGGTTCGGTATGGTTCGTTACGGTTCTCAGTACGAGTATTTGAAAAATCTCCAGAACCATACCAAAAATAATTTCGGGACGGCACGGTTCGGGGGAAATTCAAAAAGTCAACGGATATTTTCGGTTCAGAGATTTTTCGGTCTGGATATCGGTTCAATTTCGGTAATCTCCAAGTCTCGTGCACAACCCTATGTACAATGATATATCAAAAATTAACCAGGTTAGTTAGCCCAACTGACCACCACATGAGACTCAATGTCTTTTGTGGGGTGGAGGTCAGGGGTTCAAACCCCTGCTCCATCAAATTGCTTCCCGGGACATATGCGAGCTAGTGAAGGATTGATGGGTACTCATACTGAATAGTGGTCAGTTCATGCACATCCCGCGGTTTACCTTGGTGGCAGTGATGAGGGGCGAAGCTCAGCGCCCTCGGGCATAGTCGGGCGTCGGCCAGAAACCCTGTTCGAGTTATAAAAAATGATATATCAAAAATTGAAGATTAGTAACTAATAATACAGAGACAAAATTCAACTATACTATAATCCCCTAAATAAAGATTGTAGTCCCCATTTGCATGCTTAGGTAGGTAGATCTCTGAACCATGGTACAATGGACCACCATCACTTCACTCTACCCTAATCCCAGCTTAATAACCACTTCGTAGCAATGTTGACATATGGTAAAGTTGTAGCACCCTCAACACCCCCACCATCCCAAAAAAAAAAAAAAAAAAGCCACTAGGGATGGCAATGAGACGGGTATTTGAAGACACATATCCATCCCACGGGGCAGGGCAAATCGGTCCATGTACAATACACTAATCAAATAAAAATTAAATAAAAAGTAACAAGAAAAATAAATTATTGTAAACTTGTATATATTAACAAGTCTATTTATAAGTTTTTTGATCTTGTTTTTTGTTTTGTTAATGAATATTATTTATAAAAATTATCATTATCGATGTATATATGTAAAAAAAATATTAATTATATTAAAAAAAATAAAGATGTTGAGTGGGGTGGGTACCTACAGGACGGAATTGATACCCATACCCATCCCGGTGCGAGTCACAGGGCAGGGTGATCCAGAACACGGCGGGCCAAGGCGTGCCGCGCCAAAATTGTCATCCCTACAATCCCCACCAAACATCATCAACCACAAAAAAATAAAAGTAATGAAAGAAAACAAAAAAAAAAACATTTCTTTAACAATCCTATGATTCTAAATAATTGCCACACTATTGCATGTCATGCAAATATGCAATTGATAAATGAAAAATTGAAAGAACCTAACATATACATACTGCCACCCCCCAACAAAATTTGTTTCTTCGAGGAAAAAAGCCACAATCACATCCAAAATAGATCTAAAAGGTTTCCTACACTTTGTGGAGGGGGGAAAGGAAGCAAGGATTAAAAGGGAAACTACTTCAGGTGGAGGACCAATGGACCATGCCGGTTTTATTTAGACGACTTTTGAGGATATAAACATACCGATACAGCTGCACAGAAAAGGCACTTTGAAAGTCTTGAGCCCCATCCCTTCAAGGTCCATACTGTATGCATTAATCTGCAGCTTGGTGGTGTGGGGAAACTCTTGGCTCAAAGCTCACGACATTGACAGCATTGAGTACTCCCACTACAACACACACATAGAGCTGTCAGAGCATGACGGATCTACTAGACACGACTTTAAGCTGTTATAACTTTGTTGTTCGATTAGTTTCATCTGCAGCTACGATCAAACAATTAAAAGGGCAAATCTGGTACAATACGATAGCGAAATTAGCCGTTTCCAAGATTATCATGACTTGATCAGGCAAGAATGTTATGAAAACAGGGACGTTTTGCCACACTAGGTAGGATGGCGAATGTTATGAAAACATAGTACATGAAAAACTGCAGGAGCCGTTAAGGCCAAAAGAAACCACGAACGTCAAAAGTCATAAATTAACTAAAAAACAAATCCACTTGTGGTATTAATTCGTGCTAAAAGCATGAATGTAATCCTTATAAAGTGGGAATTAACTTAAGAAGTGAAAACCTATTTAAGTAAACAGTGCAATTTAGATGGATCACCAACATTGATAATCATAGATGAACAGATTAAAACTCTAATACCATACAACAAGGATATTCAAAAAAATGAAGGACAACAACATTACTGCATATAGATAATAAATAATTATGGTAGTATACAATTATATCAAATAATTGTAAATTGTTTCACATAACATATTTAGGCAATTGACCCCAAAGAACAGAAATCCTGTAAATAAATCAAAGATTGACTTCAACAGGCAGGCAAAGTCGAATTGTATTTTACCTAAAAATATATTAAGCTTATCGACTCCAACAACAGAAATTTCACCAGGTAGACAATGGAACTCTTCTTAACACAATCAAGTTTTGTCTTGAGATTCTTTTGCACTTTCCTTCAATTATTTTCGGATTGACCAATATTACTGCCTGTCTGAAATACCAGTTGTACCTTTAAACTCTGGATTCTCATATGCAGAAAATCCTGATCTACTGCCTCCTTGCTTTGATGGTTACAAATGACCGACAACCAAAATCAGAGCTGGACTGGACTTTGTTCGATTTGACACGAAATTAGCCTACCACGAACCACAAAGTTTAAACAGCCATTTAGAAATCCAGATACCTAGTCCTAGATAACTGACAAATCTCCATATATCAATATGTGAACATGTGAAGACACAAAGTTACCGAAAGATCCAGCTCTATCACTGCCTGAACCACATTCTTTCGTAAAGAGAAGATACAGTTAAGAACTAGATACAACGCTAGCCTAGAATATAAATATTATACTAGTAATCACCTATAAATTGGATCTAGCATAATCTCCCATCATAATGATCCTACTTAGAATTTCAATCTGGCTAGAAATAAATGAAAATGACTACTCAGTTTTCAATCATCACTAATATTTTCAGAATTGAATAAGATAATATATAATATAATACAAGTATACAACAATGACTGTATCTCCAATGTTTACAAAGTTCATCTTGGTATTGCTACAGTTTAGGAGTTAGTCCATTCACTGTCAGGTGGCAGCTTGGCTAACCAGAAAAGATAAGCAAACTAACAAACAAATGGTGTTTTGATAATTCATTAGAAAGGAGAACTGAAGACAAACTGAAACACCAATCCACTGAACCACGAATATTAACATAGTGTTCCAGATGGTGCATATATGGATGAACCAAAAGTCTCACGGGTCAGAAGAGCCAAAGATAACCTAACTACCAAACCACCCATATTTCAAATCTATAGCTGGATTTAACGTAACTAATCAGCATGGTGCATACCCATTTTGTCAAAACAAAGTTTATTAGATATCTTCGACAGGGAAAATAGGGTTCTTTTACATCAACCAATAACGACACATATCTCGCGATTAACAGTCCTCAAAAGCAATTAGAACTCAAAGAATATCCCACCGAATATGCAGAGAGTCATACACATATCTTAGTTCCATGTACTGATCAGTGGTAGATTGCTTAAATTTACTAATGATGTGCTTTCTCCATGGCTCTCATCATTTGGGAGCCTGTTCTATGTCAGCTTCTACTGAATCTAGTATGATTTCCCATCTTTCACACACATACAGATAGGAATGTACTTATATGTGTCTGAAAAGAGAAAAACTGAATATGTTTTGTGTATTTAACTATGATTGAACTTGTACATTATATAGGCAAGACTTAGCCTAACACTTCTCATAAATTAAGGAAAAGAAGAAACAGCACTACCTAATTTAGGGCACTAAGCTGCCACTAAACTTCCACTAATAATATACTTTACAATATCTCAACACTCCCCCTCAAGGTGGAGCATATACATCATATGCATCCATCTTGTCACATATATAAGTTATCCGAGGGCCTCGTAATGATTTGGTGAAAATATCAGCGAGTTGATCTCTAGAGTTGACAAATGAAGTCCTGATGATTCCAGAGATAATCTTTTCTCTAAGGAAATGACAATCGACTTCTATATGCTTCGTTCTCTCGTGAAAAACTGGATTGGAAGAAAGATGTAGAGCTGACTGATTATCACACACGAGCTCCATAGGACCAATGTCACAGAAGTGTAATTCCTGCAGTAAGTGTTTTAGCCACAAGAGTTCACATGTTGCGTGAGCCATAGCTCGATACTCACCAGACTTGACCGAGCAACAACGGTCTTTTTCTTCTTCTTCCATGAAATCGGGTTCCTCCTATGAATATACTGAGAACTGAAGTAGATCTTCGATCATTCTCATCTCCGCCCAATCGTCCTCAATACCCAATGATATTAGTATGACCCTTATCAATGAAAACAAGTCCTTTTCCAGGTGACCCTTTAATGTACTTTACAATACGGATAAGGGCATTCCAATGACTATCACAAGGAGAATTGAGAAATTGACTTACTATACTTATCGGGAAAGATATATCGTCAGTCCGGTCATAGTGAGATAATTCGGTTTCCCAACAAGCGCCGGTATCTTCCTGGATAAGGATAAGGCTCCCCCCGATTAGGAAGGAGCTTTACATTAGGATCCATAGGAGTAGTAATCGGTTTACAATCGTAAGACCGGTTTCTTCTAAAATATCAAGAGCATATTTTCTTTGAGAAATAGCAACACTGACTTTGATTGGCTACTTCAATCCCAAGAAAGTAACGAAGAGGGCCCAAATCTTTAGTCGAAAATTACGAAAAAGATGATGTTTTAGTGCGCGATACCTTCACAATCGTTGCCAGTAATTACAATGTCATCAACATAAACCACAAGATAGATATAGGTATTTGATGATGAGCATCTAAAGAAGACAGAATGGTCTCCTTCGCAACGAATCATCCCAAATTGTTGAAGAACTCTGTTGAATCGTCCAAACCATGCTCGAGGTGATTGTTTTAGGCCATACAAAGATTTTTGTAATTTACATACTAATTCACACTCCCCCTGAGCAACAAACCCGGGAGGTTGCTCCATGTAAATCTCCTCCTCTAGTTCACCATGCAAAAATGCATTTTTGATATCTAACTGAAAGAGTGGCCAACGTTTCATGGCAGCCATGGCTAAAAATAAACGAACAGAGGACATTTTTGCAACGGGAGAAAAAGTATCACTGTAATCTTGACCATAGACTTGTGTATATCCCTTTGCCACTAATCGAGCTTTTAAGCGATCAACTTGGCCATCAGGACCACCTTAACATTAAAAACCCATCGGCACCCAACAAATGCATTTTCCGGATGGAAGAGGAACAAGCGTCAAGTTTGGTTGGATTCTAAGGTCATTGTCATTTCATCAATCATTGCTTGTGTCCATCCAAGGGATGGGATAGTCTTAAACTGTCTTTGGAATAGAAAGCGAGGGAAGAAAGTCGGAGATCAAAAGCACAATATGTGGGTGACAAACGATGGTATGAGAGAAAATTATAGATATGATAAGGGTTACGAGTGGAGAACGTATACCTTTGCAAGCAGAGCGACAGTGCAAATCGGTGAAGTGGGTGAATCCAAGCAGGGAAGAGATATCGGGAACGGGAGTCAAGACACGTGACTCTCATCGCCGTTCATAAGTGATGCCGCACCGGTTTATAGGTGGGGAAGATTGTGGCGAAGATGATGGAGCAATGGACATTTTCGGGGAACTAGAAGGCTCGGGGAGCGTTGAAAAATAGGGTATAGTGCAAAACCCGATCCAAATCATCGAAGGAATGTTTGTAGTAGCAAAATATGATATGTCTTCAAAAAAGGTAACATCTATTTGAAATATAGAAGCGGTTTGAAGGAGGAGAGTAGCATCGATAACCTTTTTGAACACGTGAAAAAAGAAAAATACACTTGATAGATGCGGATAGTTTATCGCGACTATAGAGAGATCATGAACAAAGCAAGTACAACCAAAGACACGAGGGGAAACATCATATAGGGGAGCCGTAGGGTGTAAAAGTAGTAGGGAACCCGACCATTTAACAGAAGATGGCATTCGGTTTATCAAATAAGCGGTCGGTCAAGATCGCGTCGCCCAAAACTTTAAGGGTGCATTAAGATAGATCGAAGAGAGCGAGCGGTATCAACAATGTGTCTATGTTTTCGATTCGCTACACCATTTTGTTGAGGTGTATGAGGACAAACTGGATTGATGTATAATACCTTTAGAACGGATAAATGAAATAAATCGGTCGAGAAATATTCTTTTGCATTATCACTCACAAGCAAAACACGAATTGTTTTTCCAAATTGAGTGAATTTCCGAACAAAAAGTTTGAAAAATAGCGAATAACTCGTAACGATCTTTCATTAAAAATATCCAAGTACATCCGGAGAAATCATCAATAAAAGTGACATAATATCGATGCTTTAAGAGACGAAACACGACTTGGACCCCAAACATCGAGTGAACAATATCAAAGGGAGACACACCTACTATTAATACGAGTAGGAAAAGAGACACGGACATGTTTGCACTAATCGACAAGACTCACAATTGAAAGACTTTAAATGCGAAAAAAGACTAGATACCATTGTTTGTAATTTTGGTAAACTCGGGTGGCAAGAGCGTCGATGAAGAAGATCGGGAGATTGATGGCGGCACATATAGTAGAGTTTGTGGATTGAAGGTAGTAGAGGCCTCGAGATCAGATCTGTTCCAATCGTCTTCCCCGCATACTCCGATCCTGAATTGAAAAAGAGTCGAAGTGAAGGTTATGGCGCAATTTAAAGAAGCGAGTTAATTTCTTTGATGGAGATTAAATTAAAGGGACAATTGGGAACCAATAAGATGTAACTTAAAGATATTGAGGAAGTAGGTGAGATCCGCCCTATTCCGGTGGCCTGGATTTTAGACCCATCGCAATGATAATATAATGTGGAAATGTGGGTTGTGATAATTCGAGAGAAAATTGAGGAATTACGATCACGTGATCGAAGCACTGAATCCAAAACCATCCCGGAGGTGTAGATTGAGAAAGACAAACCGTAGAATTACCAACATGGGCAATAGTAGCTGAAGAGGTGGCTTGATGGGCTGCCTTCAGCTGTAGATACTCTTTATAGTCATTAGGAGAGAGAGTAAAGTCAGTATCAGAAGTAGGTGGGGATTGCGCAATATTTGCAGTTTTGTTGGGGAAACCATGTAAACTATAACACCGATCCCGAGTATGATTATCACGTCCACAATGAGTACTGATAGAGATTTCCTCGGCCCCTCTACCACGACCTCGACCCGACCGACCACGACCTCGGCCTCCACCTCCACGATCAGTCGTATGAGACACAAGAGCGGAAGACTCAGGGATTGGCTGTGTGCCATGTCCGGAAAATGAAACTCTGATCAAGCGGCTAATAAGTTCCTCCACCGTAGGAATAGTAGCATTTGTTAGAGCCTGGTCACGAACAGATCCATACTCCTTCGATAAACCATGAAGAATAAAGACCGTGAACAAATTATCAAGTTTAGTTATCATCCGTTGAAGATCGACTAACAAGCATTAATTTAAGCTCATCAATAGTAGATTGAGCTCGAATTAAATACTCGGACAAATCTTGGTCATTCATCTGAAGAGTAGCTAGATTACGAACATATTCATAAAGTCGTTGAATATCATTAGCATAAAGGGTTTTAAACTTTGTCCGGACGTCATAACAAGTCTATACGGACGGAAATGTGCCATTAGTTTAGGCTCTATAGAGTTCCATAACAAGGATACTAATTGATAATCGGCTTGTTCCCAATCATTTTTCAATTTAAAGATCAATCTCGGAAGATTTTTAGTGAGATGGTCCGAAAAGACATCGACCTAAAAACCATAACTCAACCAAGAAAGAGTACCAGTTCAAATAGTTTTTACCATTCAACTTTTCGGTGGTAATGGTAGGAGACCCTTGAAAGGCAAATGAAACCAAACCCTTTTTTTGAGGAGATTAATCATCGGTTCGACCATCGTAACACACCCCGAATTTTTTTTTTTTTTTTTTTTTTTTTTTGGTGACAAATGGTGGGATTATAAATAGATAAGAACAAGGTGAACTAATAAATAAGCTAAGCAAGTTGATTTGAAATATAAAAAAAGCGTGATCAAGAGAAAAGAAAAAAGCGACATAAAAAAAAAACAATTTGAAAGAAGAAAAAGGACCGTAAGACGCCTGAAACGGAGAACCCACCGATCGAAAGTGGTACGATCGAGAAAAAAGAAGCGGCGGCGCACGTGGCACAAAGTGCGGCGGTGATCGGACGGCGGTGGCGCGGGCGTCACGCGCAAGAGATTGCGCGCGCGTGGGGCGCGTGCGAGTGTTCCGGCGACGGGGTTCGAGGTCCGGCCGGGAACCTGGGAACCCGGCGAACTCGACGACCCGACGCGTGTTGCCGGTGGAGGCTCGGCGGTGGTGACGCAGGTCCGGTCCCGATTTGAAATGGCTAGGGTTTTGTCGAGAAAAAGAAGAAAGGAAGATAATATTGTTTGAACTCGCTTCTCACGATACCATGAAAAGAGAAAAACTGAATATGTTTTGTGTATTTAACTATGATTGAACTTGTACATTATATAAAAAGACTTAGCTTTAACTAACACTTCTCATAAATTAAGGAAAAGAAGAAACAAAGACTACCTAATTTAGGGCACTAAGCTGCCACTAAACTTCCACTAATAATATACTTTACAATATCTCAACAGTGTCTATGGTAATGCATATATATCGAGTGTTTACTCTCCTGGATAATTAATATACCAATTTTCTATGTAGGAGTCCACCAACGCTACATATCCTAAAATAAATTTTTACCAACAATGATATGCCACCACTAGTTTCTAAACAGAGTAAATCCAAAACATTCACTTGCTTACCTGTTTTTTAACCCCCAGGGGTGGTCCAGTGGCGAGCGCGAGCTTCGGCTCCTTTGAGGTCGCGAATTGGAATACCCTTGACTTCCGTGGAGTGTGGGATTGGGGTTGTTCCACCTCTTAGAGGACTAGTCACATTACGGGCGGCACGGTGTTCCATAGATCATTAACTGTTAATAGTGTTGTGCCCGTGACTCTAGGTGTGTGGGGATACCTCTGACTGTCAAAAAAAAAATGTTGTTCTTTAGAATTCCATGTCAGATCAAATTTGGCGCATAAAATGGGTAGAGAACTAATTAGGCATTCTCAAGCTTCTATTAAGAAATGATTGATTAGCCAAAATAAGTCAAGAGTGTACAATTTGATCTGACCCAAAAAGTAGATATACGGATGTAAATAACACCGTGACACGTAATGCTTTACTCTATTGTTGAACTGAAATTCTATACGTTTTGCCCAGACTATGCATGCATCAAAGAGCAGCACAAAATTACAATGTAAATAGTGTGCAAATAATCAACATATAGTACCCCAAGTATGTTGAAACTATTATTATCGGGTATGAACAAAACACTATATAGAAATTGGAGGAAAGCGAAAGATACGAGATTTTTTGTATTACAACTTGAAGGGAATGAACAAGTCTAAGGCGTGTAGGACACTTTCCTTAAAGTGTTATTTGCCCCCACTACTTGCTAACCGAGTTTATGGCAAATTACTTCTAGGATACAATAAACAAAATGAAACAACCAAATAGCAAGTTTTTGGATTGTTTCTACAAGAAAAAAGAATGCACCAAAGTTAGTTAAAAATGGCCTTTATCACATATTTATACAAAACAAGGCCCCATGGTTAATTGCACGAACAGACGCCGTATAATGCAACCTTCAAGAAGGTACTTGTATCTCTTTGGATTGGTTTGAAACTCCAAATGAAATCTTCCATTTAATCGGTTAGGAGGCGCTAACGGTGCAATGATCATTAAGCAACCGAAATGAAAAATTGCAACTTATCAAAATTTTCCTCACATCTGTTGGTGCTTGATCATCCTGATACAAAATCCAAAGAAATTTGTTTGATGATTTTTTTTTTGACTTATATTACAAACTACAAATATATATATATATATATATATATATATAAATCTTATATATACATACATATATATATATTTTAACAAAGTACGCACGAGATTCCATCTTCCAAGGCACGGGTAACATGAGTTCATATGTATCCAATAAGTTTGTTTCTTCATTTCCATGTTGCAGCTTCACCAACTGGTTCTAGAGATAAATACACTCAATTCAAGTTTCAACGTACATATCTGCATAAAAGAGCTTCATGAATTGATATTCCCCTCGACTGTAGCAATTTCCAGATTTTCTTTTTGTGCAGCTCTTCTATTGATTTGAATTTAGCGGACGTGCTCGGAGATGATGCCTTGGAACTTAGGGACGAGCTTACTTGTGGAGAGACATTGAGACCTGCCTTCTTTAGAGCACAAGCCAATGAGCCATGCTTTTCAGTCTTTTGAAGGTGGAGAGGACAATAAGAAAGAACAGTCAGTTCTCCGTTTTGGTTTCTCACAAAGGATAGGTCCAGTAGTAGCACACACAATCACAAATGGAAAAAAAAAAAAGCATGCTATTTTAAGCAAACGATATACTTCCATTTAGACATAACATTCTCGGATAGTAGCTATGATGCTTTTATTAATGAGCTGATGAGGTAGGAATAATTTGTTTTATCACTTCTCGTGGGTATAAATTTGGAGAAGCACCAAGCATCATCCAATACATTGAAAAACTGAGTATTAAAACAAGAAGTGGACTTTTCAAGTAGTGGGGTTATGTATCACATCTAAAGAATAAGATTAACAAACTAAGCCACATCACAAGGGTGATTCTCCGGGAAAGAACACCTGTGGGGGCAGGATGGTGGTAAATTGGGTAGTCAAAGCATGTTTCTTAGGTTCATGTCAGTGTCCCCAGAACTGGTGACAATGAATAACTAAATTACTACTCATTCGGTAAAATGGTCACACTCACACATTCATAAGACCCCTAAGTACATGAGATGTTTTCTCCTCAAAGTAGGTGCAAGTCCCAAGTAAAATTGAAATTTGTATATAGAATAGAGTATAAAAGGATACTGTCAAGCTTATAAAGCATCATCCCCTGACTCTTCACAGGTTATATTTAGTTCAAGCTCTCTCTCTTTACAACTTTACTAAGGTGCATTTGTCACATTAGCAATATGATCATATGCATATCTGAAACATTTGAGACATCTTACGTTACTGAGACTACAAGAGTACCTCGTTAACTGTTACTCTGATGTAAAAAAAATCAGTTTTATGTATCTTCCATCTTTGATAGAGAGACAAAAGCTGAGAGAAGAAGCAATTTTCATTAGATTCCAAATTCCATTTTTGGCAATCCCACCTCCTGCCTATTACCAACAGACTACAATGGAGAAAAGCAGAATAAATAACAAATGACAATGATCTGTGGCTAATCCATAAACCATCAACTCTAATTCTGTTATTACATAAAACAATGCAGTTTTTACCAATCCATGCGACACCATTCTGAGATTTAAGTCCAAAATCATGCACAAGTATAATAAGCGAGGCGCGAGCCCACAATTTCCTTCTTCCTACCACGTTTTAAGGAACCTTTAACAACAGTCTTGAATTCAGATGTCATTGAATACAAGCACCAGTATCTTAACACTATAACGCACACATGTACTCTCAAAACGTAGGAACTTAGAGCAAGCAAAGCTCAGACCAATCAACATTATTCCAAATGAATTGCTACACGATAGAGGTGCACGCCTGGTCGAGTTTTTATTCTGGGTTTATTGGATATACAGTTTATCGGCTCATGTTTTGGATTACCGGGAGAATCCAAAAATCCCAGGTTTGGTGGGTTGGGTAATTCGTACAAACCAAATTGAATACAGAGCAATTATATAATCGAAGAATCCTAACATGCTTAAATAATAAGCAAGCCTGTTGAAAAGAAGAAAACCAAACGAACCATTTAATGGAGAAACTGCAAGCCTTCATAGAGCTTTTCTGGTTGGCGTCTGACAGTATATGCATGTGGCAAAATCACATCAATGCCATGCCCTTGGCTCGCACCCGTGTTGCGACATTACTGTAATTATCCCCCACCATTACCACCCAAATTCCCATTATCAACAATCTCTGCAATCACCGCAGAGCAATGTCAATTCATATTTCCTTTCTTCTAAGCTTTTAAGGACGGGCTCTAACCGTACTCCCAACAGTATTCACGGTATTACAGTTTGAGCTCCTCAATAAACGCCCGATAGTGTTACCGGCAAATTCGGGCAAGTTGTTAAGCACGGCGAGACCGGCGGTTGAGGACTTCGGTTCGAGCCATGAACTCGGACTATGATAGTGTACAATCTGAAAATTGGATACATGGGTGCGGATTGGACCAGATGAAGATGATAATTACGGGTCTAGCATGATGGTGGTGTGAAGATAAAACGTTCCGAGTTCGGATTTCGAAGAGAGGAAGAATATAGAAAGAGGGTTTTGACTACCGGAGGCGGCGGGGATGGCCGCCTGTAGAGGTGGCGGACGGCATGAAGTTGGTGAGAGCGATTTGGAGTGAGCGTCAATGTCCGCAATTTCTGACGAATTATACATAGGGTGGCGATATTTTTTTTTCCCCAAACGATAGCATATATATTAAAAAATAGGTGGCGTTATTGATACTCCCAAAATTGTCCATATAATTTCAAAAATATCATTAATTTAAAAAATTGTGATACTCTTACTTAAATAAATAAGTTCTAATATACTTTATCTTCCTCACACTCACCCACATTCTTGTAAAAAGCTGATTTTTTTTGTAAACCCTAATTTTCAAACACTTACATTGTTGCAAATATGGACGACAAAAATTAATTTTGTCGAATAATTTAAGTATATCATTAATTTGCAACTTAAAATTGTGTTATTTTTCTATTTTTACAGCTGAAAATTTACTGTTGAATAACAAAAATGTGATACTTGCCACGATCGCAGTGCAGTTAAAACTTTTCTCGTGTCATCGTGTCAAGTGGCACGATGGCACGATCATAATTATTTTTCGATCGTGCCACTTGGCACGATCGTAGTTACTTTTCGATCGTACCTTATGGCACGATCGAGTATATCATCGTGCCATCCATCGTCTTCTTCCCCAAACTCAGACAAAAACCAGAAAAAAAAAATTTATGTAACTCTAGAATTCAAACAAATACAATTACCCAACACTTATACCCAACAATTACCCAAACAAATCCACCTATAAGTGCGAAATTAAAGTAAAGTATTAAATTCAAAATTAAAATAAATTAAAAAATGTGTAATCCAAAAGATATTACATCTTTTTCATTGCCGGAACAAAAAAGATTGGTGGAATTTCTTCCGTCGCCGTCGTCACGCCTTGGGTTTATCATTTGGGTGCATTTGGGAGGTTCATAAGAGTAAGGGTAAAATTTTTAAAAAAAATGGGGCGTGTATTTGACAATTGTGCCATATTTGAAAAAATGGGGGATGACGTACTTAGAAGGTGTGTGTACTCATCCAAAAAGGAGATGCCAATAGCGCCACCCTTAAAAAATAGATAACCAAATTACACTGTCAACTGGCAAAAGGGTCACCTTGAACAAACATCAATGTCAAGGGGAAAGCTCCGCACGAGATGAAATTAATCAATCACTAATCGATGGAGTAAAATACGACTCAAAGAAAAACAAAATAAAAACCACAAAAAAAAACTAAGCACTCCGACCGAAGACTAAACCACCTCCAAAAGGAGGACTAGATACTCAGCAAGAGAGACCCACAATTGGAACAATCTGGGCACGAGCTACATCATGCACTACAAGACAGAAATTACTGACCGGTCTACGAGTTTCACAAATCAAACAGGAAAACAAAAACTCTAAAAAAAAACAACAATACACAATCTAAAAAACGAGAGAAAAAAAAAACTAAAACAAAAAAAAATGCCTCTCCCTCACCCAAATCTACTACTGCAGCCCATTATCTATCCGGCTCTGATACACTTCCATGTAGCTCCGACCCTCCTTCACGCTGTCACAAGGAACCGACCATCCTTAGCCCTCCAGTAGGAAGAATGGAGGGGGAGATGGAGGGAGGGGCTAGCAGCGAAGATGGGGAGGGAGGGGAAATGGGTTTTGGGTTAGGTTTTTTTAGAGAGAAGGTGGAGAAAAAGAGAGTTAGAGAGAGAATCGTCCTCCACGTTAATAAATTTTTTTTGGGTTGCGCTATTCACACTCTAAGATTGATAAATACGCCCACATTCATATAGTGGGTCAACTATTTGCACCACTTTTTTTTTTTTATAAATACACACCTTTCCCTATTTTTATAAAATTATAATGACTTGAAATGATTATTTTGTCCTTTGCTATCATAAAAATTTACTCATAAACAATTTGGAGTCTTTAATTGTTTGATAGAAATTAATTGTAGATTAATTGGTCGGGCATTTTATCTGAAATCAATTGTTTGATAAGTATCATAAAGTGTTGTCAAACTATTTCACCTTGTGCCTCTCAGACATAAAGTTATTTTATTTAACCTAGTTACGTGATAATATTTTCCACAAAGGGAAGTGGAGTCACGCAAGACTGTTCCTCTATTTATAATAAAGAGATCTTTACTTTTTAACTTTTCTAATTTATTTGTATTTTAATAAATGATTACTGTATTGAGTATATCGTGATATCGATTCCATTCCTTAAATTGCTCACATGGTATCACATTTAGAATTTTTAGATTGTTCAAAAATAACAAAAAAAGATGGCCCATGAAACACTTATGATTTTAAAATTAATATTGTTGCAAAAAGAAAATAAATATATTCCAATCGATCCAATATTTTGTATCAAGTTTTTTGGTATAAGATGGATCATATATGGATGGCGAGCATTTTAGGCCTTAATTAATCAATCCTTTCATTCATTTTTTTAATCAATCTTTTGACAATTTGTCCACGATTTTGTGTGCTATTGTATAATCCTGATTTTGGGCTTGAAACTGAAAGAGAAAGTTGCGTGCGTGCCCTGAAATTAGAATTCCGAATTTTTGCATTTTTTATTTAAAAGGTAAACTAGTAATTCACCCCGTGCGTTGCACGTATATTTTTATTTTAATATTATTGGTTTATAATGTCTATCAACATGAATTGATATTTATTATTACTTTAGTTTAATAGTAATATTCATATAGGTTATTAAAAATAAAAATTTATCTATCAATTTTATATTTTCAACTATAAACTTAAATGTCTAATTCAACTTGTAAAGAATTATTCCTCAATTTATGCATATCTCTAAATTATTGTTTTATATATCTCTTTCTTTCCCACACACCTCTCTATGAACAATTATATATAATTTGTGAGACATGTATTTTTATATTGTACTTGTATTGTTGAAAAAAATGAATACTTCACATTGTTAATCAAAAATATAAATTGAGATATTATTCAAAATAATATGGTAGAAAAAAGTGTTAATAAAATTTAAAATGAACTATTATGTCATTGATATAAACTCCAATATTGATTAATTGATTTACCAAAGTAAAATACCAGCAATTCTATGATTGTTTTCTAGAGTTGTAGTTAATAAACTATAAAAAATAATAAATACTAATTGATTACATATACCAATTAAGTTATTATATGATTGATTTTATAGGACAGTTGTAGTATTGATTGATCATGCCAATTACTTAACGTCAATTTTATTAGTTTTATTAATCTCATATCAAGATATGAAAGATATATGTACAGTTTTCAAACAATCAAATTGAAAAGTTATTATTATTTCAGAACCAATTTTGTAATGTTTGTTTGATTGTTAAATTGCTTGTATTACCATTTGAATGAAACTTGTGCCACAATTTTTGAGATTTTCTTGTTTTCGCAGATCTTATAAAAACTTAAGTTTTCTGTAATCGAAAAAATAAAGAAAGTCAATTAATTTTTATATGGAAAATTTACAATATTACCTCAATTACTGAATAGAGATTAATTAAGGAAAGTTGACAATCGAATTATCTTCCCACAATCAATGGTAATATTGAATTTAATGAATTATCTTACTTTAATTCTAAAAATCGGATTCATGAAATCATTGCCAACTATGCATTAAATTAACGTGTTTTGTATTCAATCTTTCCATATTTGAAAAAACCTGTCTCATTTAATTGCTGATAGCTAAACAATAAAGAAATACTTTTTCATATAACACAAAAAACGTGTGTGACAAAAATAGAAATAGGTAAATGAGCGGGAAAACAAATTTAGCAAAAGGTTTGTTATTATATATATATATATATATAGATTCCATTCACGTACTATTGATTTTTAAAGGTTAATTTTCTTTTTAAAAAATATTCCATAAATTTAAATTATTATTATTTTTATTTTAGATTTATAAACTTAATAAGTAAGTCATAAACTTAGAGTCAAATTAGTAGATATTATTTGACAATGCATGTAATTCTACTATGTGTGGGGTACATACATTTAACTCGGATATATTACCCAGTCAATAATGGGAAATAAGAATTAAAGAAAAAAAGAAGTTGTGGTGATAAATAAAAGTTCAAAAGAAAAATAAAATATTGTAAAATATTATGCCCATTATTTATAGAGAAGACATAAAAAATCTGAAAGATGCTTTCTAAAACAATATAATATATAAAAAAGATTAGGAGATACTTTTCTAACTTAATATTAATATTATAATTAAGTTTAACTAAGATTAGTCTCTTTAAAAAATAGTGTTAGATAAAAATTGGGTCTTAACATCATTTCTATATACTATTGAAATTCTATTTTGCTATTTTATTCTTTTTAGATCCAATTACTGATTTATCTTTTTAATAAAATTATAGTTAAGTAAAACACATGATCATATTAATTGATAATTAATTGACGAGAAGGCAAAATCTGTAATTTAACTTCGTAGTGGAATATGTACAACATAACCTCGATAATTTAATACTCGATTAAGTAATAACATCGTTTAAATAATATTTTTGGTCAGCACCGACTTGGGGACCACAAACAAAAATAATAACTCTCTAATTTAATATATCACTAAATTAATAAATATTAGCAGTCCCAAAATTATTAATTTATGAAGGTTCAACTGTATTTTGATTGTACATTCTTTTTTGAGGAAAAAAACATTTTTTAATTATACAATACCATCCAAATCTGAAACTTCCATATTTCAAACCATTATTCTTAATAGTATAATCCTATTTAATCATATCAATAATTCTTACCGATCCCGTCAAAGGGCGCCTAAAAAAAGGGTTTGATGCGAAATTTGACCTAATTTTTGCCATTGTTATTATAGCGTGCAAAAAGCTTGTTGAATTTCTCAAGTGGAGGACAAGGCATTTTTCCGTCAATCCAAGCAAAGTAAAGAATAAATTGACGTGGCCAATATCATTTTTTATATTTCCATTATGAACATACTTAGGTTCGTTCCTAGGCTTATATTATTGATGTGGCACGGGTGTTCGTCCAAGAGGTATTGTCTGCTTTAATTTGAATATTTGCCTTCACCAAAGACAATTGATTCTCAGCTTCTAGGTAGTAAAACAACTGACTTTTCCACCCAAAAGCTGATAATCAGTTTTTTTTTAGAATTTGCAAATACTCTGATTGTTAACTTCGGCATGAGCCCTTAGGGGGTTGCCCAAAAAAAAGATAGACACAGGGACTTGAGCTTCCCTTATAAGCCACAGTCCACTCGCATGCTTACTTGGTGTGAGATGTATATCTCTATCAATTATGCTATTTTTATTATTGTTGTTGTTATAAGAAAAATATTATCATTTAATTTTACACAATTGAAGTTATAAAATTTATGTATGCCATTTTGAAGTTCTATTTTATATATTTTAAATTAAATTATGAGATTTCACAGGGATTGAAAATTGAATATATTTCAGCTACATAATTCATGTACATTAATAGAATATTCTTTTGTACCAAAATTGCCAAATTGCCTTCAAGGGCATAAAAAATAAATAAAGTATTATATTTCTTATTTGTATTCAAATTTGTCACGTTTAACATCTAAATAAAAAAAGTGGAAAATTTCTGATATTTTTAAGGATTGCATGGAAAAAGCTAGATTTAGTTAATATGATTTTTAAAAGCCAATAATTTAACATTTAATTTTTATTAAAATAGTTGGTTTGAATTGCATAATTGTAGAAAATTTCCTCATACCTAATTATTGATTCCAAACTTTTCAATGGATTGTAAAATCTAATTTCAGTCCGAAAATGGACCTTACCATTATGAAACAAAAAAAGTCTAGCATCGCTATATTGTACTCTACGAAACAAAACTCGTACCTGCACCTTTTTCCTTCAATTTCATTAAAGCAAAGGTCCAAAGGAATCACCACCACCGTCCGTCATCTCTTTCATTTTCACCTGAATCACCTCTCTCTCTCTCTCTCTCTCTCTCTCTCTCTCTCTCTCTCTCCATATTTAAACATTTTCAGGTTATTTTGCTTGATTATTATTATTATTATCGATATATACAGATATATATTAGAGGGGGAGAAGAAGACAGATGGATTCGGAGGACGAGATGGCGGCGATGATGGAAGATTCGAACGACGACGAAGAATTCTATGTCGGCGGCGGCGGATATGGTGATGATGATTCCGACTCGGATGGCGTCGTTATGGACTATGATGGGTTCATGGACCACGACTCAGACGATTCAGATGATCTCTCCTCCTCCCACCTCCACTATCATCATCGATCACAGGTCATTTCGTTATTTCAATCAATCAGATGTCGATTTTATTTCGTAGTATTTTTGGCAAAAACCGGTCCACAATTGAGCTAAATCGTTATGCAATTTAACCTGCTGCTCTGGCCTCTGGTTGGTTTAGGGGAAATGTTATTATGGTGTGCTAGTGATGCTAATTTTTATTCTCCGGTGAAATCAGTTTTGTATTCTTGGGATTTTGGTTGATTTGGGGTTGAAGTAGTTTGGGTAGCGATTATGAGGTTTACAGTAGATAATTTACTTTGGAAAATAGTATATGGAATACACGTTAGGTTATAAAGTTCAACTTGGTGTGGTTCGAATGTGGATGGTCACTGATTTATGTTATCATGGGGTATCTTCTTTGAGTTCATCGCGCGTCGCTGACATTCAATTTTGAGCTAATGTTACAATTTTGAGTTCTTTGCTTGCTGATGGGCTTTATATAAATAACATATTCTATGTGAATGTGATGTTACAGGAGGAAATGGGAGTCTTCTTCCACATTTATTCCTTTTACATTCCTCTTCCTCTTTGGGACATGCATACATGTATGTGTGTATGCATGAATATATTTACATACATACATAATATATATACATGCATATACACATAAATTGTATATATCATGTGCCCTCGAGGGGCTGAAGCTACTCAGTAGTTATTTTTTCTTTTTGATGCTAGTTGTTGTCTGAACTTCGTTTCCTCTAGAGTTCAATATTTGAGTCCCTATTTCCCTCTTATTTTAACTTTTAACACCCGTTTGAGTAATGTGGCGCAATGTTGAGGTTCTCTTTGATTCTTCGAGTGGGCACTGTCAACCTTCTAACTATTTTCCTCGGTTGTCTATTGTTCTCAGTTGTTATGAACTTGCAATTAACTTGTTTTACACTCATATTCTACTCACCAAGATTTTAATTCTGATTATGCTAAATATCTAGTGCTTTTATAGATTTTTGCACTTATTATGCTTTTCGTCATGTTTCTAATGTTGTTTAACTTTTTATTTGTGTTATTAAAGTTGTAATAACTGTCTATTTAAAGCGTTTTGACTCTTCCTCTCCCAGAACTATACCATTTTAGATGAAGATGATATTCGGCAATGCCAAGAGGAAAGTATTACAAAGATATCTACAGTCCTCTCAATTTCAAGGGTTGCTGCAGGGATTTTGCTCCGCCACTATAACTGGTAACTTGCTTTTGTCTGGATCCTTCTCATTGGTTATTAGCTTTACAATGTCATTGCGACGCTAATACTTGATCATACATCAATTTGTATGAATGATTAATACACTTTTTGCTTCGCAAATTACAGTTAAGGTCAATTTTATGTTGAGTGAAAGTGGTGTTTTGAAACTTAAATTTAAATATATGCTGAACTACTAGATTAGCTTAACGATTATTTATGAAGGTCAGTAATTTATTTACTGAAGAATTCCTTGATATGTTCTTGACTCACAGGAGTGTTAGTAAAGTGAATGATGAATGGTTTGCAGATGAAGAAAAGGTCCGCAAGACTGTCGGTTTATTGGAGAATGACAGTCCACTTCCCGATGTGAAAGAGGTGATCTTGAAATGAGGAAGTTGCATTGGGTTTTCACGTGGAATGTTGTTAACATTTTCATATGGGATTCTTCTTATTATCATTATCATGCAACTTATTTGTCTACTCTCTCTGCAGTTAACTTGTGGGATCTGCTTTGAAACTTATCCTCGGGATAGGATGAGTGCTGCCGCCTGTGGTCATCCATTTTGTGTTATATGTTGGCAAGGTTTGCATCCATACACATGCTAGAAGTTTTTATGTTCTTTTGTTTCCGTTGTTTAGGCAGACGGAGATTGGTAATGGATCGGAATTCTACTATCTATATCTCAATAAAAGAAATATGTTTCCTATTATCTAAGTTTCTACTTATATACTGTTACCTTCTATTTATATCTCTATGACGCAGGATATGTTGGCACGGCCATTAATGATGGGCCTGGATGTTTGATGTTGCGGTGTCCTGATCCATCGTGTGGCGCAGCAATTGGCCAGGATATGGTGAATAAATTGGCTTCTAATGATGATAAAGAGAAATACAATCGCTACTTTGTGAGATCATTTGTTGAAGATAATAGAAAGGTACATGAGTTTTTGCGTATTTATTAGACATGACCTTCTGAGACAAAGAATACATGTTTTTTTCCCCTTAAAATTTTTAATTTAATGGACGTACAAGCGCTTGTTTTGCATCTTTGTAGTAAAATTTGATGGAGACTAGTTATTGTGTGATTTCAATTAATGAGAAGTTTCATATTGTTCATGCAAAAAACTATATGCATGTTTGATATTCCTTTTTATTTTTTTCCGTAAAAATTAACTGCATGGCTTTTTTGCTATCTTTGTCTTAATATGAAGTCAAAATCATTAGTATTTCAGTATCTTTGTTTGAATCTCTGCAAGAGTATGCTCTACATACCTTGCACTCTAGAATTATCTTCTACATATTCCTTTTATTGACAGACAAAGTGGTGCCCAGCACCTGGTTGTGAGTACGCTGTGGACTTTGTTGTTGGTAGTGGAAACTATGATGTCAACTGCCGTTGCTCCTACAGTTTTTGTTGGAATGTGAGTTTCACTGCTTCCTTCAAACTTACATTTTCTCGTGTTTTTGTATTTGCACTATGACACCTCAAAGTCTAGAAACTGATGCTTGTAACCCATTGTAGTGTGTCGAGGAAGCCCATCGCCCAGTTGACTGTGGGACTGTGTCCAAGTGGATACTGAAGAACAGCGCTGAGTCTGAAAATATGAATTGGTATGATAGTTGAGCTCTTTTTAGGGAAAATAAACTTGCTCCTGCGAATTTAGGGTTTTTGATTCATTTGTTTATTAGCTTTTCCCTACTATGTGAGGTCCCTGACATAGTGCGGATTGTAATCTTATCCATCCAATGTTATTCCAGGATATTGGCAAATTCCAAACCTTGTCCAAAGTGCAAGCGGCCGATTGAGAAGAATCAGGGTTGCATGCATATTACATGCACACCACCATGTAAATTTGAGTTTTGCTGGTATGGTTTATTTTCTCTTGTTATGAGTTGAAGACGTCTACTGTTTTAAATGTTCACTATATATACTACCTTTTGCTCCCATTTTTGCCAACTGTAGCTGTCTTTGTGTTATTTCTCAATCTTTTTCTTTCTCAAATGGTCAAAAACTCAAACCAACTAGACATTAATCTTTTATTTTATCTGCAATTCTGCATCCCGTGAACCATTATTTCTGGAAGCAGTGGCAAATCTTGTGAGTGTATGCCATCTGATAGGATATACTTGCAGGTTGTGCCTTGGTGCATGGACAGAACACGGTGAAAGAACTGGTGGATTCTATGCGTGCAACCGTTATGAAGCTGCCAAGCAAGAAGGAGCGGTAAGAATGGTTTGTCCTGTAGCTGGTGTATCATAAGCCTATATCCAATTAACTTGACTTGTTGTTTACAGTACGATGATGCTGAAAAACGAAGAGAGATGGCTAAAAATTCTTTAGAAAGATATACACATTACTATGAAAGATGGGCTACAAACCAGTCTGTAAGTATTGATTATTTGACATAATATGGGTACTTGGTATTTTCATTAATGGTAGTTCTCTCAAGTTGGTTAGATTGGAACTGTCATTGTGGAATATTATTTTACATTTACTAAAACTTGGTTCTTTTGTGTGTGTTTATTGAGTTGGATTACACCTTTTACCATGCATATCTTAGTTCCTAGCTTCTTCTCAAGCTGCACATATTAACCATTAAATCTGAAGCCCAAGAGGAGCAAACTCGTGTTGGCAGGAATTTTTGGAATCCTTTTTATCGATCCTCTTTCTAAAAAGGAGGCTATTGCATGATTAGGAATTTGGTATATATTTTCACATTTCCAAGCAGATAAGTGATGGCTATGTTTCCCTTGTTAAATAATCCAAGAAAGTCATCTTTGTGGCTAATTATTGCATCTTACTTTATTTGGTTGTAATAAATGCTCATGTTCTGAATCTTGTGATTTTTTTTTGCTCTGCTTGAGTTTGGATCTCCTTTTGTCCTCTGCATGAGTTAAGTCGAGTTCAATTTTCACTTTCTGCAGTCTAGGCAACGGGCAGTGGAGAATCTACATCAAATGCAAACAGTACATGTAAGAAATATCCTTTATTATGTGAAGCTCACTTATCTTTTTGTATGATAGCTGCGTGTGTGCTTTCCTTTTGCTCATTTTTCTGTAAATGAGATTTTTTCCATGCAGAACAAATTTCTTTCTAACTGATATACACTTAGTTTCAATCATTTTGAATCCTCCGTGTTCACGTTGGACTGCATTCATAACAGTTATATTCTTTATTTCAAGAAAAAGCATTGGAAGCTTTGTTTGATAGGTCATCATACCATCAGGACATGAATTTCAGATGGTTTCATCCATTCAGTTACTTTCAGCAAACACTGCTTCACGTTCCCTGATTTTGCATCACTTTTTCCAGTTAGTTGACTGTGCTTGTTATATTTAGTGTCCTAATGTTATCGCCTAACCAATTTCATAAAGGTCGATTTTTGTACTAACGTAGTGTTTTTCAAGGTGCATTTGCAGTTTGACGTTACTCTTTATCTTACTATCTAGATCTGTTATCTAGGTGAAAACTTTACTAGCTATGCTTGGTTTATTTTGGTTTACTGGTTTGGATTTCTTATTTGGCTACTTGAATATTTTCTTTGGGCTTTTCTATAGTATATCTTATGAGCAGCAAATTCTGGTCAGAGTTTGTTCTGTTTTTTGGATCATAAAATTTTATATGCAAATTGAGAGGTCAGTTCAAGGCGGATTACCTGTATACTTATGTGTGTGTTTATTTGAACCATTTTAATGCAACTAAAGATCTGATGTTATCTAGTCCAGAGGCATGCTTGTATAGCCATGCATGGATCCAAAAGTTTTACTAAGTTTTCCATCTAAAGTTGCTTGGGTTTGAAAATTGAATTCATTTTTGTCTCAAGTAGCAAATGAGTAGGCTCCCTACTGAAGCTCGAACCCTTTCTGGTGTTCACTGTCAATAGATGAACGCTATATTGTATTCTTGTTCCTTTTCCTTTGAGGTGTTTCCCACAATGGCAAGAGAGGTGGGCCTGGGTTCCTTGTGGTGGGCCTGGTAGCATATACAGATTTGTTCTGTTTGACAAATCATTGTGATATATGAAGAGTGACAAGGAAATGCCTGCAGTTAGAACAATTATTTTCTGCTCTTATCGGACTAATCAGCATATGAGAACATGAACACATGGGGGTGGCAACGAACTTCGTTTTGCCTTTTTTCTTTTTTATTTGTAAACTTGAAGTGGGGGAAGGCGATCATGCGGCATTGCATAAAGATGTACGACATAATATTTTTGTTTTATCATGATATTACTGAAGTGCATAATAGGTACATGCTATTAAATTATATCCTTTTGTAGAAACTTAAGTTATTTGTAATATGCTTCTTGTCGAGAAATCCTCAATATTGTAAAATTCCTGTTAATTGATGACAGAAATTTCGGGCTGTAACCAAAAGATTGAGCTCTCTGACCTGACTTAATGCATTAAATGTTAACAATAAAACTTTATAATATGAGAACCAATGAATATCTAATACATGCTGTGCTATGATTGTTACAATTGAAACAATTTGTCTACATCATCTGATGCTTAAATTGTACTGAATTTTTTTGAGGCCTGTATAAGTTCATTGATGATGACGTTATTGTGCAGCTAGAAAAGCTGAGTGATATACAGTGCCAGCCTGAGTCTCAGCTTAAGTTCATTGTAGAGGCTTGGTTACAGGTATAATTTAAGTTATAATTTTCTTTTTGTAGTGGGCATTGTTTAGTTAATGTGTGATTGATCTGTTGCTAGTGTTTAGAAGAGGGTTTGCACATACAGTATAAACACAAAACTTGTCAATTGAAAATTAGCAGACGGTATAAGATGCTTGGACTCGTTTCTTTAGCCCAAAAGGCCAAAAGAGGTGGTCATAATTATGTGAATTTCACCTAGCTATGTCATTAATTTTCTTGTATTTTATCAGTTAAATTTAATCATAAAAGTTAGTTTTCAATCACATCTTTAACTCATCCAGCAATTAGTTATAGCAGAGCTCAATGTTGAGCCCAGTTAACTGCAAAGATGCATCTCTTTCTCTACCTCTGAACGAAAACAAGCTATTGTGAATTCTTTTTCTCTGTGACCTCTATGTTTAGTGTTTCATTCTGGATGCTTTATATATTTTACGCTATGCAGAGTATCTGTCTGCCTTGTTTGTTAACCTGGTAGGTCATGCGTAACATGTTAATAAAGTAGTTATTTAGGATACAAATTATAGTCTCTACTTGTTGTAAGGACTCTCCCCCCCTCCCAAATCTCTTCAAGCAAGGCAGTCATTTATTTTTTTATTTAACTGCTTACATTTGCCTTCTGCAGATTGTTGAATGTAGACGAGTTTTGAAATGGACATATGCATATGGGTATTATCTACCTGAGAATGAACATGCTAAAAAGCAGTTCTTTGAGTATCTACAAGGTACACATTTCTCCAATCTGGAGCTATTAAACATGACATGTTATACCTAGAAATAAACGAAAATATGGCTTATGACCGTAAACGATGGCGCGATATGATCCGTACAGCCGACCCCACGTAGTGGGATTAAGGCTCAGTTTGTTGTTGTTGTTGTTGTTGTTGTCTTTTCTTGTCATTGCCGCTAATTTATTTCTGTACTCTTTAGGCGAGGCCGAATCGGGTTTGGAACGGCTTCACCAATGTGCAGAGAAGGAATTTCAGGTTTACCTCAACTCTGAGGGTCCTTCAAAAGACTTCAATGAGTTCCGAACAAAGTTAGCAGGATTGACTAGGTGACTCAAATTGATGCTCTCCTATTCAACTACTCTACTGCATGATTTTTCTGAATCATATTGCCTTAACATTTGATGACGGGTCATGGAGTGCATCGTATGTTTATTCTTAGTTAAGAGTTATATTCTGCAGTCTATTTTCCGTTTCTGTGGATATATTTTGTCAACAGCTTATAGGTGCAGGGTAATGTTTCTATTATACAATACGGGCACTTATTTTCTCGACATGGGGTGCACAACCTTTCTTATTATTACCTGTTAAGAGTTTTTCTATAGGCCAAAGCATATCTAATTAGACTAAATTTTTGGCATCGTCTAAATTTATTACCAGTAAATGCAATTTCCTGCCCTCTTAATAATTGACTCGAACCATGCCTTTCATTTTCAGTACTATTGTCTTCTACTGCAGCTGTATACAGTTCATTTTTTTAGGGATAATTACAAAATTATACCTGAGGTGTGGGGTAATTACAAAAAAAAACAGAGATTTTTGAAAATTACAAAAAAGTCCTTCATAAGCAAAAATATTTCAGGACACCCCCTTCACATTTGTGAAAATATTACATCTATCCCCCCTTGCACTTAAGGCACAATTAAATCTCAGGTTTTCTTTTTTATCTTTTTGTGAATTCGAAATTTTGCTGGTTTTTTTTTGTAATTATCCCAAACCTTAGGGGTATTTCTTGTAATTATCCCTTTTTTTAAAATTCTTCTTCCATAAAGCTATACACATGATCTCAGGCTTATGAATATAAATCCTATCGCTCAATTCTAACAACTGCAGTGTGACCAAGAATTACTTTGAGAACCTCGTCCGAGCTTTAGAAAATGGTCTATCCGATGTAGACTCCGATGCTGTCTGCCGCCAGGCGGGCAGCTCAAAGAACGTAGGAAGTGGCAGTGGTAAAGGAAGAGGTGGTAAGGGCAAGGGACCCACATCCAGATCAAACAGTTCTCGAAATATAGACGATTCAACTCACTGGTCTTGTGAATATTGCACCTATGCCAATGTTCGATCACCCACTGTTTGTGAAATGTGCCAGCAGCGCAGGTGAACACTTGCTCTTTTTGCATTGTGCTGTTTGGACTTTGGAAAATCAAGTCGGACATCTTGGCTGTTTGCGGTGGCTAAAATCTTCCCTATCGTGTCGGAAGCACTACAAATGAACGAAGAATGTGAAGGATAAGATGTGCGAAATGGAAGAGAAGAAAGTCTCGATTTCTTGAAATGATTTGTACAAAGTTTCTGTTGCCCTTGTCTACAGATATGTTAACCTGTATCCAAATCCCACATATCATATGGTGTTGTATATTATTCAGTTGTTTATTGTTAGTTTAATTTTAATTATGGATATATTGTATGGTTTATAAGTAGGGATTTTAGACCAGTTAATTGTTGATGACATTGGACTGATTAGATGCATGTTATCTGTTTAACTTTTAGTATACATGTTTACCTACAATGTTCTGAAAATTCTGGCTTCTGTATACAGTATCTTGAAGGTACATTTTTCTTTTTATTTTCTATTTTCTTCTTTCGTTTAGGGTTGATTTGAAATTGAAGCTCGGAACGACATGGTGGAATATGGTTTTTGGCCAAATTTGAATTAATCTCTCTTTCATTTTTGATTGAAAATGGTCTTCTTAAGGATTAATGCAATGATTGAATAATGTGATGGTGATTATGTAATTTTTTTTTCCGAAGGTAATTAATAGGTATGTAAACAAATCAAGTGATCTTTCAAAATTATAAATACTTCCTTAAATCTTGTTTCTATTTTACAAGATGGCAAGGGCGGTCCTAGGGTGGTGAACGTCGTGCTGTCGCACCGGGTCGCCGGAGTTATATACATAGATACATGGTTTAGTTATATACATATAGAAAGTTCGGACGGCTCCGCAAGAAGGTATTTGTAAAACCAGCATAAACCTCAAAAGGTAGAGTTGTAATATCTCAAGGTGTACTTGTAATGGGTTATGTTGTATATTTTTTAAGGTAAAAGAAAGATGATGATAATGAATAGGGATAATTACAAAAACACCCTTGAGGTTTGGGTTAATTACAAAAAATACCAAACATGTTTCAAAATTACGAAAAACCCCTTCAGGTTTCGTTTTGTCTTAAATTTAAGGAGGGTAACTGTAATATTTTTGCAAATGTCAGGGTTTTTTTAAAAAAAATTTGAAAATCACCGGGACAAATGTAAGACGAATCAAACTTCAAGGGTTTTTTGTAATTCTCAAAGAACTCTGGTTTTTTTTTTGTAATTAGCCCAAACCTTAGGGGTGTTTTTGTAATTATCCCTAATGAATATTGTGTAATAATTAGTGAACCCTACTACATTGCAGTGCCATTCTCTTTGAAATACATATTCTCAGTGTATAGAAATTGATAAACCATGAATCTAACTAAAGTCATATCATCAGTATATCCAGAAAGGGACTTCTAAGCCAAAATCTAATATTGACTAACAGCAACTGCACTATAACTTCCAAGGATGAGAAAGGCCTACTTCCTCGAAATGCCATTCAAGTTTTTCCTCGTTTTCCAGATAGTGTAAGCCAACAACAAAGGAATTGCAAAGCCGTAGACCGGGAAATGGACGATCGGGTTCATCTCGTATGCTTTCATGAGAGCTATGCAGTTCTGCATGCCAAAAAAAGAATAATAGTTAGTAAGCAAAACATAAATAAACCTAATATGACAATATTAAGTTGCATTTAGTTCCCTGTGGAATGAACTTTTATTGCACTTCAATTTTTATGTCCAAGCATTCTAATCGAACTCAAATCTCAGTAGTCAATACACTAAATAGTCGACCGGGTGCAGAGAAAAGGTTTATTACATGTAAATTAGAAAAAACGTTCTCAAAGATAAATCTCCAACTTTTGGACAAGAAAGAGTAACTGGTGCACATATAAATATTAGTTAGGGATAACTACAAAAAAACCCAAGGTTTTGGCTAATAACAAGAGAATCCATAGGATTTTGAAAATTACAAAAAAAAACCTTGAGGTTTGATTATGTCTTACATTTTCCGCCTTGATAAGCAATAAACATTTCAACCCCCACCCTCCGGATGACATTTATAGAAATATTACAAATACCCCCCTTGAATTTAGGACAAAATCAAACCACAAGGGGTTTTTTGTAATTTTCAAAAACCTCTGGGCTTAGCCCAAACCTCAGGGTCTTTTGTTGTAATTAACCCTATTTATTATCGATTCTTAAAACTGATGAACAAGAAAAGAGTGTGAGGCCTTGGGAAGTGCATTAGCTATCTCCAAACTATTTCTGATGTTCAAGATAACTCAGTTCTAAAAAACACAGAAATGAACACATTGAAACAATAGGGGAGCATTCATTAAGAAGCACAAGAACCATACCTTAAAATGTTTCCAAAAGATAGCCAAAGAAACCACAAGGAAAAATTTCCTAAGCCAACGCTTATGTAGAATATTTCCTGATGTTCCATTTACGCGATCATTGGTTGACGCAGATTCCTTATTTCGACCATCATAGTCATCTCTTTTCTTACTTGAACGAGAAAGACAATAATCGCGATATATTCCACTTTCAGCAGCCAATGCTATAATTATCACCACCGTTGGCAAAACTACAAAAAAAAGATGCGGAAGAACCACCACCATTACATCTGGAGATCCGAGAAATTCTATCTTTCCCGAATTATTAACTTCCGACTCCCAACCTCTATAAGTCATGTATGCCCGTTTTTCGCCTCGAGTAAAAACTTCACCGTAAAACCAAGGGCATAACACAAGGTAAAACAAGTAAACATTCATACATAGCCATGCTAGAGGAACATTGTATAGTTCCATAAATATCCAAGAAAGGCCGTTCTTGAAGCTTTTGTTGGCTTTAAATTCTTTATATGTATATTGTTTCCTCGAACAAAAAAGGAGCACTTTTGGAATAAGAGAAAATGAAAGGACTATACCATAAAAACCCCAGAGTATTGGGTAGTACAAGGAGTCCCATTGACAACCCATCACAAAAAACTCTTTCCAACTCCATGGGACTTTAGCAGGGATACCGTTTATTGAGAATGGTCTAAGTTCAGTAAAAGTTGATCTATTCATTATATCAGTTGCCACTATTTGAAGTAAATATCTCTCGGGAGATGGATCCTCGAAAGCTTGAATATTCCACGGTGCAACATAGAGGTCACCACGGGATTTTGAAAGCTTAGTCATTTCTGACTCGAACACAACAATGAGATTTCCCGAGCTCGAGTCGTAAATTTTAGCCAAAACCGATAAAATTGGAGAAGCAGAGAAAACGAGAGCTCTAATGACCCCATAAGAAGAATAGTTTTGCGATGATGCTGAAGTAAATCGCGAGTCTAATGGAAACGTTGGCAATATAATAGTTTTCTTTGCTCCTGACGTGAAGTTGATATCAACGAATGAAATATGACCGTTATCAATAGCTAAAATCCGCATGGCTCGACTTTTCCTCCAGTCACCCATTTCCAATTCCCAGAACTCGCAAATTCTTGTTGCAATATTAGAACAATTAGAGGCATTGTCTGAAGGTGTTCGATGACCGTTCCACTGAAATAACTGTTTGGAGTGATGGTACCGCTTTAAATTCTTACCGAATTTCGTGTGCAAATGCCCACATAAGTAAGCGGATACAGAGTGTGTGGTGAATATATCCTGTAGGGTCTTTCCAGACTCGGAGGCCGCAGAAAATGAAACGGGAAAATGCCCGAAGGATATTTTGGTGATTGGTTGAGACGGCTGAGAATCCCATTGTGAGAGTTCAGAATTTATATCTGCTAAGAGTTCATCTGTCGGGTGACCAAACAGGTTTGTTGGGCCCCGTAATCCAGAAGACATTGTGCTGTCAAACCCAACGAAAAGAAGTTTCCTTTTGCTGGTCTGCATAATGCATCACATTCATCAGAGAATGAGGAAGTTTCGGTAGGCATTGTTTAAATAATTTTAGTTAGCACTTCTCATATCTTTCTCAACAACTAAATAAAAAGGGCAAATTACAAAAATTACCCCCGAGGTTCAGCCTAATTACATAACAACTCCGTTATCTTTCAAAATTACAAAATACCCCCTTAAGGTATTGCAAACACCACCTTCACCCCCTATTGAGGGTACAATTTGTAAAACGGAAACAAATATCAAGGGGCAATTCATAATTTTACAAGATAGCTAGGTTTTTTTGTGATTAGACTAAATGTGACCACATTTATGACTTAAACATAGCAGCATAAAGATCAAGAGATTCACCCACCTGAATGGTGATGCTATTGACCTTTCCACTTCTTTGTAGCTGCTCATTGATGCTGTATTTTGAGAAAAAATCAAAGGGCCCACCAATTGCAGGAACACCAAAGTTGTCATGGTTACCTCGAACATCATAAAAGGTGGACTTGTCAAGTCCACTCCTTCGGACAACATCCTGCATGACTTGCTCGTATTCGATCCACTCCTCTTCATCTTGTTTCATTGTCAATAAATCCTTGCTTTTCCCATCTGGTAGATAAAGACAATATAAAGCTTGATGAATAGATATGGGAGTGTAAGATAAGCCCAAGAAAAGTCATCAGCAAATGTTACATAAAGTATAACAAATATAAATTGTTGTAAAAAGTAACTTTACTAAGAACATGGATAAAGCAGGTATATTTCACATATTCTTCACATCCAAAATAGATGCAACTATGAGCATGTTAAGACATAAATCACTTTCTCTAATCAGATAAGCACAAAATTATGCATGTGATAGAGTCTACTATGCACACATTATATCCTTTCATTATACAATGACCAATGCATGTCAATTTTTGTAAGGTCACATGTATATACATTTGTGTATTGTTAGTGTCTGCTCTTAAAAATAAGACGTATGCAGTAAACTTTTCTAGTGCCATTTAGTTATTTTTCCATCTAGAAGCTGAGAATCACTTTTTTTCAGAGTTTTCAAACACTCCCAATATTTAACTCCTATCCCTAACTAACTATCATAAACATAATCAAGAAGATCGTCCTGTAATGAACAAAGCCTTAGGATACCAAAACCTCAAACATTCTTAAACGCCCAAAACCGCGAAACGTAATTTGTCTCCATCATTAATTTGTAACTCCTAAAACACAGAAATCCAAATGAATCTTTATGAACTCATTAAGAAATGGCACTTCCAAAGACCCATTTAATCACACATCACAATAAAATGAACTAAACTAGAACAGAACAATAAATCCTAATAGCAATTGAGTCAGGTTTTTTTTAACTAACCATAATAAGAAAATTAGCACAAAACCTGAAAACCAGAAACCAAATTACAAAAAGATAGAATCCTTATCAACTAAACATCCTAAAAAATCACAAACAGTGGCATGACATGACATGATCTTAATGAGACAGAGACAGTGAGACACCATCAATCCAAAAGATACCATAGCACAACCCATCCACTCCCAAATTAACCCAAACAAAAAAAATGACAGCAGCAACAAATAATATCGAGTAAAGTAACAGTAACAGAAAACCCACCAGTGAGATCACCAGTGAGGAGGACTAAAGAAGGCTTGATAAAAGAGAGTGTGGGCCCCACAATCTCCCGGAAGTCCCGGGCCCTCTCAGGGTGGTGCACGCTGAAATGGAGATCGGATAGCTGCACCACCCACACCAGATCATCTGGGCCTCCTTCCACCTCTATCATCTCTCTCTTTTTGCTATTGCCACTCCCATCACTGCTATGGCCAAGGTGGGCTCGGTTTTCTGAAGAAATTGCCGCGGATGGTGGGAATGGGATTGCAAACAGTATTACGAATATGGCGATTGGAATCACATTCGCCATTCCTCCAACCCTCCTTTTTCTCCTCATTCTTCTTCTCCTTTCTTGTCCTTCTTCTTGTAACTTACTATTTTTGTTGGGTTTTTCTCCTCATGCATTTACAGATGTTTGGGTTTAATTGGAATTGTGGAGAAGAATAGTCCATTTTTGCAAACAATTGCAAAAACTTGCTTTCAAAAGAAAGTAGTTGAAAATTGATAGTTGACCAACATGGAAAAATTGCTAAATTGGCCCTCTAAGTAAGGAGGAATATCAAAATTGGTCCTCATTGTTTTTAAAATTTTAATTTAGTCATCTATATATTAAAATTGCTCAATTTTAGTCAGTGTTCTAAAAATCGCTAGGCGCTAGGCGCTAGCCGGACGGAGGCGGGACCTGAACGGCGTTAGGCGGGATCTAATTGGAAAAATAATGTAGGCGGATAAGGGGGGCCAGTCTTGCGAGGGACTGTCGCGGAAATTTGGGTAGTCTTTTAGAACAGTGATTTTAGTTCTATTTTCTCCAAAATGTGCTAATCCTCCAAAAACTGGCACTTGGCTCGCACGTGAGGCTAAAATTGAGTTTTTTTGGACTTTAGGACTTTAGGCTAAAATGTGATAAAAGGCGCATTGAAGCTAGCACGACTTTAGGACTCTAGCATTTGTGGTTTGTGTTTAATCTGCAGTCTGAGTCTGACAGGTGAAATTGCGGAGAAAAGGATCGGTTTTAACGAACCTCTTTTTCACGCATAACACACACTAACACACGCATAAATCACACACATATCGGGCTTCAACCCTCTCATCAGCGCATCATTTCTTGCTGGTAGGTTTTCAATTCTGAGCTCAATTTATTTTCCCAGCAATATTAACTGATAACTCACAGAAAATGAAGTCTTGAATCCTGATGTAATTGGCGAGTGCATTAGCCTAAATGTGTATCTTTATTGATATGGGTTCGGGGTTTATGATAATAATCACTTTGTCTTTTTTTTTTTTCCCCTTCAGCTTAATTTGCAGATATTGTTGCAGTTTTTGGTGCTTTTGCCTATATCCTTTTACTGTGCCCATTAAGTCTGGCAATCAGATAGAGTTGGTGGGGTCGTTATTTAGCTGGTAATTGATATTCTATTTTCTTGCATTACATTTATAGAATTTTTATTTTTATTTTTTATGAATTTCAGTGGTTATAAAGTATTAAAGTTTCATAGTTGATAAAGCATTTGTTTCTTTTTCCAACTGTAATTAATCGTATTATAACAATTTAGCTCAAAAGGACATGTTTGATAATGCTAGATTTGAGAGTTAAAACCCAAAATGATTTGAAAGCAATGTTGTAGGATATGAAGATATAACTGGGGATGTTTTACTGTATCAGTTCATGTTTTGTCTTAATCTTGGAAGGCGTAAATGTTGCATTAAACTACTTGAACCACATTGCAGAATTCCTAATTGCACAAATCTCCACTCTCCTTTAAGGCCAAAGCCTCGTATGGTCGTGTTTTCATTGAGATTTTCCATTGTCACTATTTTTGTTGAAATTTTTGGGTTCTATTGGTTTTTGTGTGAGAATTGAAAATATGTTTGGTTGAAATTGAGATATGAAAATATTTATAGGTTTAGAAATGAAATGATGTTTGGTAGAGTAATTTTCAAAAAATAATTTTATGCATGAAAGTAAGTAATAAAAGTAAATATATGTTTGGAGGTGTTTCTAAAAGTATATTTATCATGTTATTGAGTTGAATGAATTGGGAAGGTAGAGAGATGGCGATGTGATGGTGTGGATGTGATTGAATGACAATATAAGGGAATAGGTTTAAGAGTATGTTTGAAAATTGTTGGAATAAGTGAATAGTGAATTTTTTATATAGAATATAAATTAAAGATAGTTATTTTCTTGATAAAAAAAGTTATTTTCAGTGGAAATACATCAAACAAACATATTTATATTTTTATAAATAGTATAAATCTGAAAATAGGGGTTTGAAAGTGGGAACATACGAGACCCAAGTATCTCATTTCGTGTTGAGTTAATCCAACTCTTGCTTTGCTCAAATTTAGATTATGTTGTTTGAAATGTAAGGAGGTAATTGTAATATTTTACATGTGTAAAGAAGGTGTTTGGAGTGTTTTTGGCTTATGAAGGGGTAAAGTGTGATAAAAATCAAACCTTAAGGGGATTTTTGTAATTAGCTCAAACCTCAGGGGTAATTTTTGTAATTATCCCATAAGATTATGACATATTACTCTTAATGAAGATCTGATTATCTGGTCTAAAATCTCTGCTTTAAGTTTGAATTAAAATAACAAAAAAAATCTTATGTTTTGGACTGTAGCATTTGTAAACTTCTGTTTTGAAAGCTCCTTATACAGTTCACTGATGTTGATGTGAAGTTTGACCGACACACCCAGCGGGCTCTATTTATTCTACTGCATTGGTTTTTCAAACTGGATTCCTGCTTGCCAATGCTATTAGTTTCTTCTAACAATTTCTGCTTCTAGTTTCTGCATTCTCACAGGCTTCAACTGTCTTTCTTCATGTGTACTTTGCAGTTGATGGCCTGCCAAATGGATATAATAATGTTGCAGTCAATGTCTCTTGTTGTTAATGAAAGATCTCAGAGATCAGGAGTGTTTCTCAGGCATTATTGTGGAGTTCAGAATTTCATCTACGCACAGAGCTTCTCTGGACAGACTCCAAAACTTGACTTAACTTCTTATAGAAAGCGGTATATTTCTGAACTTGCTAGGATTACGACTATGGAACCACTACCATCCTCTGTTGGAGTTTTGGAATTGATAAACTTCTTTTGGCCTCCTTTATGGAAAACGTTTTCCCATCGTATACACTTTGTATGTGTTATTTCTTTTTTTCCCTTCGGGTTCTTGGGGGTGGATGGGGTGTGAGAGTTAACACCAGAGTTTTAATAGAATAGTCACTAGTTTTAAGATATACATTTTCATTATGCTGTGCCCCTTCTTCTGGTGAATGGTTGGAGAAACTAAAAGTTAAGCTAATTAATAAGTTTGTGGGTACACAGTTCAATTTAAATCCTTTTCAAATAAAATTTAGGGATAATTACAAAAACTATCCCTGGGGTTTGGTTTAATTACAAAAAAACCCAGAGATGTTTGAAAATTACAAAAAAAAAAAAACCTTGAAGTTTGATTTTGTGTTAAATGTAAGGGGGTAATTGCAATATTTTTACAAATGTAAGGGAGGGGTTTAAAATGTTTTTGCTTATGAAGAGGGTAAATGTAATACAAAATCAAACCTCACGGACATTTTTGTAATTTTTCAAAAAACTGTGGTTTTTTTTTTGTAATTAACCCAAACCTTAGGGGTAGTTTTTGTAATTATCCCTACAATTTATTGTTCCATGGATTGATGACCAACAGTAAAGTCACATCTTCTATGCGTAGAATTGGCTCGTCAGTATCATGAGCCGATGTTTCATGCCATTTTGTTTTCTGTTTGGCATTTGTTTGTTAAACAGTTCGCAGCCAAATAAACGTCAGTGGAAAATAGCATTTGCTTTGAACACCGATGGATTTACAGCGAACAATGACCAAAACAACCTCAACGGAGACAACTCTGGTCTCGGTGAAACTCGTTTGGGCAGGATAGTCAGTGCTGGTGGTAAACAGCTATTGAGTAAGCTAAACTCTGCTCGAAAAAACTTCCCCATGAAGGTATTTCTCCTGCTTCTAGGCTTCTACACAGCTAATGCTCTTGCAACAATCCTCGGACAGACAGGTGATTGGGATGTGCTTGTAGCCGGAGTTGTAGTTGCTGCAATTGAAGGTATTGGTATGTTGATGTACAAAAAGCCCCTCACTACTGGGAGATTGCAGTCTCTAGTAGTAATGATAAACTATTGGAAAGCCGGTGTTTGTTTAGGATTATTTGTCGATGCGTTTAAATTAGGTAGTTGAGATTCTATAATGGGGCATTTTTCTCATCCTATTAGCATTCTTGATTTTCTTTGTGCAAATGTGTGAGCGGGCTATTGTATAAATCCCTTTAATTAGGAACTTATTGTTAGGAAATGGAAAATATGTAGTATTTTTTGTAACACCTTATGCATCAACAGAGTTTTCTCCAGTATTTTTGCTTATGATTTCCTGATTCATTTTGCTAGAATTAGCTAATGGCCATATAATGAACTACTCAAAGAAAACCACAGGCTTCTGAAAATTACAAAAAAAAGACTGGAGGTTTGATTTTGTATTACATTTTACCCGTTTCATAAGCAAAACACTTCAAACACTCCTCTACATTTGTAAAAGTATTGCAATTATCTCCTTACATTTAACTCATAATCAAACCTCAAGGGTTTATTTATTTTATTTTTTTCCCAAACATCTCTGTATTTTTTTTGCAATTAACCAAATCTCCGGGGTAGTTTTTGTAATTATTCCTTGTAAATACTATGTCTGCAGTTTAGCCTGGTAGTAATGAACTTGCAGTTATCTTTCAAAGTTACAAATACCTCCCTTTCAAAGTTACAAATACCTCCCTGAGGTGTTACATACACCTGTTGACCTTATTTACTTGACAAATACCCCTCTTGAGGAAGTAATTTGGAAAATAGAAACAAATATCAAGGGAATATTTTGTAATTTTGAAAGATAGCTAGTATTCTGCAGAGACAGATACAAAATAGCTAGTATTCTGCAGAGACAGAGAAACGTACATAGTTCGTTTTCTTGGCTTCCCTGTGAGTACATTCGGTAAAAGAAGTTTCATAAACACATACATTCTCAGATAATTAAACTACTATACAATTATAATCCACACAAGTACAAAAATCCCATTCTTTGTATTATAATGTTAGAAGTACAAAGCCTGGTATATACTACTTTCCGAGGATACACAACCAAAGTTCCCAAAATCATAGCCAATCACACTTTTCACTGGCTATAGATGAACTCCAGTCATAACATCCTAAATAAACTTGCTTTTGCTCCAAAACAGCGAAAAACCTAAGAGAAAAAAACATGTCTGAATGAGGAGAAAAATGTCAAATTCCTACCTGGAAATCATAATAAAGATAAAGAAAACTAAATTTAACAGTTAGTTATGTATACATCGATCCCGAAAAACATTCTGCTCATTCATCTCTGTTTTTTTTTCACGTGTCGTTCCATACTGTGAAAGTCGAATTAGCTGCGACAGTCGGGACAGCAGTAGGAATCCAGTTGTTATTACACGTTGACGACGATGATTGCTGAGATTGATGATAATAAAAATTTCTTGCCTGCTGCTGATAAGCAGCATCAGCTGATGATGATCCGAACATGCCCTCATAGCCATCTTGAAAACCATTTGTCGCGTCTTGAACTATAACTGTCCCCATCATCGGCACCACATTATTACCGTAGATCACAGAGTTAGAACCCGAGCTGTGTTCGACAGAAGAGTTATCCTGCAGGCTCATGATATTTGTCAGAACAGAAGGTTGTAAGAAATTCTGTGTGTTCCCCAGTTGAAGCTGATGGTTAGCATTAATCTCATTGTAACCGTGGTTGTTAACATCGGAATCGTGTTCTTGTTTGCACCAGATTCGACTTTGGTGGGGGGCAAAAGGGTAATTTATGCTCAAGGGGTGAGGAGGTTGTTGGAATGCAATAGTAGGCCAGGTATTATGATGAGCGCTATTCATGTGGCCATGATCTGTTAGGTGCAAATTCAAGTTTGCTTCGTTAGCGCGGTGCAATTCAAGGGCCATTTCTGCTGCATTTTCAGCGTCCTTTAAGCGTTTTGCAGCTCCTCCGATCGGTAGAGTGGTGCTTTCGAGTATGCTTTTGACATCGTATCGGTTGATTTCAAAGTTGGTCACCGCGTTTAGGCCGCGGAATTTGATTGCTGCTATGTCGTAGGCTTCTGCCGCTTCCTCTTGTGTGCCTACAAAAACAAGGAACAAAGATATTTTCAGGGGAATATTACAATAATTACCTTCGAAGTTTCGTCTAATTACAAAAAAAAAAAACTCATTTATATTTCAAAATCACAAATACCTCCATTGATATTTGTTATTGTTTTACAAGTTACATCATCGAGAAGGGGTAAATGTTAGGTAAATATAAACCTGAAGGGGGTATTTGTAATTTGGAAAGATAAGTGGATTGTTTTGTAATTACGCTAAATATCAGGGGTGGTATTTGTAATTAATCCTTAAAGTATATAACAAGGTGAGACTAATTGCTTACTGAAAGTTCCCAAGTAAAGGTCTTTGTTCCCTGCAACTCTTCCAATCCTTGCCTGCCATCTTCCATGCTGGTGATGTCTGTTAATTATAAAAGTTTTTTTTTTATCAGAAACAATTAGACATTGGATTTACCAAGTATTGCATACTTATAAGACACGATACAACTTCACGTGGCATGTATGGATGATATTTGAAACACGACATATACATAGTTTGGAATACAACTTCAGAAGACAATTTAAGGTACATTATCATGTAAAGGTTGTTGAAGGGAAATAACACAATAAATGCAACAATTATTATTTCCACAATTAGATGAAAATCATTTATAGAATAAATTAAAAAATAAACCAATTTTCTGAGTTTACTACAGAATCCAAAGAATTTGAAACATCAACTTTACAATTTATTAATATGTAACATAGAGCACAAATCAACCTGCATTTACCTAATAATGAGGCAATTTTTACCAACATGCCTATCAATATAAATGATCAGTAAATTTAAATAGTACTAATTGGTACCAAAATCTGATATTAATTAATTTTTACCTCGTAACTCCACGATAAATCGACGCCCCACGAGAGAAACCACTGCTTTTCCTGGAAATAAAAAGTAATTCTTGACATGATCAGCTAAATCAAGCAAGTGATATATATTATTATCAACCTTCTTATAATTTAGTGATGAAGTAATTTCATCAGTTTAATTACCTTCTTAATGATGCTACATATTCCTGTCTTGTCATGTGCTTCATTTCCTCTATTTCTTTCTCATAGTTGCTGATCTAAAAAGTATCGAAAACACCCGAAAAATATTAAAAATAAAAAAAAGGTAATTTAACAAACCCCCTTTAATTTGTGGATAATCTGTGAAAAATAAATTTACTCACAGGAAAATTTGTAGTTGTGGTGGTTCCCCAGTACTTCAATGCTGCTAAATCATAAGCTCTTGCAGCCTTTTCTTCCTTGTCATAACCTCCTACATCATTTCAAAAAAAAACATAATACAAAACCAGTAATAATACGATATATCACCAATTTAATTAAGTGGTAATATGCCAAATTGGCCATTAATATTTTTTGAAAATGAAAACTAGTCATTTTATTAAAAACATATCTTTTAGTCATTTTCACTACAAACAGATTAGTCATACCCTTTTTGTATTTTTTGGTGACGTACTTGTCATTTTTCAAAAAAAAAAATCATTTTTCAAAAAATTGGATGAAGTACATTTCTTGGTACTGAGAATGAATCTCGGTCCCCAAAAAATGAACAAATCGCAAAATGGACAATTGAAATAAAATAATGGTAGAAAAAATGTTTCAAAAACATAGATAAAAAAATTCGTAGAAATGGCCAAAAATCCGATGGATTCTTTCATTAATCCAACTTTTTTTTCCTTTAAATTTAAAATAATTAAAGTGCTAATGGAAACATGAGAGAGGAAAAAGTTGCTAGAACTTACCCAAGTAAACTGCAGTAAGATTCAATCATCCCCCCAAAAAGCAATCAAAAGGAGACAAGAAAACAAGAATTAAAACCAAGAAACCATATAATATTTCAAAATTATTCATGAAATAATGGCAGACAAATTTGATTCATAGTACCTTGCCTTCCTTTCCGGGTTTGTCCCTCTCTTCTACAACTATTATCCCATAAATGTGCCTCATATCTGCCAGTCCATCTATGCCTGCAACAAAAAAACAAAACACCCATCAATCATCACCTCCATAATGCACTACATACCCGTGTTCTAAAAAACGTCAGACGCTAGATAGACGACAAATTGGGCCTAGCGTTTAGGCAGAACTAGCCTGGACATCAATGGCGGAGACAAGGCTGAGCCAACATGTGCCCTGGCCCATCCCTTTTTTTTTTTGGAAAAAAAAGATCAGTGATAATTTTTTTTAAAAAAAATTAGTTATAATTTGTATTATTTTTACTTGGATTTCTACCCAGTCTATCCCATTTTCAAGTATCGGCCAACCCTACTAAAGTGTCATGGCTCTGCATTGCTGGACATGGTTACGTGGGGTCTAATCGAGGAAAAAAAAATATAGAACTAATCGGAGATTTTTATAACAGGGATAAAAACATCATCATAAGAAAAATAAAATAGTAAAAAAAATTGCATTTTCCAACCCACAAAATATTATTCAAGAAACAAAAAAAAATTAAAAATTAACCTTGTTACACCACGGTATATAGAGGTCCTTTGACCAAACGTGTCTATAGCTTTCCGGGGCATTGACTCCACCGCGCCACCAGTTTGGCCGCCGTCAACCACCGCCGTACTCCCACACTGCTGTAACTTGTTGTTCTCTGAGGTACAACTCTCCATTGCGTTGCCACTGAGAAGTGGTAAAGGAGTGCTTGACTGTGAGCCAGTGCTCATAGAAAGCGACAGTGTCTGTGCACCGGCCGGCGGCGCCGCCTCATTGCCGACATTGTTCTCCCCTGCATGCGGCGGCGCGGGGTTGTTTCTGAGCCAGTTCTTGATCATGGATAAGCCAATGGTACTATTTGTATGAGAAGTGGCCTTATCATGATCATTTTCTTGGGATAAAATATTACTGTTATAATTACTATTATCACAATAATTGTTGGAAGATGAAATATTAAAATTAGGGTTGCAAAGATTCTTGTTGTTGTGTTCTTGATGATCAGAAAAACAGTGCCCAAGAAAATTTTCAAGTTTTGGCCTTTCTTGATTTTCCATATTCTGAGTGCTGCTGCATGAGAAATTAGAGTTCATGCTCAAATCCTTCATATTCCAATCTGCAAAAAATATAAAAAAAATTAAAATTAAATTTTATATATACCCAAACCCCCTGTTCCAAGTTTTGCAGTGGAGTACTTAAAAATCAGCATTAAGTGAAAAAGATTGGATTTTTATTAGAATTTGGAGTGATTTTTATTCATATTTGAATCTTCAAAGAAAAATGAAAGGGCCTACAAATTAAAAAAAAAAAGAAAATTAATATATACTCAAATCCCAGCTGCAAATTTTGCTTAAAAATCTGCATGAAGTGAAAAAGATTGAATTTTTTTAAGAGTTTAGAGTGATTTTGGTTCATGTTTCAATCTTCAAAGAAAAACAAAAGGGCCCACAAAAAAAGAAGATCAATATATATAAAACCAAGGGGAAAAAAAGATTAAAACTTATATATACTCAAAACCCAGTTACAAATTTTGCTTAAAAATCTGCATGAAATGAAAAGGATTGAATTTTTATTAGAGTTTAGAGTGATTCTGGTTCATATATAATCCAATCTTCAAAGAAAAACAAAAGGGCCCACAAAAAAAATATGAATATATAAAACCAAGGGAAAAAAGATTAAAATTTATATATATACTCAAATCCCATTTGCAAATTTGTGCAGTAGAGTACTTAAAAATCAGCATGAAATGAAAAATATTGAATTTTTTTGAGACTAACCCTGTGGGTGAGTGTTCCTGTTGAAAGCTTCTAGAATGCCAAAAGGGGGTGGAAGAAGGTTTAGAGAAGGAATAATATTGGGTGAATCAGAATTAGTGAGATCAAAACAAGATTCACTTGAGATTTGTGTACCAGCTGAGATTTCATCTGAGTTGAAACCTATATTTTGTGAGTGGTTTTGGAGTTCTTGAGCTGAAACTGAGAAGCCTAACCAGTTGTTATTCAAAGAAGCCATATTTTTCACTTTATATGAGATTTTGTTTTTTGAAGGGGTGACAAGAAAATTTCCCCTGTTTGTAGTAATAATATTAGTGGTTAATATGAGAAGATATTGCAAGAAATGAGGGAACTATCTAGTTCATTCATGAGGTTAATTGAGTGGAAAAAAATAAAAGAAAAAAGTAAAAAAAAAATTAAAGGGAAAATTGAAGGGTTTGAGTTTGGAGGAGGAGATGAAGAAGAAGGAGAAGAAGAGGAAAGGTCCAAAAATTGAAAGGAAATTTCATTTGTTCCAAAGCAAAAGGTTGAGATTTATATGCACACTTTCACACACAAACACACATAAGTGGAGATTTCTATGCACACACATATACATACAAAGACTCTCTCTCTCTTTCTTGGTTATTTTGATCATAAATGGGGTGCTCTGTAATTCAAGGGCAGGTAGGTCCAAAAACCTCAATGATTTCTTAAAGTGATAAACATGCATAGGGTTGATGAGGGGTAGAATTGTCCTTTCCCAGGCGGTGGAGAAGTTGGCTACATATGAAAAATAATATTTTTTTTTATGTATACAACTCTTTGAATGGTTTAAATTATAACATCAAGCATGCAATGTATATTATACAGTTAATAAGGTATATATATCTATCTAACTTAGGGTTTCTAAGTACTATCCTTAAAAAAATTAAAGAAAAATGGTACACGAGGACCAATATGAAAATGGTAATGAACTGTTGCCTGCTGTACAATTATATGGTGGAGAATATAACATATATATTGAAATTAGAATTAATTGTTAGTCAATCCAAGAATAGGCAAGGAGTAAACATCAAGTTGAATGTGATAATTATTTTGTAGGTTGACACATGGGGTTTGTAACCCTAAGAACATGTGGTTTCGTAATCTTAAAACTATCCAATGCATTCTCTCCTTTTGAATATTGATGAAATTAATTGACTAACATAAAATTAAATAATTATTTATATTTAGTGAAACTGAATCTTAAAATTTTATAATATTTCTTCCTCTTTTTTTTTCCTTAATTCATCCTTATGTGGAGGATGGAAGAAGTAAATTTCAATGCATTTAGTTTCCATCATGTGACTTTTATTTGTCCTCAATAAATTATTTTTTTCAGTACATAAGCTTTTCTCATATGTGAATTTTTGTTGTAAAGATTCACATGAGTCATTATCCGACCATACGTGACATAACTGTTATCAATTTTTTTTTTGTATGTGTTTTGTCCAACAACGAATCTGTTTAGATTTAAATCTTTGTTTTGGATATGCATATGTTTATGATCATATATGATTTGCAATTGTTTTTCAGTCGATGTTATAATCAGTTGTAAGTTAATTCTTTTGATGAATATATAAAATTCATTTTGATTCAAAAAAACCTTATAATAATATATCAATATTGGATTCTTACTGAAAATTGGATGGTTAAAACTGATGAGATAACTGGCTTGCAGTTTATTATATGCAAATTGTGGGAGTGTTATATAAAGATACTCATGCTGTTTAAAATAAGTGTATTTTTAGGGGGGGAGGAATACACATGTTAAGGATCGTGTTAAATACCAAATACACCCTTAATTAATCATAAATATTACTTTGGAACAAGCAAATATATGTTGGAAAACAATATATTTAAGGGTAATTTGGGAAACCGTTTTTCTCACTAGCCTTGAAAAAAAGAATATATTTTTTGAAGATTTTTTCATGTGGCAAAAGGACACTTATTGTGAATAAGATGGAATATATAATTTAAAAATTCAGATATATTATATATCACATACATGAATAAAATCTTGCATTTATTACTAAGAATTAACTAATAGATGCAGATACAGAAATGATTGAGTTATATCCAAGATTAATGATACCCTTTTCCACTCCCATGTATGTATTGATTAATTGATGCCTAGTTGGACACAAGTCTTATCAGTACTGTCAGAAATCTGCCACTCCCTACCTTCAAACCAACCCTGATCAGCATATGGCTTTTCACCATAATATAAACTTAATTTTTCAATTATGTAAATTTTAGTGTATATCTAATATCTAAACTAAAATTATTTTAAATATGTTCAATCCATCAGTAGTTATTGCATTAATATTAACCACTAATATTTAGGATGTGTAAATTTCTTGTGCATTTGGAGAAAGAAAGACACATGTGCATTTATACATACACTTATATATATATATGTATATATATAAGTGTATGTATAAGTGTGTGTATAGATGTACATGTGTCTTTCTCTCTCCAAATGCACAAAAAATTTACACCCCCTAAATGGAGAGATCCATGCTTGTAGTTATGATGATATGCAAAAGATCAGGTGGGCATAGCAGAGAAATGTGCAGGCGGCCTTCAAACACCCATAACTTTCTCACATTCCATATACATCCACATCATCATCACCATTATTATTTAATTATTTATTAAACTATTTACCATTCAACTTATTGCTCCCCCGCTATAAACGGGGGACTTTTCTCTCTCCACTCTGTTCTGTGCTCTGATCTCTGCAGACTGCAGATACTCATAATTCTTGCATGGACACTGCCTATATATATATATATATATATATATATATATAGCATTGAGGTAATGTTAATTTGCCCCAAACTATACACTATACACATATTTTATTACCCTCTTAATTTTGAATTGTTCTAATGTACCCTGAATTTTGCAAATTATTGTAATTGGCCTATAATTTTCAAATTTAACCCTTATTGTTAGTGGATTGTCGGTAGCTATTACATATCGAACTATTATTTGGATCAACTTTGTAAATCTTATCATACATAGTCAATGTACAAATAATATTAAATAATAGTAAATTTCATCAATAAATTAACTTAGGCTATGATACATTTTTACAGATCACATAATAAAATAACCGTAAAAGTTAAGAGGTAAATTTGGAAATTATAAACTAAGTGAAATAATTTGCAAATTCAGGGGATAAAATAGAACAATTGAAAGTTAAATGGTAAAATTGAAATACTCTCGTAGCTTGAGGGCAAAATAACATTTCCTCTTTAGTAGGTATGTATGTATGTATGTATGTATGTGAAGATTGAATGGAAAGCATGCATGCAAGAATTATGAGGTAAAAACAAAAGTGGAAGTAAAAATTTATGTATGTGCCCCCTATAAGAGGACACTAACCCTTGTCTTGCGGGTCTTGGGGTTATTAATTTTTATTCTTATTCTCAAGATTTAGGGACAGATTGGAGAAAATATATCGTTATGCCTATAACCTATATCCTATAATTTCCATACTAGAATTTATAATAATTAATGTTGCGTGAGACTGTCTTGAGACGCAGTCCTTACACAAAGTTTTAAAAGTTTTTTTTTTCAGATTTTATTTTTTTTAGGGTTTATATTTATTTTTATAGGATTTATTTTGTTTCATGGGTTTATTTTTAATTGATTTTGGGTTTTTAGGATTTTTGGTTTTTTATGGGTTTATTTTTTATTTTTTGGGTTTATTTTTATTTTTTGGGTTTATTCTTCATGGTTCATGTTTTTAGGGTTTAATAGTTTATTTTATTTCTTCATGGTTCATTATTATTTTTAAATTTATTTTCATGGTTCATGTTCTCAAGACGGAGCCCTTAGGAGGTCCGTCTCACGGATTTAGATCCGTGAGAAAGTCTTACAAGAGACTTGCTCATAATTAATTAACTTGACTGACCCTCTTCTGAGGGGAAAATCAAAAACGGAATAAAAGTGTCTTAATTGGTTCATAAGAATATAAAATTTATGTTTTGGGTCTAATGTCGAACAAGAAGTTTGGGATCTTTTATTCCAAGTTGTATATTATTTAGTATTTACATTATAATTCTTTTATATAGCTTGCGTAAGTACTACAAGAAAAATTCAATTTATCTACAGAAAAATCTATAAGTATTAATTATATGATAACTGTAAAAGGTAAAATCATTATAGGTGAATATTTACCTACAAAATATAAAATTGTTGGTAAGTACCTACAATTTTTTTGTCAGTAAATTTAAACATTGTCGTTAATATGTCGGTATATATAATTGGGGAAAAACAATATTTTCTATGAATTTAGTGGCAAAATCATTTATGTCGATAAACTGGAATTTTCTTAAAGTATAGATCTATTTAATGAGCATCTACATGAAATAAAATACAAAACACTAAAGTAGAAACATAAAAATACTTTGATTAACGTAATAGGAGTTTAATTTAATTTTTATACATAATACTGAATGAAATTGATCATGTATTATAAATCTTATATATAGGAACATCTAAAAGGCGTCGTTGTTGTTATCATTATTATTATTATTATTATTATTATTATTATTATTATTATTATTATTATTATTATTATTATTATTATTATTATTATTATCACAACTGGCTCCAATTCTCCTTCTGACTATTGCTCCACGAACTAATTTGTTGCATAGCTATCACATACAAAAAACCAAAATAATAATAATAATAATAATAATAATAATAATAATAATAATAATTTTATGTGGATGTGCATACATAGTCAAATTTCTGCAAACATTTATGGAGACGAACCCATTTGTGTACAGAAACTAATGTGGCCAAGTACGGAGGGATATGGGGTTTTATAAGTTATGTACACATATATATACATATATAATTTATAAATACATATATAGAGAGAGAGTGTACATATAGTCATATACTCTATGAGAGAGAGAGTGTGTTATCTCGAAGGGTGCAAAAAAACTCACCGTTAAGTTTGACCGTTGAAGATGAGAATCAAAAGGCGGTAAAAAACACATGGCCACCCCCCTATCACAATTTTTCTCTCATTATTTTAAGTTTCAGAAAAAAAAAAGGAAATTTAAGTAGTAATAGTAAAAATTAATAAGGTCTCGGTAATAACATCATAATCATGACACGAACCTTGTCTACATCCATGTGACTAAGTGAGAGAGTTGTTCACTTTTTTGACCTAATAACATGAACCCACTCCTCTCTAGCTAGGGTTCACACACACATTGCTGGGATTGCTTGATAAGAAGCCCACTCAACAGATGAGAGGTGTCAAATGGCCCGGACTAGTCCGACCCAATATGCCAAATATAAAATTGAATTGGACTGACTCAAAATTCCATCAGTCCACCATTTATTGGATTTCAACCTGACCCATTCTTTTCAAAAGTAAAATGCTCCGAGTAGGCCTTTCGGGCCAAATAGTATTCAGGGTTCAGGTCATGGTTTAGGGTTTACAATTTGGGCTAGCTAATCATCAAGTGAAGCTGATTTTGTCAGCTCTAGTGAGCAAGACATAAATATTATATAACATGTGAAAAAGTAGTTGAAGCTAGGGTGAATGGATTAATTGTATAGGGGTTTCAAATTTCTGAAACTTCAAGAATTTTTATGTTTTTTTTTTAACAATGGAAGATAGAAATTAGATCCAGATCTAATTCTATGAATTGAAATGTCAGAATGATCAACTCTGCAATCAGTTGTAGAATCAATATGTATAGGCCTTCAAATTGTTCGTTTGAGAAATGAAAACCCTTTTTATTGGACAATCATTATATTTCCCAAAAATCTAAATTCCTGAATGATGGAACGCCCTTTTCGTTCAATAAGATACCCAAGTGGATGACTAACTCGTTCATTTACGCTTCTGCAGTGTGGACATATCTCATCCCTACATTCTAAACAATCAATGGTTTAGATTGACCCTGAAAAACACTATTTTATAATTATTTTTAATGCCAAAGGTCAGTTCCGTAATCTACAAAAATGGGTAATTAAATATCATAATTAATCACATAGAATCAAGAGATATTATTGAATGCAATTTTCCATAACAGAAAAAACGTTAATTTAGGAACAAACACACATAATCTGTCATCTTCTTCATTCTGCATTCATCCAAAAATCTGCAGCAAGAACGAGTTTCTCCCCCAAAAAACACAGAAAACACCCCATATAGTCGAAAAAAACAGCACAAAAAACGTGTGAAATGGGCGATGAGTACAATGAATCACAACATGATGAAATGTAGGTGGACAAGCCTGATGAAAGTTGGGTTTCAGGGGCATTTTTTCCTGGTATGTGTGTTTATGTTTCGAAAAATCGTACATTATCCTAATTCATCTTATCCGTGTTTTTGTTCGAAAATGTACAGAATTGTACACAATTATATATGATGCTCGTGTACACATATATTTACGATTGTGCACATATAAACATGTAGTATATGTTGTGGGATGGCACGGGTGATGATGAATCTTTTATGGGAAAGAGTTGTGTACACATATTGCAATATATGTGCCTGTAAAACAATGTTTCGTGTATAGATATGTATATTTTTGTGTAAATTTAAAATGTGATATTGCATTTTTGGATGTTTATTTGAGTCTATTTTTAACACTTAGAGTGGTATACAAAATTCGACAAACTTGTATATTGGAACATATTATGGTGTATATATATGAATACTTTGGTGATTTAGAATGAAAACAAACAATGGTATTCAAATAATTCCATAACAGTATAAAGATATCTTATTTTAATACACATTGGCTTCAATATTGGGTGATAAGTATAAACATTCAATGGATATTGTTAGATTTTTTATTTAGAATATTGTACACTAATATTGAACTATTGTGTAATTTGAAAAAAGTTTTATGTATACGGTTTACTTATTTGGTGTGCATATACTTTGCAGATACTAGTGATGAAACAATCCAGCACGTCGAAATATGAGAGTGTATGGTAATATCACCCGGCAATACCAAATATTGGATACCTGAAGTTGAACAGGATAAAATACCGCGAGTAGGCATACATTTTGGGAGTTTGGACAAGGGTGTGGAGTTTTATAGGGATTATGGTAAAGTATGCGGCTTTGACATACGAATAAGCACGTCAAGAAAATTTAAGAACAAAGAGATTCGTCTGCAATATATAGTTTGTAACAGGGAAGGCTACAAACAAACGTCGTCTATGGTCAGTGTTGAAGGGAGCAATTCACACACCAAACAACGAACTAGAGTGTCAAACCATTGTGGATGCAATGCCCAATGCGTACTAGAGTACACGACGAACGGTGCATATGCTATAAAAAAAATTGAAGAACGCAACACACATTCTTTCAAATCAGAATCTTATAGACATTTTCTTAAGGTGAATCGGAATTTGAATTTTGGGCACAAATAATTCATCTTCAATTGTTCAAAGGCCAACATCAGCAGTTCAAAGACACACCACCTGTTTAGGCAAATGGTTGGTGGATTTTCCCAAGCGGGGGCGTTACCAATCGATTTCAAGAATTTCAAGAGAGATTTGAAGGCATACATACGAGGTGCAGACGCACAATTAATAATTAATCGACAGATTCTTGGAAAAAAGGAGACGTGTCCAGGAATGGCCTTTAGTTATGACGTTGACGAACAAGACCAACTAACGAGACTTTTCTGGGCGGACCCTATTTCAGTGAGAAATTATGCAATGTTCGGGGACGTTATATCATTCGATGCCACTTACAACACGAACATGTTAGTTTTTGGGGTCTACATGTGGCATATATAGATGACTGCATGTGTTGAATAAAAGAAAAAAATAGTACAATTATTGTATAAATATATAAATATGTATGTGTTCAAATAGAGTAATAATTGTGTATTGTATAATTCCATAACTCGCTGCTTAATCTTGTATTGAAAGAATGTACTCCACATTTAATGATTGTAGTATACACATATAATAGATTTGGTAGTTATTTATAAATTACATGGTATACATTTATTGCAATGATGATATCTGCACAAATATTGCGTATACGCAGGTACAAAATGGTGTTTGCACCATTCACGGGCATTGACTACCATCGTCGGTGTGTAACGTTTACTTGTGGATTGTTATTAAAGGAGGATGAGGAATCATGTGTGTGGTTATTCAGACAATTTTTGGATACCATGGGCAATGAGCCGTACTACATTGTGACCGATTAGGATTCGGCGATGAAGAACGCGTTTCAAGTAGTTTTCAAGACCGCAAGACACCACTTATGCATGTGGCACATAATGGAAAATGTTACACAAAAGTGGGACATGCATTGTTCAAGAATGAATAATTCTTACGTCGTCTTAACGCAGCGGTTTGGGATGAAAAACATGAACTCGCTGAGTTTGAAAAATTATGGCATTCTGTTATGACAAATTTCGAACTAGAAAATCATCCGTGGTTTACTAAAATATTTGAAATAAAAAAGAGCTGGATCCCTGCTTATTTTCGGAATGTTCCCATGGGTGGTTTGATGCGGACTACATCACGGTTTGAGAGCACAAACAGTTGGTTTGGCGATTTTACAAATCCACAAGTAAATTTGGTCGAGTTCTTCATACACTTTGACAGCGCAATGGAGTAGCAACGACACGCCGTACACAAACTAAACAACGACAGTGACACTCTTGTTCCTCAGTACAAAACACCATTGGGGATTGAAAAACATGCTTCAACATTGTACACGCCTGCTGTTTTAAAAAAAAAAATAGCCTAGAGATTGCAAATGCGTGTTACAAATCTTCAGTGCACATGGTGACCCGATCTGGTGGTAGTACATGTCCCTACTCAATAAAGGACGAATTTGATGATGTATTCAAAGTACAGTACTGCAAGGAAAAGACAGTTGCAGTGTGCAGTTGCAAAATGTTCGAAATGCACGGTATTTTGTGTCAATACATATTCGTTGTATTCAAGGACGTCAATGAGATTCCCAGGAATACGTGCCTAATCGATGGATGGGGCTATCGTTCATACATCCATCAACAACAAGCGGCCAACTGTACGAATTCAACGGTGGTCAAGAAGCAACCACAATACTAAATGAATCGTGGTCCACCTTCCACAACTGCATACGACTTGCAAACGGTAAAGTAGAAAAATTGGCTGACTTAGCACGCTTATTGTCTGAACATAAGAACAAGTTAGCCCACGAACAAGATGGACAACATGACGGGGGCGTTGAGGAACTCTTTGATAATTACTGCAGCTCTACTTCTCAAATGGAGATCTCAGTATTGCCACCACAACAAGCTCGTAACAAGGGTAGCGGGAGCCGGGTTAAAAGCAGGCTACAAAGCCAAAGGAAAAAGGCAATCCGTGCAAGCACGAAACTAAAGAGAAAGTGTGGCACGTGTGGCAAAATTGCATCACACAACAATCGAACATGTCCCGAGCAACCTACATAATGACAAAAATTTTCCCTGCATTTTCAAAATTTCCTACAATCTGAAAACTGTTATCAGATTTTTGACTTATGTTAAATGAATTCCATTTATATTATAATTGAATGTCATTTATATTCTAATTGTGCATCATTTTTTAGTCCCATTTGACATATTTAATAAAAAAAATACCTTGTAATCTAAACCCTTGTATATTACCTGCTATCTGTTGATGATACACAACATTTCAAAGGATTACAATGACTTCCAAAAAGTAATAATAATTATAGTACTTCAACACAATATCGAAAATAGTATATTTTGAGCATATTGTGGTGTATATAATATGAATACTTTGGTGGTTTATAATCAGGAAAATCTGGTGTACAAATAATTACATTACAATATCATAAACTCTTATTCTGGTATACATCGGCTTGACCATTTGGTGATAAGTATAACATTCAGTAGTACATTGTTACATTGACATCCAAAAGTAAATAATAATTATAGTACTTCAACACAAACTGCTTAAGAATTATGCATATACACGATTCGTTAAAACATCTTCAACTGAATAACAAAAAGTACTAGAATATGAACATATATAAACCAAAGCAGTAATAAACATATACAGAATGTTGTCAAAATGTGCACTTTTTACACACTAACAATACGCATAAAGAGGAAATCATGTTTGCTTAAGATTGTTAAAAATAAGTAATCCATAATGTTGACAGAAAATGCACGGGTAAAAAATATTCTAGTCTAATGTAATAATTAAAGTGTACTTAGACGCTCCGTCTAACAAAATGAACTCCTCAATCGATAACCAACTACTTTCCACTAACAAATTTTTTGGCCAAACCAAGCACCTTGTCTTTCTCTTGGTTCAAGTCGTGCATCAGAATTGCATGGCAATATAGAGTCCTCAAACGTGCGAACTCCGCAGCGTCGGCTTTGTCAAATTCACAGTCCCATTTCTTCAATGGTCCCTCCATGTAGGTCTCCATATGATGCATGGCATAGACCCCACAGTCGACTGTGTTTTCCTGCACCCTCCACGACATGGCGAGTCTTATTGGACGACATTTTTCAACATTACGCGCTGACTGGTGGCACCCACATGCTTGGAGATATCGAGAGAACAAATCCAACTACAAAAGGAAAAATGAAAAAATGAAAAAAGAAATCACAAAAAGAATAAATGTTACCATCAACCTAATAAACCAAAAAAAAAAGAGAAAAAATGTTTCATCATGTGTATCTGTATGTTAGATAAAAACTAATTGTATACCAAACGAAACTTAAATGTACACCAAATTAACATACACAATTAAAAATACAAAACTGAACTAACTATATACCAAGTAATTTCTAGTTGTATATAAACTTACAGTTATTTTATCATCAGTTTATTCTCCACGTTCTAAATACCAAAAAAAAAAATACAGAAAAAAAATGTGAGGTATTTTACCAGTTTCTCCGGCATCCGTGCGTACTTGTTGCAACTGATACCACCATCTGAAGAGCTGTCCAAAATATGACAGTACTTCTTCTTTATGTTGACGCATATCACGAACAAGTGCCATCCATTTATAATAGGGAAGAAGAACTGCATTCAGCAAATTTTATACTCATTAAAAATTTACATGGCAAACAAGAAAAGAAACATATATATGCTACAAGGTTATACCATCTCAATGGCCTGCAAATTCGCCGCAGTTGGGTCCACAACCTCCAGGTCAAAAGCTTCCGAAAATAAAGTCAACCTCCTTTCATCCGACAAATCTTGTGCAGGGGACACAATAGAGTATAGCTGTATGTCGTAAAAAATAATTATAGCAATTAGAGACAAAGACACATACAACATCACTGCTTAAATATTACCACATTCCCTAATTATCTGTATACCAAAATGTAAAAAATTTACATCACATCTATGAAAATTCAATGCCACTGACTTATCACCACTGAATCACTGTCAAATATACAAATACACATCTAATATTACTACAAAAATAATCCAAGAGGTTTCTAGGAAGTTTATATGTTTTACCGGGGACAAGCTGGGGGAAGACACCATCATCGGGGATACTATTTCCAGTGAATCGCAGCAGATCAACGCGTTCTGGAGTAACCCAGAAAATATAGCCGCTCTTGAGAAGGTTGAACATGCTACACGTCGGTGGGAGGAGTTCCAGAAAGTATCTGATGATATACCGAATTTCAGTATTGGGTTGACGCAGGAACCCAATGTTGTGAATTGGTCAGACGTTCTGGAGACATCACATTAATACTCAGAGGAACACTCGGTTGGGGAGGAGCCGCAGGATAAGGGTGTAAGAATACTCTTTTTTTGTTTCACATATGCTCCCCTTATTTTTTTTGGTTACATATGTGTTGTAGATATGACATTTTTTTCTAATTTTCACGGGTTTTTTTTCAGGGGCATGTTGTCGTGGGGCAAGGGGTTGATGGGCAGGATGGAATCGGTGTTGGCATAGGTGACAATGTGGTGGAAGCTGAGGAGCCGATGGAAGGAGATGTAGCTGAGCAGACCGCTGCAACTCCTCAAATGCGTAAGAGCACTAGGAAGCAGCGTAAAACAATCATGTTGTCTTCTCCATTCTGATCGAAATGGGCTGACTTTGCCCAGAAGATGAATAAGATCCACAATGCTGTTGCGAAGTGGGTCTTTGATAATGTTGGTGCTACAAGGTTACGTGTTTTTTTAATATGTGGTTTTCAATTAGCTTACTTTATTAATTTCGTTCATTATTAGTTTTGCTTATGCATAATAACAAAATAAAATGCATATTTAAATGGGGAGATACGGTTTACCAATTACGCAATTTCCATGGGTTGTGTCGTTTCCATTGTTGATGATATATTCCCTTTTGAAAATGGTCTTGTTGATGATAGCTTCTTCAATTGCTCCATTTCCAAGGATTATGTCCTTCCCATTGTTGATAATGTCTTTCTCTTGGAAATTCATTGTGGTGATGTCTTCTCCTTGATCAAATGAGATGGTCATTTGATGTCTTCTAGGCGGTATGAATTTTCCTTAATTTTTATTCCACCGGGTACCTAATATGACATCGTTTTGTGGTACCCTCAAGTGTTTGGGTCCTTTGGGATTAGCTTTGAGACTTTTAGGTCTTCAACAATAATTAGAGTTATTTCTAGCCCGACAAGTATTTACCGTATGACCCTTTTTACCACAATTGAAACAAGTAATAATTTTTGTAGCATAATGACCAACATGCATAGAGACTTGATTTCTTTTCACATAATTAACAACACTAGGTTGAACATCAAGTCCTTGTTTCAATTTATCACAACTATGAACATTAACAATATCGGTCATTTTATCGGTACTCAAGTTGGATTTTGAAAAATCCTTTTTCATGTGATTAATGTCCTCAACAAGAGTACTATTTTTTTTTCAAGGTTTCTAACTTTATCAAGTGTGGTGGTGTGAGCACATGATAGTGATTCATAGGAAGTAAATAAACTATCCTTATCATTTTTCAAAGCATTGAATTCCTTTTTCAAATTTTTATATTTAGCAAGTAAGCTTTGGAATTCATTTTGAAGTTCATCATAATCATTGAGCAAATCACTATAATTATTTCATTTTCATAAGAAGTAGAGGGTTTAGAACTTACCTCGTTTTCTTCGAAGCCCATAAGACAACGTTTGTTTTCATCATCGTCGGAAGTTGTAGTAAGATCATCCCATGTTGTTGGGTTTGATGTTGTACCCATTTGAGAAGTAGATGCTTTTGAATTGCTCCTTTCATTTGCATATACTTCTTCTAAATTTCTCCATACTTCATGTGCCAATTTAATTCCTACAATATGATCATATTCCAAAATGGTAAGTGAACAATACAAAATATTAAGATCTTTACCATTTAAGGAGATGATTTTCTTCTCTTCTTCATTGAGCTCCTTGAGGACTTTGGAGGTGTGTGGTGTATCTTTTATCGGAATAGATTCTCCATTGATGACCGTGTTCCAAATATCGAACCCGCAACCATGTAGATAGCATTCCATTCTTTGTTTCCAAAATGTATTATTTTTGGAATCAAATAGTGGCGGCTTGGTGGTGGAGGCGCCAGTAAGGTAGACTTCATTCGTAGCCGGTGATCGTTCCTCTTTACTCGCGATGTAGAACGAGCTTGTCAAAGAGTTTGACTCTGATACCACTTGTAAGTCCAAGCGGCTACGATAATCTAGAGGGGGGTGAATAGATTATCTCAATCTTTTCGATTTTGCCCTCTTTTTCGAACAAAACAAGCCTAGACAATAATAAAGATACGAGAAGTAAACAACACGCGTCGATTTATAGAGGTTCAACCCACCTAGGGCCTAATCCTCTACCACCCCAGTATATCCGGGATGGATTTCAAAAAGAAAAAAAGATTTTATTAATTACCAAAATTAATACAACACCTTACAACATCACCAAGAGCACCACACTCTTCTACAACACCACCTTTGAGATTACCACAATCTCTCTTGAAGATTACCACAATCTCCAACGGCACCTTGTGAAGATTACCACAATCTTCAACCTTGAAGAATACTAAATTCTTCAACACCTCAATAAGAAGATCACCACAATCTTCTTGCACCTATCACCTAGATCATCCAAGTGTGTTCTTACCACAAGAACACTCACAAGGATATCTTGTATTGAATGATAACCAAAAAATTCAAGATTACAACTCGATAATGAATGATACAATTTGAGTGCAAGTGTAATCAAGAAATAAGTCTAGACCTCAAGATATGAAAGTGAAAGACCTTAGGCTATTTCAACAAGAATAATAACAATGGAGAACAAATATGTTTGCTTGGGTGTATCTTGTTGTGTTGTAGTATTCTCTCTTATTGTGTTGCTTCAATTCTTCATCTATTTATAGAAGATGTCTTGTACATGATAGACTCCTCCTAGGAGATTGAAATCTGTAAAAAATTGCAAGACACATGAAGAATATAGCTGTTAGAAATCAATCCCACAATTTAAGGAAAAGTTGTCTGCTGCACAACGCACTATGCCAAAAAAACACTCAGATAACGCTTTTTTTCCCATTTAGATAGCGTTTTCAAAGCGCTATTGGAACCACCGTTATCTGAAGCCCTATCCTGTAGATAACGCTTATAAAGCGCTATCTGAGATGCATATTTGATAGCGCTTTTTGGAGGAGGCGTTATCCCATATTTGTATTCATAAGATAACACTCCATAAAAGAAGCGTTATCTGACATTGAATTGATAGCGGTTTTAGGAAGAAGCGTTATCCCATTTTTGTATTTAGTAGATAACACTTCATAAAAAAAGTGTTATCTTACGATGATTTCTCGGCTTTCAGTATTCAGCCAAACTCATGTTTCCCACCATTTATTCATGTGACCGACAAGAGCAAACAAAATGCAACCAGAGAGCCACAACAAAATTCATAAATCATAAAATTTAAAAACAAAATAGACAAAATTTATCCTAATATATAATTTTAAACAAAAGTCTCTCAATATAATGTGATAAGAGTAGCTCGCGTGTCCAAATAAAGCTAATAAGTCTTAGAATTCAAGCAATTATCTGTAGTTCTAGAACAAGAAATACGCTAAGGTAGCTTCTACTGAAGAACATTATGCGTGCCATTCCCTTGGAAACCATTTTCTCGACCTTCGCCGGATCAAGAACCACATGCCTGTGTATTTGAAAAAAATAAAAATAAATAAGACAAGTAACAAGTACTAATTTAAGGGGGTTGGATTCATATGCGGGCTTGGAAAAGTGAGATGAAACAAGTTGAGGAGGAGGAAAAAATATGTACATCCAGCAAAAAAATTAATTCCAACTTACTATAAAGGTATTCTCCCCAACAACTGATGAATTTGAAATATGTTCCATAAGCACTGCGTAATCCACTAGCATATATGGAGTAGTAACACTTATATAATCAAACACTCCATCTTTACCTACAAGAATTCGATCCCACATGTAAGAATCCTACACAATGGAATAGAGTACAGAAAGTAGACTATGAATCGAAAGCACAATTTAATACAATGCAAAGCGTCAAAAAGAATTTGGAACAAACAACTCTTTCATCTAAACTTCAGCAAGTTGGCCAGGAGATAAAGCAGGTAAAAGATTGTATAAGATGAACAATAATAATTTGAAAACATGAAATTATTAGCAGATTCAAAGTTAAAAGATAAGAAAAGAAATGATGTAGAAGGCAAGAGTCACCTGGGACATAAATGAAATTTGTTGCATTGGTTACAAGACCAACGACTTCCAGACAAGTATTTGTGCAAGTGAATTGCAAGTGGACACGAAGAAGGCTTCCTTTGAAGACATCATGTTTTTACCAAGCTATCCATTAAAGGAGAAGCAAAACAACATAAAGTTAGTAGGATGAGTCATAGCGACTTTCAAGTAGCTAACTTGCATAAGAAATTATAGATTTAAGAAACAAATGGGAAACCAGATGATATTTAAAAATAATCGTGCAAATAAGAATACGTCAAGAGTTATTTAACAAACCCACCTTTTGCATAACTATAATATATTTTGCTGCATCAACAGAGAGATCACTATGTCCCATTGCTTTTTAAAGTTCTTTTCGTTATTTGACATTTCAACTTTCTCTCAGAATCTCCTCCACTCTCCTTCTCAATGGTCCGGATCATATCCTCAATGGCACCAGACCAATAATCTCCGTCAAGGTAAGGTAATCGAGTAGTTGTTATCTTGCTGTTGCATTCTCCACTTGGAACAAAGTAGTAATCATAGAAATTAGTGTATTCCACCACAACATTTTCTTCCTTAGCTTTTCTAAGCAATTTCTTGTACCTGCAAGTGAAGAAATTCCTAGGAAATGTGAAGTAAAACGAAGATGCCAGCATATAGACAATCAATCTAAATAAAGTGTGTAAAAACTATTATGCTCATTCAGGACAATACAGAGTAGTGCTGGGATGCAAATAGTTGAAAATACATAATCAGAAAGTATGAAAAATACTAGTTTCAATTTCCCATGAACAATATGTTTAAGAGACATTTTTATGATAAGCATAAAAAGAACCATCACGATGCATTGTTCTAGAAACAAGGAACAGGGAAAGGGCAAAATAATGAGATACCAATGAAACAACAATGCTCCATCTTTATTCACTTCAAGTTTGGATTATGCAATTCAATTGGCCTTTCACATAAAATATAATCATGAACTGGGGAGGTTATAATTACATGACACCAAAACCACTTGGTTAGGTGATGTACTATACAACCTAAAGGATAGTAGTTATAATTACCCCTTAAATATAGTAAAACCTGCATGTGAGAGTTTAATAGTGTAAAGGTTATTTATGATGATTTTGATCATAGTTGTTGTAGTGCAGGACTGTTACTTTTAGTTGAGCATATACGATCAGCTCAAGCTATGTAACATAAACTCTGTATGATTGTGTTAACCTTATCTTTCTATGGAGTTATAATTAATCTGACACCTCATAAGAAGTGTCAAATTGGTACAGAAGGAAGGAGAGACAAACAAGTGCCTCCACAAAATACCCTAATCTAAATCAACTTTTTACTTAACACTAATCATGCCAACATTAACAAACCATGGAAAGTATAATGGACTTCTAATATGCTGCACAATATATGGACAGGGAGAACTTAAGACAAAGTATAATAATAAACACTATAAACTGTTCATCAAGCTATTAATTTATTTAGTCAAAAAAATTGTTTTCTAATCAAATTTCTAAAACAACTCATGTTAAGAATATGAAAATGACAGGCTACATGCAATGAAGACGCTGAAATTATAAAAAGCAGTCGGATTTGAGCTCCTAGAAATGAACATAAAAATTTGCATAGAACAGAAATAGAAACTCTGGCTTTTCCTCTTTGGCATTAGACTCTTTCATCAATAATTACACAGAACCAAATAAAAAATCCAATAGAAACACCTACCCCCAACAAATTAATAATAAAATTGTTGTTATAGACCACAATTAACCTAAATTTCAATACCGAAACTAAGCACCATTCACCTTGGTACCTCTACACATTATAATGAATCTTAACTTGAGACCTAAAAACGGAAAAAGAAAAAGATCAAACTTAAAAAATTCAACCCACTCAAATACTCAATCGAAAAAAATGACGGGTACAAGCAACAAATAGTTTAAGATCTTCTATACATGGAAAAATAAAGGGAAAAAATTACGAAGCAACTCAAGAAACCCCACAATCACTTCCCTATATCTGGAAACATATAAATGACCGAAAATCAGCGAAATCAATCACGAACAAGCACAGGGACATATCAGACTATGAGTGTACAGGTTTATATATATTTGGAGGCTTACATGACAATCGCGAGATCGAGCAACAACAACAAAATGAAATAAACCCTTACCTTAAGCAAGCATCCTCAAGATTTTTATAGTGAAAAAAGCCTTAAAACCCTAATTCAGACCTCCATATTTTTGGTGAAAAGACTTGGGTGGAAGTGGAACTACGGCGGTTAGTGAAGCGGATCAGCAGTCCGGCGACTATTTGCAAGAACCGCGAGTTGGAGATGGTGAAGAGCCTGAGACGATTGTGGCTGGTGAAGACGATGAGATTACGATGTGCAGTTTAGCTTGGTTCAGATTTTATTTTCCTATTTTCATTCTTTATTGATAGTGCTAGTTACATTAGCACTTTTAGCAATATTTTAAAGTTGATGTTTGGTTTTTTTTGATTGAAGTGTTAATTCGATTAGCAATTATATAGCATTATTATGAGAAAATATATAGCATTTCTTTAATTAACGTTGTCTTAATAAAATAGATTTGATCGAGAGATAACACTTAGGGATAACGCTTGTTGTATAATGCGTTATTATGAGAAAATATATAGCGTTTCTTTAATTAGCATTATATTAAAAAAATAGATTTGATCGAGAGATAACGCTTAAGGATAACGCTTGTTGTATAATGAGTTATTATGAGAAAATATATAGTGTTTCTTTAATTAGCGTTATCTTAATAAAATAGGCTCGATCGAGAGATAACACTTTAGGATAACGCTTGTTGTTTGAAGCGTTATATCAATAACATATATAACACTTATTTAATTAAGCGCTATCTTCAGTTTTCTTCATATAACACTTCGTTAATAAAACGCTATTATATGGTTTATTGTGATAGCGCTTCTCTACAAAAGTGTCATCTAAAATATCTGCGAATTTTTCAATAACACTTTCATCTAAAAGCGCTATCTGAAATATGTTATCTGAACTATTTTCTGGCGTAGTGACGGTTAGTATTTGCTGTCAAACCACAGGGTGACCGGTCGCGCACAAATAGACATTTGAAAATAAGAATACACATTTACATAGGGCGGCCAGCATTTGGGGTCCGTCGGCCTGGCCTGTGTCGGTCCAATGGCCGAGCAAAACCAAAAAACTAGTCCAAGAGGTTCTGTTTCAAAATTGCTCCCAGACACCGGTCGATGCCCTGGTCGACCGGTCAACTACACCGGTCAACCACCTGGTCGTCGGTCAACCACAACCTTTTTTCAAAGAAATAGCTTATTCATGCTTTTTCACAACTTTCGTGCAGGATGCCCTATAGGCGGCTAGGTTGGCCTCAAAACAAAAGTGTTGTCCAATTTTATATCGAAAATAAACTTCAAGAAACACTCCGAAAAATAGTAAAAATATGTTAGACCGATCGGAAGTATTAGGACAAAATTTAGAAACATAGTTTTGGATTTGACAACCCTTAAAAACATTGTTTTGGTATAAAAACAAAATCATCAAAATCATGATAAAACCATTTATCAAACAAGTAGTGGTGGATGGGTAACCTATATTTGTCTCTAAAGATTCTTCTTGTTCCTCCTTTTCTTGTTCCTTATCTTCCACCATATCTGACCACCGTTTTCGGTGCATTATTCAACATTACAAGGATATCCATAACATCTGTGGCTACAGTCGCCAACTTGGCCAGAAGACTGCCCACAATACCCTACACCCAAAAAAATAAATATTTGTCAATTGTTTCATACTCATTTAAATGAATCTTGGTGCTTAAAATAACTATCAAAATATATAAAACAATAAAAATTATGCACGGTGTGTATTTGGAACTAATATAATACCAAATTGTAACTATCTGAACATTTGTCTGTCACTGCTCTTATACCATTTTGCAACCAAAAAAACATGACAGCTTTTATGAATAAAAAAAATTAATTAGTTAAAAATATATCATTTAATAACTAATATTTATGCTCATATTATGCCAAAAAACATGCCATATGCACCTACCTAATCACCTGTCTTATGCACCTATCTCTCCAGGTATAAAACTAACATAATAATCTGTCATATGCACCTACCTCTCCAGGTAGAAATAGAAAAAAAAAAACTAAAACTGATATATGATTTGGCACCTGCACACCACCAGCAGTGAATGTCGGGGGCGGCACCGAAGGAATGTTGCGCGCTCCAGGAGCATGCATAACAGCAGGATTGGTTGACGTTGGTAGTGGTTGATCATTGCACGATCCAGCAGGTACGGCCTCGTCAATAGGGCAATCAATGTACCCCAAACCATATCCTCCGCGGTTCATTTCGTCATTATTCCTATTCCGGCTGCTTTCAGTCATCAGTGATCGCACGCACGGGACCACCCTCGGGAAGACACGAATAGCCAGTACAATTCTGTCCATGTATAAACTTTATGATACAAAAAAAATGGGTTAATTATATGCTGATTTTGTTTAAGTCGAATATAATTGACACGTGCTTACAATCAAAAAAATGAGGGGGTCGTTGAAACTATTCTTATTTGTTGACGTCCATTTCTCTTTGCTCTCTAACAATGTCAGCAAGGTGTGCTCGCACCAATTCATATTCAGGATGTCGTCAACCTTCTCCAAGCTTTTCATTAGAAGAGCGTTAACGTATCCGCCCTGCATATTCCCAATAATTTGTGAATCAACCAGAGCAATAAAGTTCTCCTGAACCATATACCCCCATCCACGTCCTCCAACATCTTTTCGGACACCTCGGCTACCGTAATGGAATATGAACCATTCGGATTAGGCTGGAACTGGGACTGCCACTCCAAATATGCTTGGCTTGTTTCGGACTTAGTTTTTTCTCGACTCTTATTCCACCTCTAGGAAACCCTAAAACTAGCTCCACGTCCTTTTCACCAACACGAATGGACCTGCCATCCGATAGAATCAACTCGCATCTGAGAGAGTTGAAGTTATCTACCAACCAATAGATAATCTCCCCGGTAATTCTTCAATGTTTATCCCCAACAAACTCCCGAAGCCCATTTCAATAATAGCTCTTGTCTGAAAATTTTTGAGTCGAACAAATGAGCCCGATATAATATTAGGGACGAATCTTGTCCTCAGTTTGGGCAACGAAGCTTTGAGGGTAGATTTTGTGGTCTTTGACCTCGGATTAACGTCACTCCCACCCTCGCTCGGGCCTGGGGACGCAGGTCTCTTCCTATTTCCTCTTGCCATTTAACCTGGAATTGAGAAAAATTAAAGAACACATCACACTATGTACGTAAAACGAAATGGAAAAAATAGCAGGCCACAAAAACACTGTATCAAAATAAAAAACCACATCTAAACTAAATGTGTATTGTATGTAGTCCAACTGTCTACGAAAATAAAATTATCCAAACACCATTGTATGCCGTCTATATAAAATTCACCATATTAGTGCAAAACACAAAACTCTGTGTACCTATGTGCCAAAATTAACAAAAAATACACCAAAACACTGTCTACGAACACTATGTGTATATATCCCACTACATGTTTTCCATTTTTTAACATATTGCAGTCATTTGTGCAAAAAATGCACAACAAAAGGATTTATGTATATACCAAAATAACTAATAAATTTGTCATGCTTGCGTAAGATTACACCAAAATAGGAATGAAAAGGCACAAATTCAATAACATAAGCATTACACAATTCATTATCTAAGTGTACATCGTTTTTTCGTAAATTTATACTATATAAATCGCAACCCATTACAGTCAAGGATATAATTCCACATAACCAACTACAAAGGGGCGTCTGTAAAAAGTCTAGTGTCAAAAACCTAGAAAATTCCAAAAAAAAAATAAATATGTCCTACAACTAGGGCAACAAAACTAAAAAAACCCATAAATAATCATCTTCAATTGCATATATAAAAACCCTTTGCACAATGAACTACAAGCCAAAGAATTGAAAAAACTGAAACAGGGGCTTACCTTAAAATAGAGTTGCAGATTTGATGTCCAATGCTTTCTTGGAGATTTGATGTCCACAAAGTTCCGCCCCGTACAAAGAAGTGTATCCTTGGCTCGATTTTTGCAGAGAAATATGGAGTTCCAGTCGTGTGTGAGTGGGATTTTTAGGGAGAATGAAATATTTGCAGTCGTGTGAGAGTGGGGGGTTGTGGGATGACGAAATCTTTTTGATTTTGGGTGAAAATACACGGCCAAAAGAAGTGGAAGAGAGGGAATGATTGAATCCCCAAAAAAGTGGAAGAGATGGAATGATTGAATCCCAAAAAAAGTGGAATTGATGGGAGTTACCAAAACGGACGTTACCTATTGTCTATAATTTGTCTATTTTGCCCTTAAATAGGCTGATTTCAATTTTTTTTTAAAAAATCGAAAAAAATCAGTCATTTGGATTAAACATGTTAACGGTTTAGATCTGTCCACACTGCCACATGATAAGGACCTTACCACATATGATCCTATACATATATATATATATACACGGTATAATATGCGTTTTAACTAGGGGTGTGCACGGTCCGGTCCGGTCGGGAGATTTAAAAATCTCCAGAACCGTCCCGAAGTTCGGAGATCCCAAAATTAAATCTCCAGAATTGAACCATAAAAAAATCTTCGTCCTGAATCGTCCCGAAAGTTCGGTACGGTTTGGTACGGAGATTCGGTTCTAATGGGACGGTACGGAATGGTTCGGGACGGTTCGGAGAAACGGAGATTCAAATATTTCCCAAATAAAACACACATAAAAAGTAAAAAGAAAAACCAATGTAAAAATCATTAAACGGTTATACTTTCAATCTTTTTTTAGTGCAATTTCAAAAATACATAGTAAAACTATTAGTACTATATGAGTTTAACTTTTTGATATTTTATATTTAACTTATACATAAAATTTCTTGAATGCATATTTAAGTGCTAAATTTTTAATATTGTAATTATAAATCATTCTTTCATGATATAGACTATATATACTACATATTAGTTTAATATCAATTTAACTTTTAAATCATTTTTATCTAATTTATAGTTAAAAGTATTGATTTTTTTTTTGGATTTTAACATAATATGTTTCAGATATATTGATAAAATATGCCAAATTTTTAATTTGCTAATTTTTAGTATTATATAATATTGAATTTCAAATGAATATTTAGTTAATTCAATATCAAAATATAAATATGATAAAAATATTATATATGTATAGATAAAATTATTTTAAAATCGGTTCTAATTTCGGATATTCCGTTCGGTACGGTTCGGTATGGTTCGGTACGGTTCTCGGTACGAGTATTTAAAAATCTTAACCGTACCATTTCATGTAAATTTTCGGGATGGTTCGGTTCAGAGAAAGTCAAAAAAAATCAATGGATATTTTTGGTTCGAATATTTTTCGGTTCGGTTATCGGTTCGAGTTCGGTGATCTCCAAGTCTCGTGCACATCCCTAGTTTTAACTAGAAGTATATACGGATTAACGGGAGATATATACACACATGACTATTTTGTCCCCACCCAATGTGCCGCTATAAATATTTTTAATTGGGAATTGTATTCATTTATCATAATATACTTTAGTCAGTACTGGCAGGAACACTGTGCATATAATAATCCTAATCAATGTAAAATGCTACGTGTAACTGACCATCATACAATAATGGTGAAAATGATTTTGAAGGATGTACATTTGACATGTGTGGTATGTGTATCGAAAATAAATTTAATATTTAGTTTCTAATTTCTTATGAAAAGAATAAAAAAAAATTCGCATCAAAACAACAAATTCAACATTCATCGAAACATAATTAGAATCCTTATAAAATTAATACTTCTATGACACGAGTTTGGATTCAAATTTATGAACTAAGTATCGAGTATTGGCATCCCTCTTTGATTGCGAAAATTACAAGTGCGATAGGTATTCCAATCCAAATTGATAGTCGTTCGTTATCCGAGGAGGTGGGACATTTTCCGAACTTGATTTGACTACATCTCTTCAGGATTTTTTTATGATTGAAAGAGTGGGATATTGCTCAGTTGTTTCGATCAGTTATGAGAATTTGCCGGATTTTTGTTTTAATTGTCGAATTATTGGGCATCGTATTACGAATTGTCGCCATCAAGATGCGACAAAAAAAACTAATATTGTTCAAACTGATAAGAGCCCGGTTCGTGGATGATCGACCATTAGGACAGGAAATCGTGGTAACAAGGATAAAGAAGTAGTTTCGGAAACTTGGGTTCAAGTTAAGCCCCGGAAAGCCCGTTCTACGAAGAGGAGTACTGGCCCTAAGGAGAGTGGACCATCCACTTTGGGTATTCAAATTAAACACGGAATTATTTTAACGTGTTGGATGATACATCGGAGGATTTGCATAAAGCGAATGAGCATTCACACGTCTATGCAGATGTGGCAATCAAATATTCGAATGTCAATCCTGATAGGACTATGATTCTTTATCAACCACCAGAATGCAGTTTGGTTATTGTTCATGCGGACACGATGATTAATTACATCAAATTTAGATGAAAATAGTCAAGCGGATCTCCAAAGTGCCATGTAAGTTGTATCTAGAAGTCGTCTGCTTAATGATTATGACATTAGCTCTAAACATCCGTCAGAGGGTTTCAAAGCAATGAATGCATCAACAAGAAAGCATTGGTCTGATTTGGCGGATGAAGAAGTACAAGACAAATTGGAAACTTTGAAGACCAAGCTAGACGACCCTACGTACTCCGATTGTCATTCACATATGTGCTTCCTCAAAAGCTATGAAGTCTATGGAAATTGTGGCGCAAGGATCATGAGCCGACATTCTATAAGCTACATCAGACCATCAAGACGATACTCGAGCACATGAAAAAACAAAAATAACAATGTCACTCGAAAATCATTGTTTTTCCTCAAGTTTTGCATTCATTTGCTACATGATCGGGTTGTGATCAAAACTCTTTTCCTTTCTTTTTATAAGTTTTCATTTATTTAAAAAAATTAATCAATTACTAGCAGGAAAGATAAATACTCAAACATCTACGAAAACTAACTCAGACACGTTAAAAAAATTCATAGTTCAAAAGTCAATTTACAGTTAAAACAAATTAGGACTCAATTTCTACTCTTGAAGCTTCTGAACAGACCCCAATAAACTTTCAAAAGATTTTTGAATAGGTGGTGACCAATTATAGTTACTCACTCAAACATGTACAGTATATTTTAATTCGTAGGCAAATTATAAGTAATTATAAACATGGTTAGGCCATTTTATATGCATAAAATGTAGTACGTGACTAAAATTGGTTATTGACTTATTCTATAACATCGTCTCAATGTTTTCTTTATTTTTTCTTTTTTTTTTTTTTTTTTTGGGGGGGGGGAGGGGGGTAGGGGCCGGGTGTTAGCTAGGGTGGGCATCCAAATTAAGACATGGAACCAGGTAACAAGCAAGAGGAAATTATGGAGCACCAATATAACCTGAAAATATAATTCTTGAGAAATATTTTATTAATTTTGAGAATCAATTCACATGATCAAAACCAAGCCATATTACAAAACAAACAAGTAAAAATCAAATTTCAAATGTGATTAGCTTTCCAAATGGCAGGCATTTTAGTTCCAATTTTAGAAATAGGAAAACTATCATATCATCTCTATTAATCTTGTTAATTTTTCATAAAAATATGAATTTATATATACGATCTCTATTATGAATAATAACCCAGGAATAATGGCCTTCATTGATATAATTAAGATGGAGAAATCGAAAAAAGAATTCATCTGACTTAGAATTTTGTCCAGTTAAGAATCAACTTATTAATTAGCTTAGCAATCATGCATGCAAGATTTTGCTTGTAATTGCTTAAAAGATGAGACAAAATAAAGTAAGATGATTGTGGCCTTTTCGTTTAATTAAGTGTTGCATTTGATAAAAAAGAATGTGACATTAATTTGGAGGGGCGATATTAATGAAACGTTTTAATTTTTTCAGGGGTTAAGCAATTAAAAGCATAATAAGTAATCAATCATCACTATAGTAAAACTTTAAACTCGATCATTAACACAAATAATTAGATTGAACAAACAATAACAAAATAAATTATTATATACATAGTGTTGGAATAGTTTGTAGTATCATTGTAGTGTGATTTTTTGTCCCACATAGATAACTTGTTAATAAGTAGTCTTGTATTTATTGAGGAAAACAAGTGGGCAAATTAGCCTAGTCCAAATCGGCCTTTGATTGGATATATATTTTTAATATTTTGTAATTTTATTTTTATATTTAAAAATAAATTTTATTATTTTATTTTCGAAATTACAACTTGAATGGTTGTGTCTTTTCAATTTATTCAGTTAAAATCTGAAAAGTTGTGACTATAATTTCGAAAATGAAACATGGTGTCCTTTTATTCCAAGTCTTTCATCTTCTATATATAAATATAAGTTATCTGCAGAAAATAAAAACACACAGAATCTTCTATTCTTTGTTTTCAGAAGAATATCAAGAGCTTTGTTGTATTTTAAAGCAAATTGTCTCAGATAATTTTTAATCCCCACAGTAGAGGCAATATTGCCTTTAGGAAAGATATTCCCGCGCCTCAAAGTCATTTTTAGTTCGTTTTTCACTAACACATAGATTAATACCTATATTAACTAGAATCCAAATAAAAATTCTTTTAAGTTTAATCAATCTATGGTCAAGGCGGAGGTAGGGGGCCACTCCCCCCCCCCTTTTTAAATTTTTTTTTACACTAGAATATTTTTTTAATTATAATTTATATGATTTTCGTGTATCGATCCATTCTATTTTCGTGTATCGATCGCTCCACCGTTGTCTGTGCTATATATATTGCATGTGTTGCATTAAGATACAACAAAAACTTGTATCTGCTCAATGTGAATGTATAGCACATAGATTGTAGAAATTAATCATCGATATATGACAAACCGAAAAAAAAAATACAAAAAAAAAACACATTTTGTTAATAGTTTAATGATCTTTCAAATATCCCCCCGCACACATAATTATATGTATATAGAGATTTCCCAAAAAAATATTATATACTTGGGGGTGTAAAGCGGTGGGAAGTGAGATTGTATTGGAGAAATCGTCGGAGCACCCGTGCCTCCTCGGTAACAATTACTATCTCAATACAAAATTTCCTTATAATATTCACTTATTAGGTGCTAATTATTTATTTATTACTTTGATTTAAAGTATTATTAATTGCCAATTCTTTGCACAGTCTTAAATGCAAATCATGATATCCTCGATCCCTCTTCAAAACCATAATCCAAGATAAAAGTTAAACACTTTATCAATCAAAGAGCCCAAGAAAAGGTTTTGTCCCATGCCACATCCATTAATAATGTCACCATTTTATTTTTATTTTTATTTTTTCAATATAATTGAATAAAATATTTATTTATTGTTTTCTCACTTTTCCTCTTTGGTTTGTTTCGTTTTAATAATGGCATGTATTTGAATATTGTTTGAACAGCATTGCAAGGTTTTTACAAGACTACAAATTAAAATTTGTCTTCTTCCTACTCAGCTATAGAGAGAGATTTGTAAACACGTAACAAATGTGCATGCGATCGAGGTTTATATATATTAATTTCTAATTGGACAAATTTTATTCATGTTAAATAGTTCACTTACTAGAATTGCAAAGTTATATATACATCCCTTAAAATTTGTGACATTGATTAATAGATGTTTAAGTCTATATATATATGTTCTTCATTTCATCGTCAAAAAAATGAAATATTTCCTTAAATGGAAAAACTAAATGGAAATGTGCCCTCAATTTAATTATAAGCAATCTCCAAAATTGGGGATTTGCATGGGAAAATACTCTAGCCCTGTGGGTGTGTGTGTGCATGTGTGTATTTGAATGGTAACAAGTTAAAAATATACAAATAAAAGTAAGCTTGTTAATTTGTTTGTTCCCATGCGTGTTTGTGACTGTCTCCATATATATAGATATATAGTAGTGTCTTAAAACTAATTATATAAGTTTTTTCATAAGCTATCAAAGCCATTGGAATGCTCATTTTTTCATATCTTTACTTTCTTTGGTTTTGATGCATATATATATATATATGTGTGTGTGTGTGTGTGAATTGATTTGGTGATCAAAAATCAGACCTGGAAAACAGCTTGTTGGGATTCCAACCTTTGTTTTTTTGACTTGGACCACCCTTGAAAATGTCATCACCCCAAAGCTTTCTTTGCTTTACACACACACACAAATGTTTGTCTGTGTGGGTGACTTGCTGCTCGTGCATGGCTAGTAGCTAGAACGAGGATTTACTTTTGTTAATATAACAAGTTCTTTTAAGTTTTATTAGCTACAATTCTATTTTTGCAAGTTTTCAGAAAAGAAAATTTTTAGGCATATATGATATATCACTTTTCGATTGGAGTCCCATTTGATCTAGAAATGACATTTTCCTTAACATGAATTTTGGATGAAAACTTTTGACAGTGTTAAATTAATTACCAACATTTCACAAAATTAAGGAAAAGAAAGACAAAAGGTGTGACAGCGAAGATACTAAAATAGCAGGAGAGAAGGAAACAAACTAGTATTCTTGAACTTGCAAAATCATCACATGAAAACGTGCATGCCGAAACTAGTGTTAGTCTTGAAACTCTAAAACTAAAAGTCGTGTGTGTGTGTATATACAAATATATTTGTATTATATTGTCTGTAAAATATCTGTTTTTATGCAAAATCCCTTGGGATAAGTTCAATCCTTGCTTGACATCTGTTTTTATGCAAAACCCCTTGGGATAAATTTATTTTCATTTTTTCTCCAAATTTTCTTTTATTTCTAGCGGTGTTTCACATATTGACATCATATTTTCACCTAATATTTTGTATTTAAAAATTTAATTTATACACACTTTGCGAACATCCCTTTTTAGAAAAACAGAAAATATAATAAAACATAATATTCTGAATGTCAATAATAACATGTGGCATTTAGCCGGCTGGCGAATTGAGATACCCTGTAAGACATCATAAATCATAATACGCTGAATATATTAGAGGGATAGTAACAAAAACTGTCATCAGATTTAGCCCAATTACAAAAAACTCCAGTTATCTTTCAAAATTTACAAATACCTTTTAATTAAGGAACACGAAACTCCAGTTATCTTTCAAATTTACAAATACCTTTTAATTAAGGAACACGAAACTCCAGTTATCTTTCAAATTTACAAATACCTTTTAATTAAGGAACACGCCGTTGAGGTTTGTATTTACTAACAAATACCCCTCATGAGAATGCAATTTGTAAAATAGAAATAAATGTGGAGATCATTTATAATTTTGAAAGATAACTGGATCTCTTTGTAATTACGCTAAACCTCAGGGGTAGTTTTTGTAATTATCCCTATATTATTAGAAAAGGAAATTTTACAGGTGCTATATATGTGTGTTTGTATATATACTGGAAATTTTACAGGTGCTATATAAGTGGTGTTGCAAATCATTTTCATCATATATACATGTTGGGGATGAGGGTTGAACAAAGACAGATCGAATTTACAAGAGTGATTCCATTCCAGGAAGAAGAATTAGATAGTGTGTTCTTACTTCCAAGGTCCATTCGAACGGTTAATATTTGCATCCATCACTTTCGAAGTCTTGGAATGCTTCACCTTTGTCTTCGGAGAAACGCCTAACCAGTTTTGTATTAGCTGAAACACATTCTTATCGGTTAATAGTCCCCGGTGACTTGCACTTACTCCCACTCGTTCAACTGCATCAAAGCTATCTGCCTGCATTGGTGTATAATGATGGCCCATGATAAGCATGATGAGATTAAGTTGGTGTTTGGCTGAGCTTACTTGAAAGATGTTATAAGCTCCTACTGAGCTTATAAGATGCTCAATATTATTTTGAGAGTAAGTTGTAGAAGTGTATGGATAAAATAAAAAAGAAAGAGCTTACAAGAAGTTAGTAATAACAATTTTGTAATTAAAATAGTCAAAGTTAAAAGAGGTTGTTAAAATAAATTATTATTTTTAAAATAAGGTGGAATTCTCCAATTTTCTTTAAAAATTTTAAAAATAGCTTGTAAGCTCCAGCCTCCAAACATCTTATTTTTGGAGCTTATAAGATCCTTTTTTTTTTTTTTTTTTGAAACAAAAACTATCAAACATTTTGAAGAGCTCATATGCTCAGCCAAACACTCCCTAAGTCTGTTGATATTGTGTGAACCGAGATAATTTTTAGTGTTGACAGAAAATTAGGCATTTATGTAATACATCTTGTTTATGCATTGACGTAGAAACTGAGTGATGATGTTTTCATAGTAATCCAGAAACTGCATTGTCACAATTGTTAAAAGGGAAAATCACAAAATATACTCGGGAGGTTCAGCTTAATTCTAAAAACTCCAGTAATCTTTCCAAATTACACCTTAAGATATTACAAACACCCCAATACCCCTCCTTTGAGGGCAGGGGCGCAGGCATCCCGCGTGAGTACCCCTAGCTCAAATTTTTTTCCCCCGTAGCTCAACTATTTTTTCCCCTTAAAAAAACACAATTTTTTTTATTTTTTTTCCATAGAGAAAACGAGACAAAAAAAAAATTGGGGTGCGCGGGAGGCCTGGGAGGCCCCCCCTTAGCTACGCCCCTGTTTGAGGTTTCAATTTGTAAAATAGAAACAAATGTAGAAATAAATGTCAAGGTGGTATATGTAATGTCATTTAAAAGAAAGTTTGGGTTTTTCTGTAATTAGACTGAATCGACTCATGAGTAATTTTTCTTGTAATTAGCCCTTGCAAAAATAGGGAACAAGACATTGTACCTTCGCTGATTCGGAAGGGACAGTTCCATCACCATCTACATAGGAGTATTCTGGCTGAAACAGTTTAACAAAACATACAGAGGGTTAAGGACTGCAATGGGTAAAATATGTCACCGTCAAATTGAGTATATAAAAGAACTCTAGTTAACTAATGTGAATTACTAGTTTGGAGAACAGAAAAAGGACGTCTATGCAAACATTGATCAGAACAGTAAACAAGGAAAAACCTCAGGAAAAACACCCATTAGGAGCTCCATTTGAGTTAGCTGACAATGAGATGTACACAAGTTGCTTACCATTGTGTGACATATCTCAGATAGCTCGTCAATCGGAGAAGATTCTGAACCATAGCTGCGAAAGGGAGAGAGAAATCGTAAATATATGTACAGGTCCTATGTGGATATTTTTCAAATACTGAGATTCAAGAACGCGCTTCATATTGCAGTCTGATGATCTGTGGGTTAACCGACCGGACAGCATGTCTGACCCGATTTTCAGATCATTAACTGAATGTAGCAGGACATTACAGTAGACATTATTCCAGCTGTATTTATTGTATCTCAAATGTCTGAAAAGGCTGTATTTGTTATAGCTCTAATATTTGTAATTTGAATGGTTCATGATTATCATAGTTGAGGTAGTCAATCGCTGATATCTTAGGTTGCATTTGGATTGAAGGATTTGGATTTGAGGAGAAGATTTGGGAGATATATTTCAAATGACTCCACATAGGATTTGAAATCCACCACACTTACTCGAAAAATAGCTTAGCTTAAAATGGGAGCTTAATGATTTGAAATCCATTGTATATAAAATGTCCTTATCCAAACATGCTTCAGTGGATTTGTTATTATGGATATGAATCCTTAGCTTCAAATCCATCAACCCAAACGGCCGTAGTCGCTTTTTCACTATATTTCTTATTTTTGTTCACGAGTCTGCTAAAATATTCCATTGATTGGAATTGAACATCATTGTGTTCTCTGATCAAATATTTCCTGAATCTATGCCTACTTGGTTTTTCCCGCTTCATGTTTGTTTGAACATTCTACCTTTCCTAAAGAGCAGCTTGAAATTAAAACCTTAAGCATGTAGAGAGAGATTTATGTGAGATGTAATAAAGAGGTACCTACCAAACATCAAAAGGCGTGTCGAAAGATGTTCCATAAATGTTGTAGAAAGAAACCCCTTGGGAAGTTGAGTTTTATTGCGAAGTTCAGTACCAGCAGCCCATTTAAGAATCGCATGGTTGAAAGGGAGAGCCACTGTTTTTCCATCATAATTTAGCTACAATATGAAAAGAAGAAAATGACAATAAATAAGTTGAAAGGTTATGATAAACATGAAACATTGCAACCAATGTCGAGCACAAAGCAAGTTAATGACTAAAATAAATAATTGTGAAAACCACACAGAACAAGGTAATGACTAAAATAAATAATTGTGAAAACCACTCAACAAATTTAGGTAAAATGATCGAAGTGATAAATTAATTTAAGAGGGAAAAGGAATAGAATTAAAGAAATATTATCGGAGAGAATAAAGAAAAATAAAATAAAAGAAACAATTCCTAGTTCAAATTCAGGCCAGGTATTAACCAAAATACAAGATGATAAAGTCCAATTTGAACACTAAACTAATAGACGCAAATGTACTTGATTCCTAATTCAAATTCATGCTATGTTATATGCACTAGTTAGAACTTAAAAATAAGAACAAAAACAAGTACCTCATTGTTTTTTAATGCTTCCTCAAAAAGAGTCACGCAATCATTACGACCATAGGATTCCAATCCAACTAAAGTTTCTCCATCATTAGAATGCTTTCTCCATACTTTAATCTCAGGTTGCTTCTTCCAATCAAAATCAGGGTTTGGCAACATCTCATAAACAGATGGACACTCTACCAGCTGTGCACATAAGGATAAGGTCAAATTGAATGGCCCTAATTCTTTATCTTTGTATGAACTTAGAAATTTACTACCATTCACTGAAATTAGTACAGAAAAATTGCAGAACAGAAAATCTCAAACACCAGAATGGATACTTCTGAAGACCATTATGAAAGAATAAACAGACAATTTTATTATCATAAAAATCTTGAAATAGGATGATGATTACCAGTTGATGCATTGACCATCTTGATACAAAAAAAGAAGCTTTCAAAACCTTCAACAAACTGCATCCCAGTAAGTATAGAGTCATTGATGCATCCTGGAGCACCTGTGCCAAGCAAAGTAGTAACTGTATGTAAAAACACCGTTTGACCCAGCAAAAGCAAACAGGAAATCTAACTTCCTATTTCCGCACCAGAAGATAAAGTAAATGAAAAAACATCTAGTTAACCACCATGAAAACAGAGATATGTTGAGCTCCATCGTCAAAACAAGGATGATTGATGTCAAGATTTCTTATGGTCAACCAATCTGAATGGCGATTAAGAAATTTCCACTTCTTTTGGCACGAAACAGAATTAAAAATAGAATAAAACTACAATATTGATCAACTAAAACTCCAGCCCAGAACATGTTTTCACCTCACCATATTAATAGTCAATCACCAATCATGTCTCCGACATCCTTCAAGGTTTATTGTAAGCATCTACGAAATTCTTAGGGTGGTATGACTTTAATGTTCCCACTCAATGTCCCGATCCTCGCACCTCACCATACCACAGAACAACTTCTCGTGCACTTCAAGTCTTCTTCTGTGAAGTGCTCTCACCATTCCTAAGATTTACACTCTGAGATTACACATATTTGTAGGTCACATAAACCTCTGCACTACAGTTAAACGGCATGGCTCGGAAACAGAGCTTCATGCATGCTGCCAGAGACTTAGCAGCATGATTTCTCAAATACAATCAATCATGAAGCCATGGATTTTTTTTCTATTTTTTTTTTACCAGTGCTACAACGGCATGAAGCCATGGAAATGGCCAACCATTTCTTGGCAGCTTACAACAGCAAGCCCATGCAAGAATACTACTCACAGACAAGAAACGATAGCATGCAGGCCACATACTTGGCATGAGAGCCATCTCAATCGTCTTTGAGATAACATAGAGATCAACAAGCACAAATGACAACATTTTTCAACAGCTAAGTTGTGCTACACAAATTGAATTTGCCAGCTGCAGACGAGCTCAAAGATTTGTAGGAAAGTATGATATTGCATAACACTGCATGTAATTGTTAATTCATGTGTATTGTGAGGTGAGAAATGTTCGCTCTGTTACAAAATGCTTCAATAAGCAAAAAACTTAGATCGTCTACTGGCATGATCAGAGAACTCCTTGAGGGTCAAGAATCCCAAGTAGCGTGGACCATGAGCAAGGAAAGCAAATTTAATTAATCAGCATCCAATTATGAGAGTCAGATGACACCATCTTTCATCCTTGTGCAATAACTCTAACATATCACGTACGAGATTCTTGAATAAAATGTATGATTTCAGTACAATTAGTCATATGTGCATGTATATGCAAAAATTCTGTTGGTGATGATGAGAAAGCAGAGGCTCCTGTTTGGTGGCTTTGCAGTGTCCATTCTAGAAAAACAGCATATTTAAACAAGTATAGTTCTTCAAATAAGCGAGTGCAAATAGATACGAAGCAAAGCGCAAAGATTACCTTGAAAGGGAGTGGCTATGGTAATCCACTTATTTACATATCTGGAGAAGATCTGCAGTATGAAATTTAATTCTCTGATTAAGCTTTCATTTGCAACAGGACAAAATTATAAACCAAAATTAGCGGGTACTATGCATGGATGCATGAATTCACTACAGTTTACAGAATCCCCATTTGCTTTAGGTGAAAATTGAGAAAGTAACTAAACAAGTAACTTTTCATTTATATGCTCAAAAGTGGGTAAGATTTTGCGTCACACCATGTATTTTAAAAATAATTTTTAAAAACAAAGTGTCAATATCAAGAAGAGGATGTTTAAATCTACACAAACTCAAAAAAGCACATTGAGACCAGAAAAGTGAGTAAAATTCAGTGTCCTCCTTTTATCAAGTTTTTCCAGTTGATTTTTCCCTTGATAAGTACAATCAAACATATCGGACAATAATATCATACAAAAGAATCTATAAGATCAGTCAAGGTGAAAGAATAACAGATGATATTCCTAACTATGAACTACTGCACTTCTCTGGCAGGCACTCATGATGATTCTTATATGCGTGAGCAGCGTTTTTGTTTTGTTTTAACTGATGAAAGACTCAAGAGAAATATGAGGCAGCTGTAATTCAGGATTCAGAAACTATCAAAATTGAATTAAACATACATCATCATGAAGAGATATAAAGCATGACACCAGCAATCCACCCATCGAGTGTGAAATTATGTTGACTTTCCTTCCACCTGAAGCTTTATATGCAGCCCCAGCTTCTCTTTTAGGCCATCCATTAAACGACCAATTCTGCAGCCATACAACAATAAGTAGTAATCCTCCTAAAAGATTTGATAACAGAAAAGGTAGCAAGCTCATATAACATATACATTTATATATATAATTAACCACACAAAGTGACTACCTATTGCTTTGCCGAAAATCGTAACCATATCCAAACAATGTTGTTCCTTTCTTATACCCACATCCAACAAGCATGTCAATCATATCATGAAAATGGTATACATCAGTCAAATGTAGACACTTTACAACCTGGAATGCCAAGAAAAGATAATATAAGGCATAGTTCCGTGAAACACTTGGAAAGAGACTAAAACACCATCAAAATGCAGAGAAAATGGGAATAGCTAAGTAACTAAATAGAAATGCATTCGTAGATATGGTTAAGCATAAAACATCCAGTCAGGTGCCAACTAAGGAACATAACTCTGAAAGCAAATAAGGACAGCTTCAGATAGAACCAGGTAGAATTTCTTTGAAAGACTTCTAGGAAACAGTCACAAGTAAAATCCCTTGGCACTGTATTATACAGCTTATACAACAAAGTCAAGGAAGATTATGATTGTCAGAGCAGAGCTACTTTAATCTCATGTCTACATAATATTATTCTTAGCAAAAAAGTGTGCTATGCACAAAAAAACAAGTAGAAATTGTAGATTTTCACATCAAATACAACATAAACAACCAAATTAAATATGAAATCCAGGTAATTATGAAAAGCCTCTAGCACGGGTAAGTGAAGGCCAAAATTGAAATAACTAGCAGTCCTCTTGGTTTCGGTAATGTGGGAACAATGTTTAATCGTTGACATTTAGGCCATAGTAATATATTCTGCATAAACTCAAAAGAAGCGCAAAAATGCATCTCTCTACCACTCAGAAACCATGAAAATTTTTCTTTTCTTTTTTCTTGCAATAAGCAGCAATTCAAACGGCGCCATGAGATAGCTTTATAGTTAAAGAATTAACCCCAACAATCTGATAAGAATTAACCTTAGGTATGTGCACTGGAATGATGCCAAAACTACGAATTATAAGAAAAAGCACATGCGGCACACAAATGAATCAGTCACACATTAAGAAAAGCAAAATGACTAAAAACGCTTACTATTGAAGGGTCCAAAATATCAATGGCATAAAGCCCATAATCATCTTGAGGCACTATTATCTCAGTACTATCATCCAATGGCTCTGTGTACCCTGCAAAATTACAGAGATTACAAAACAGCCAAGAGGAAAAAGTTGAAGACTCTTCTACAAACAAACAGAAACAATTAAAAAAAAAATCATAAAACAAGAACCTGTTTCAGGATTGTAAATAGACCAGAGCTTCTTCTTGAACTCCAAATCAGCTAACAATATCCGGACCCATACCCGTGTCTCAAACCCGAATTTCTTCCGTTTCGAATTGAGGATTGAACCGCCGATACCCGACACCAACACAACCGGGTCGCGGTCGGCAACGTCCGCTGAGTCGGAGCTCCCAACTCCATAGCAACAGCAGCAGTAGTCTCGGAGCATTGTCCGAATGGGTCCGTGAAAATGACCCGGCTGGGTATTCGGGTTTGGAGGTGTTGTGCGTATTGTTTTTGGGGTCTTATTTAATGGAAGGAAATTGGATGGAGTATGCTAGAAACTGCAAAGGTGGCATTCATGTAGGTTCTTTTGGCTACCAATATATCATTATTTTATTTTATTTTATTTTATTTTATTCAATTGTCTCCTCCATTTTTTTCAAACTTCTTGGTTGCAAGCATGAGATTTTTTTTGAGAAGAGTTGCAAGCATGAGATTTAATATAATTAAAATACTGGATTTTCATTTAATGAAGAAATTGAAAAGTTAGGTTAGTCATTAATTTTAGATAGGGGTATATTTGGTATATCTATATTATAGAAGTATAAACGTCGTCCATATAGATTAATTAATATATGAAAATATTATTTATTTATCAAAATAAATAAACGAAAAGTTTTAAAATTAATTAAAAGTATGTGTATTGACTTCATTATTGCAATTTATTTCACTCACATAACACGTTTTCTTGGGCAAAAATGTTTTTGGTCTACTTTTTCAAATTTACGTTGACATTTAGTCCATGATTTAGGGATTTTTGAAAATTGGCTAAGTGGAAAAATTCGGACATTTAGTCCATTAATCGCCAGGTCGTTAGCAGGTAAATTTGACTTGCATCCTCACGTGGAATTTATATTATTTTTATTTTCTTTTTTGGCCTTAAACTATGATTTCTTTTGCTCATAGGGCATCTATGTGGCATTTTGGAAGGAAAAAAATATTATTTGCAATGTAAATTAAATAAAAAATATAAGATTCATTATGAAAAAAAATGAAAATAGTTTACATAATATATTTAAAATATTTATTAATTTAAAAAAAAAACTTAAAAATTTCAATTAAAAATAAAAATAATATTAATAAATTTAAAATATTTTAATCGCCTAAATATATTGAAATTATAAAATAATAAAAAACTTGATTTCATAAGTTTAAATTATATCTTAATATTATTATTTTAAAAATATTACGCTTGAAATATTGAATAATATATTTAGTTCAACTATAAAAATTTCTTGTGGTAAAAACTTTTTATTTATTACTCATTAAATATAAAAAAATCAAGCATAACAATTATAACCACAAATAATAAACAGAATAATACTGCAAGGCTGCAACCTTTGTCTCCTATTCATTTATAAAGCTATCAACCAAAAATCGAATTTAAAAAAAAAACGAGCAGTGGAACCCTTTTTACTTAAATCCTAAGAAACCATAAATTCGATTTTAATTTATTTTTAAATTTTGCTATAATTTTTATGTTCGACTTTTTATAATTAAAGAGTAATAAATAAAATTTACCACAATAATTTTTATTTATAGTTTAATTAAATATATTATTCTATATTTAAGTGTCATATTTTAAAAATAATAATATTAAGATGTAATTTGATCTTATGAAATAAATATTTATTATTATTTTATAATTTTGAAATACATTTTTCCAATTTAAATATTTTAAATTTATTAACATCATTCTTATTTTTAATTGAATTTTTTTATTTTGTTTTTTTTTTCAAATTAATAAATATTTTAAATATATTATGTAAACTATTTTCAGTTTTTATAATGAATATTATATTTTTTTTATCTAATTTACATTGTAAATAATATTTTTCCTTCCAAAATGCCACATAGGATGCCCTATGAGCAAAAGAAATCATAGTTTAAGGCCAAAAAAAGAAAATCAAAAATAAAATAAATTCCACGTAGGATACCAGTCAAATTTACCTGTTATAGCCGGTCAGTGGACTAAATGTCCGAAATTTTTCCACTTAGTGGACCAATTTCAAAATTCCCTAAATTTGTGGACTAATGTCCGATGTAAGCCACTTGATGGACCAAAAAACATTTTTGCCCGTTTTCTTGACTATCACAATAACAAGAAAATCACTTTTCCTACCTACTTTTTCAACTCACGGGCATCATCGCGTATCTCAAAAGGAAAAAGATTTTGTTGTAAAACATGTCAGAAAAATCTAAATTACTTATAGTTTATGACATCAAATAATAAAAGTAATTTATACCACATGTGATTTTTTTGTTATATGACATCAAATTATAATGATTTAACTAAGTAAAATATTGTACCTAAATCATCTCAGCTTGGCTCGAGTTCGGGTCACTTGGTGTATTCTGAGTGAATAACGTAAAATAGAACATATGTTAGGCTGGTCGGAATGGCTCCATAACTAAAATCATCCGATGTTTAAGTTAGTTTAGGTCATGATATAATGAAGTAAAAATAGTTGACTAATTAATGTGAACAATATAAACTTAACCTTCTTGATAAATGTGTTCGATTTTTATTGTGATGATTATGTACATACGTTCAAACATGTGGCGTCGTCTAAAAAGCATTGTTGTCAATGCATTGACGAATACAATAGGTTCGGTTCGGATTGGATCAGATCAGATCAGCCCGACCCTGCGCAAAAGTGCACGGATCATCTCTTTAGGGCAAAAATGGTAAAATCTTTGGCATATCATCCACAAAATAGAATGCTTCCCCTTTCTACGTGAAAAGATTGATGTGACGCAAATTGTGTTGGGCCAAATTTACAAATTACGTGAAGAATGAGGTCATCTACGTAATGAAAAGGACACAATAAATGGAATGTGCCACTCCACCTCCACAGACCGCCACGTGGATAGGGAGTGTAGAATACAAAATTTCTCTTGTACAATTGAGGCTCTTATTTTTGTTTAATTAACTGTTCCATCCTCAAATATTATGAAATTGTAAATTTCCCGCTCACCATATTATTCATTGGTTTAAGGTTGTCTTTTATTTATACTAACTTGGGGTATGTTTTGTTGGCTTTAATTCCCAAACCAGCCTTCCCCCGATCACACCAAAAACTTTATCCCCCAATCATTAAATAAATATACTTTCGTGTATGTGAACACACAAAAAATTAAGTGCACGAGTAAATTTCAGCGTATTCTTTTTCGATTTATGTCTCGTCATGTATTTTATTCTATAGATTCATACAATATATAATTCACGATTAAATAATTTTAAAAATGTTTTGTACATTTAGTGTTTTATTTAAAAGTGAAATAGACGATTCACCACTTTAACTAAAACAATTTGGAGTAAAAATTCGTATTTCTTTAATAAAAAAAACTATTAGCTAAGTGGCAAATTTACTTCACGTTTATAATTTTACAATTCTTATCCCTAAACTTGGTCAAAGCCTATCAATTTCAAACTTGCCTGTGAAAAAGTCTAGTTAAATACTTGTTTAAGAAGAAAAGCATCATATTCCTCAAGAAAAAAAAAAAAAAAAAAAAAAAAGAAGAAGAAAAGCATCCTAACAGCATATTCCCAAGAACTTGACTGACCATATTATGGAACAAGAATAATATTGTCCATTTGTCCCTCTCTGGAAAGACCCGGCTAAGGCATGAACACTAATACTGTTAATCGATCTGGAATTATCCAATTGATTGTTTGAATTTTGATAGTGAACTAATAATTCATAGGACTACCTACATGAGAAAAGGCCTGGCCCATTCCTTTACAATTGGATTGATGATTTGGGCTTTCTCTCCTTTTAACATTTACCGAGGCTTTCTTTTACATGACTTCTCATTGCTTGAATTTGTATAACCCTCTTCCCTCTTCACCTGCAATGTAAGTGGTTCTATTCATCAATGATTGAGGTATCCCCTGAGAATTTGGTTGAAAGCATGTCAATTGTTCAAGTCCATAGGATCGTCCCAGGTATTTTGCACAAACGCTTCCTTGCACAAGCATAGTGAAGACTTGGACACGATCATAATTAGCATAGAAAACACACAATCATACCAAGTTAGACCATCATGGTTGATGGGCTGAGCTGATCTAAATTAAAATATTGAAGAGGCCCAAATCAATATTTTAATATTTAGTAGACCTTGTTGCCTGATTCAACTAACTCGGATCAATGATCGTATATATATATATAACCAACAGAAAACCCTTAAAACCTTTGGAGCTCAGGAGTAATGGAACCAATATATATTTTTGGATTTGTTATACGCTAGCGTTTAAAGAATGGTCCAATCATGCCAATACCCAATTGACCGAGCTCTACAATTGTGATTGTTGACTAAACTATTTAATAGCTCGAGATTGATCAGTGTTTGACGAGATTCTTCTAGGATTTATATAATAATAAATATAAATAAAGAAAGATGTTAAAACTTCCTTACACATATGCTAAAATAATTAATTGTGACGATAAAGAGACATTTTTTAAGTAAATATCGGTGTTTCCAAAATCGGGTTAGGGTATTCCTACTCGATAATAAAATTTCTAAAATAAAAATTTACCTGAAATCCATTTGGATCAATACCCGAATTATCCAACCCAAAGCCCAAAGGCCTCTCGTACTTTAGCTCCAACCCAATTTTCATTTCCCAGAAGAAGTTTGAGCTTTTGGATACTGTACTATCAACATCACAAGTTGTACATTTAATCCGGAGCCCTACCCCCCAATTTTGAACACTTTGCTTTCTAATGCTGTACCATCTGCATTAGGAGTCGTACATTTTCTCACCCGCGAATGTAAATTAGGTCTAGAAAAAATACTTCGCCCAAATTTTATTCGGCAAAACTGTTCTCACCTGAAAAACTGTCTCTCTCTTCAGCGCGATCATAGTCAAGTGAAATGGCCGCGAGAAATGCACTGCTAAAGTACCTCAGAGTGAACGTGAACCATGTGCTGCCAATTCAAAACCCTAGAGCTGGCGCCGGCGGCCTGTCGCAGCTGTTCAGACGCCATTTCTCCGACGAAGCGAAGGGTTCGTTCCTCGACAAGTCCGAGGTCACTGATCGCGTCCTTTGCGTAGTCAAGAACTTTCAGAAAGTCGATGCCTCGAAGGTAACCATATCATTTTTTTGGTTACTCTTTCAACTAAATATTGTTATTTTTTTATTGGATTGGACTTTAGTAATTGGAGAATGTTTGGATTCCTTGGGGATATGCTGTGGTTTCTGGCATTATCATTGAAGTGATTTTGGAGACTTATATAAAATGGGGAACTACGGGAAAATATGGTTTTTGTTGTTCACTAGGGTTTGTGTTGGTCGACATGCTGCACCATCACTTGGAAAATCATAGGTGCAATGGAAATGGTTATGCTACGCTAAGCACTGTATAAGGAGCAAGAAATGCTAACTATGTTAAACGGATATATCAAGAAGGAAACAAATTTGTTTGTTATTCAACATCGAGTTGAATTTTCTGGTATCCTTTTAACAGCTAATTCTGTCTTTCAGTGGTTACTGAAAATATTTGCAAGTGTTTGAAATGTTTTTCAGTTGAATTAGAAAATATTATGTGAACATGCAGTGATGCAGATGAAGCATTCTTTAGCCCAAAAGGCAACATTTCACTCGTAATGTCCAGCTGGTACTGTAAAAGCTGTTTTTTTACCTATATTCTTCAGTAATTTATATTTGCCGTAAACCAGAGTTCGTACCAAATATTGAAAAAATTTAGCTTCATAAAATAAATTAGTGTAACCTTTTCATTATGATCGGATGCCTACTTTGTTTAGTGGTTTGTAATTGATGGCTAGTCTTTGGCTCCTCTTTCAAGCTCTGCTGCAGGACAGCTCCAATGACTAAAGTGAGGTCCTAGTTGTGTGGCCCCATGAGATCGTGGCTTTGATGCAACGATTGTACACTCATCAGTTCTTGTTGTCTTTGTATTATAAGTTAGATTACTAAAAGGATGAGGTTTGTTTGGTACATTCTACTCGTATTTCAATTCAGTAGGAGTCTTACTAATAAAGTGTTTATAGTATTCAAAAGGTGTGGATGTGGTCTTAAAAATTAGATGCACATGGGGTTTTATTGTCTTCGATTCTGTGTTATGAAACTTTGGAATCCAGACAGAATTGTTGATGGTTATAGACAGTGTTTGGTTGTATTCAGGATAAATGGTATCTCCTCCCTTTGCCCACGGTCTCCTTCTAATGGACGATTACGAATGAATTTATCAACGCATGATTCATGTTTTACAGTTGGAGGAGATCATAGTATTTTAAGAGGACTTTTTTTTTAACTTGATGATTTTCAACGTTCTTTGGATTACTAAGAGAGAATGAATTTTGTCTCAATACAAGTTGGTTCCTGTTCCCCTTTCCAAGATTCTATTTAACATAGTGGTGTATGTGTTCAGCTTACATCAGGTTTCTTGGCATAACAAAGTCATCATAATTTTGGATTTAAGATGAAGTGGATCCTGAACTGATCTGTTCCCCACTTCCCCTTGTGGAAATAGTTTGGTTTTGCATAATCTATAACATCTGCTATCTTTATTGATTATGCCACATTGGGAACGTTATGTGAGTTCTCACTTGGCTCCTCTGTTTCCTTTTTCCTTGTCCTTATTAAGTTGCAAATAGCTTAAATTTGTGCTGGCGTACATATAGAAATGCTTACTCTGCGAGATAGCTTTACCTCTAAAAGACATGTTATTCTGAAATTAGGTTGTCTGAGAAATAATAGCATGCACTTGCTGCAACTTTTACAGAGATGTGTGGGTCAGGGTACCTTGTCCCTGGCTTATTCTCTGCTTTGGCCTGAAATTTTGGAGCACTTATATGCATAACACAAAATTGCGTTCACAATACTTCCTGATGGCATTATTAGTATTGGAAGTGATCTCTACTCCATTAGAATGCATGTGGTAGAAGGGCCTTTTGCTATTGCAGTAATTTTTGAGTAGGCTAATATGTAAGATCATTGTGTAATAAATATGATTTTACAATATGGAGATGTTCTTATTGGAGCTGTCTATACACTTATTTTCACCAATTACCAGCCAACTTTGGCTTTGTCAAACCATCCAGCAGAATAACCCATACACCTAGCAGCTCAATAGAATTAAGCCAAAAGGGCTTGACTTTAGAGGAACTAATAAGTTCTAATGGAACCTAACCTATAGATGATATAGAGATTACATTAGTATCCCTAAGTAAAATAATGAAGATAGATTTGAAATGAAGAATAGAAGACATTCAATTCAGTTAAATATTATGGACAACAATTTAGCTTCAAGGAAAGCTTCATAGTTCACATAACTTGGCTTCCCCCTCAGACAACGTGTACTAGTCTGGTATTACTGTATTAACCTATTATGCTGTTTCTTTAATTTTCTTGTCGATGGAATTCTGGAGCACTATGGTTTCTGTTTTTCTTTTCCCCCCTCTTATGCTGTTCTTTGCACTTCACATGTTATTAATGTGGAGCTTCTGATGCTTAAAATATTTTTCTCAATCTTTTCGAAACATTGTTACAATATTTTACTCAAAGGGATTGGACTACTAACTTTGTCTAATATTTTGGATGTTTTAGGTTACCCCAAATGCTCATTTCCAGAATGATCTTAAATTAGATAGTTTGGACACTGTGGAAATCGTGATGGCCCTTGAAGAAGAATTTGGCTTTGAGATTCCTGACAATGAAGCAGACAAAATCAGCTCAATCAATCTTGCCGTTGACTTCATTGCATCTCACCCCCAGGCAAAATAGTGGAATATGGATGCATGCATTTCGATTTTCTTCCCTTCATTCCAGCTACCTATGCATGACTAGTTTTTGATGTCTGAATATCTCTATTTTGAAAAAATAAACCATTTTCAAGCCGAAAGATCAAAATCTTGCTTGTTAAACGTTCTATCGGGTTTCTAGTCTTTGTGTATTTTGCTTTTTGCTGAGCTACATTGCTGTTCTGCATAATTACCGGTGGTGGAGACTACAATTGAAGTTTAAACGCTTTCACTAAAGACGGATGTGCCATGCTTTCTTATTCTAGTTTCTGTAGGAGCAAAACATTGTTGGCATTTACTATTTTGTTGAACGTAATATTAGCAATTCATTCCATTGAAATAAATCTGGCTATGATTCTTAGCATTCAGGCCGGTAAGGATCATTATACTTCGACAATGGGGTTTGTTTCGCCACTGACATGATATGATATGATTTGAACCGTTTGTTATGAAATGTTTGATATGGGTGATATTGATCTGGCCGTTTGACGTGAAATATTCGACATGGATCGAGTTAAGTGTTTTTCATTTGCGAACCCAGAAAAAGACAATCTGCTTATGTTTGTTGAGCAGCGTGGGATTGGGGTTAGATTTCTCATGCTGACTCCATCGGTAGCCATTTATTTTATTCCTTTTAAAACAAGAAAAATTGGCATATTGGACCATTGGTATTTGGTAGTGGTGTGTTTCAGGCTTCTTATATTTGTGTATCATTTGTTTTATTTTACTTTTATTTGGCTTAGATATGAATTTAACGACTGTCTTGTATTTGCAATCTATGAATGAGTTTGTTATATTTTTTTTCCATAAGAAATCTAACTTATTTTTATTTTTAAACTTATTAATATTTTTACGTTTTTAATGAATATAACATTATTTTCAAATATACTAATATCTTTCTTTTCATACAAAAGGTATCATGGAACACTTGTGCACTTCACATTATTTTCAAATGTTCTTTTTATTTTTACATAAAATTAGTAAAAATATTTTTAAATGTGAGAGTTAATCTCAATCAATACAATTAAAATTTGTACAGTTTTTCTTTTTAACGAATATGTTCTCAAATTTAGAGATAATGTAATTTATAGTGGAAAAGAATAATTAGAGTTAAATTTATTTTAATTCTGGTCTATATATAAAGAAGACTTTGACTAAGAAGACTGGTAGCGAGAGTCAAGGGCAGGCCCAAGTCTTCCACACACCACACTTGTCCAGTCAAGAACCCTATTATTTCCAAGAATTACAAGAAACCCATTTTTGACCCCTCCACTGGGGCGGATGGTCAATTGAACTGTTTTTTTTTTAGAATGTCAATTGAACGGTTTGATAATATGAAAAATTATTTGAAATAATTTAAATTATTTATATAAATATAAAATTCGAACTATAATTTATTTGAAATAATTTTCAATTTCTAAAGTAAAATCATTATGTGTGTGTATATATAGTGAGGGGTCTGGTTTAAATATCTAAATCAAGTTTAATTTGAATGAACTATCGTTTTGAATGGGTATACTCTAATCTCCTTACTCTAATCTAGTGCACTATCTAAATATGTCCCATGAAAGTGAAATTATAAAAAAAAAAAAAATCCATGAAAATGAGAATCAAATATAAGCAAAGAACAAAGAATGTACTAGAAGGAATCCCATTGGAGGAACTAACGTGCCAAATGGGTCCACTGTAGACTTTAAAAGTCGATAAAACTAATTAAAAAACAGGGCACGACCGTAATAAACCACAACTTACGGGGTCAAAACGGCAAATCAATCTTCTATAATTAACCCGAACCAGAAATCCCTGAGCAAATTCAGCAATGGCAAAATCTAAGCACAAACTACTGCTAGTAGCAGCATTTATAGTAGCGTTAATATTTTCACTCTTTTGCTCTTCATTTGCTGAAATCATTTTTGAGGAGCGTTTTGAAGGTAAGTTCTTGTTTTCTTCTTTTAAATTTTTTTCAGTGTATATTCAGTTATATGCTAGTAGTACTGTAGTATTGTTTAGTGATTAGTGAAATATCAGAAGTTCTTTTGGGTTTGCCCACGAATTTTTGGTGAAGTATATTGAATTTTTTCTCAGCTGGAAATGGGTTTTTTAGTTCATTTATGGGGTTGTGAACATTTTTTGGTAGTGAGTGGACTAGTGGGGATAAATTGGTGATCTAGTGAGTTAGATTCCATATAGTTTTGAAGCTGAGTAAGTTTTAATGATCTGATCATTTTCTTGTATTTAGTGGATTATGGGCTTTCAACAATAGAATCAGATTAGCTAAGTTTCATCTTACATGTTAATTTGTATAAAAGTATGGAAGTTCTTGAGAAAAATTGTGTTCAGAAACTTTTACCTCTTTAAATTACTTTTCCTTTGTATAATATATAAACTATTGTTTGTTTTTTTTTTCCCATTTGCTGTGTTGAAAAGATGGTTGGCAGAGTAGGTGGGTGAAGTCTGATTGGAAAAGGAGTGAAGGGAAAGCTGGATCTTTTAAGCATACAGCAGGGAAGTGGAATGGTGACCCTGATGATAAAGGTTTGAAAATTTTCCACTTGTAATATGTTCTTGCTGTGATAAAATTGATTTTAAAGAAAACTCGACAAAAAAGTTTATCCGAAGAGAGCCTTTTCCAACTAGAAATTTTGGTAAGGGATTTTCAAATCTTGTCGAACGAACTTATTTCATGGTTCAATATATTTCTTTTTGCTTCGATAACGTGAAATAAGATGTGAAGAGCTTTCGGTAGCTTGTTTGAGATGTTTCTGAATCATTTCAGGTATTCAGACAACCACTGATGCTAGGCATTTTGCCATTTCCGCTAAGATACCGGAATTCAGCAACAAGAATAGAACCTTGGTTGTTCAATATTCCATTAGACTTGAGCAGGATATAGAATGTGGTGGGGGTTACATAAAGCTTCTTTCTGGTTATGTTAATCAGAAGAAATTTGGTGGAGATACTCCTTACAGGTGCACAAGTGTTTTGGGTTGCATTATAACTAATTTCCTCTCAATAAGCTCATGTGCATATATCATTTATCCGTTTTCTAGGTTGCTTGTTTTATCATGTTTTTTGATTTTCCTGTTATTCATTCTATGGAAATGTCATTGCTTGATACTATGATGCTGTTATGCATGGAAAGTGTTTTTAACTGATTGTCATTAATTTGACTGGAAATGTTATTGTATCCCACTTAGATTTTCTCTTGTCAAATACTACTGCTGTATTGACATGTTCTTTCTCAGGACAGCAATATTAGTGTAATTCGACTTAGATTTTCATTTATCTGTGTTATTCTTACTTGAATATAGAAACCCCTACTATTGAATTTTAAACTTAGTTGGATGCCAAATCGACGAAATCCTATAGATTGAGCTCCAAACTACCGAGTTTCTTTTGTACACCCTTGCCCTACACACTCCATTTCTCAAGCACTAATTCTTTGAATGATTTTCTTTGTCGTCAGTATGATGTTTGGACCTGATATATGTGGCACGCAGACAAAGAAACTTCATGTCATACTTTCATACCAGGGTCAAAATTATCCCATCAAGAAGGATTTGCAATGTGAAACAGACAAGTTAACACATTTTTATACATTCATTCTTCGGCCTGATGCATCATACAGTGTCCTGATTGACGGTCGAGAAAGAGATTCGGGAAGCATGTATACAGACTGGGATATCCTACCTCCCCGCAAAATTAAAGTGGTGAATGCAAAAAAGGTTATTGTCAGCTAATAACCATTCCGCTCTTAGCTAAATCTAGTTAGTTCCATAGTTATAGATTTTAATTTGGCCATATTACTTTTTACACCTTTATATGCTACTGTCATAGAAATGATTTGATTTGATTTGTTTTTAGGGATAGTTACAAAAACGACCCCCGAGGTGTGAACTAATAACAAAAAAAACTAGAGGCTTTTGAAAATTACAAAAATCCCCTTGGGGCTTGATTTTGCATTTACACTTTACCCCTTGATAAGCAAAACATTTCAAACACCCCTTTTACATTTGTAAAAATATTATAGCTGTCCCCTTACATTTTAGACATAATCAAACGTTAGGATTTTTTTTTTGTAATTTTGAAATTTCTCGTTTTTTTTTTTTTTGGTAATTACCCAAACCTTAGGGTGGTTTTTGTAATTATCCACTGTTTTTAAGTTCACATGCAGAGTATTGTCGGACTAGAATGAGAGAGTTATAAAGTAGACTGATTGTATATCTCTTTCGACTCACATGCTTCTTATCTAAAACCATCATAACAGCCTGCAGACTGGGATGATAGAGAATACATAGACGATCCAAATGATGTTAAACCTGAGGTATGCACTCTACTGCTTTACTGGGTTTTCAATAGTCATTATTGTTTTTTGTTTATGATTTTTTTTCTTAATATGCGTGACATTGCAGGGATATGATTCTATTCCACGTGAAATACCTGATCCGAAGGCAAAAGAGGTTAGTTAATCTACTAAGGTTAAATTTCACATGCCCATCACGGGCAATTAACTGTGCACTGTTATCATGATTCTGAGGGCATGATTGTTACATTTGGACAAGGCTGCTTAGTTTGCTTAAATGCTTTCCGGTTATGTTCATTCTTTTTTATTATATTTAGGCCTCGTTTCTTTTTTGAGTTGTATACTTGTGTAAAAGTGCATACATGCACTGCCAAGGTTTTGTGTGTTAAACATCTTTGGATTTCTATCTTTGTCTGAAATGTTGATTAAAAAGTGTAATATCAAAAGATACATTTAGTTATTTGTGTTATCCTGAGCAGCCATATGATTGGGATGACGAAGAAGATGGAATTTGGAGACCACCTAAAATCCCAAATCCAGCATACAAGGGACCATGGAAGCCTAAGGTATGCCAAAATGTTTTGGAAACACCAAGCGAGAGTGCATTCTTATTTCATTGTTAAAAGGGATAATTACAAAAACTACCCCCAAGGTTCGAGACCAGAGAAGTTTCAAAATTACGAAAATCCCCTAGAGGTTTGATTGTGTATTAAACTTTGCACCTTCATAAGCAAAAAACATTTCAAACACCCCATTTACATTTGTAAAAATATTACACTTACCCCCTTATGTTAAGACAGAATCAAACCTCAAGGGCCTTTTTGTAATTTTGAAACTTCTCTGTGTCTTTTTGTAATTACTCCAAACCTCAAGGGTAGTTTTTGGAATTATCCCTTGCTAAAATCGCATTGATGGCCATTTCTTTTTGTCAAGCAGAGAATCAAGAATCCCAACTATAAAGGAAAATGGAAGATTCCTTGGATTGATAATCCTGGTAAAGTGTATTTGCAGACATTAACCTGCTAGACTTCAATTTTCAGCACCTTCGAGAAATTAATTATTTGCGATTGTTGGCTCAACTTCTAAATTTTTATTTTACTTTGCTTTTTTACTTGGTCAGAATTTGAAGATGATCCCGATCTTTATGTTCTGAAGCCGATCAAGTACGTTGGGATTGAAGTTTGGCAGGTAAGAGTTGTATGTTTTTTTGCTAGCTTAATATACTTCCCTTTACAACAAAGCTAAAATTGCATGTGTGTGTTTCATTTGGTTTTGCTGTGTTTGTAGGTGAAAGCAGGTTCTGTTTTTGATAACATTCTGATTTGTGATGATCCTGTCTATGCCAAGAAAGTAGTGGAGGAAGTATTTGCTAATAGAGAGGTGGGCCCTCTTCTCCGATCTATCTTAAAAGCATATTACGGTTCAATAGCCTTCTAACTTCCTCTGCACTTCTTGTGTTGTATTCTGGAATTTTAGGCTGAAAAAGAAGCGTTTGAGGAAGCGGAAAAAGTGAGAAAAGCAAAGGAGGAAGAGGTTTTAGCCTAACCAACTGCTGACTTAAACATTTATTTTACACAGGAAGACGAAAATCTAAAGGTTTTTTTTTTTTTTTAACCTTGTATGCAGGAAGCCCGGAGAGCAAGAGAAGAAGGTGAAAGGAGGAGAAGAGAAAGGGGCGACGACAGAAGGCATCGAGACAGGGAACGATACAAGGACAGATACAAGAAGGTTAGTCCTTTCTTGCTCAAGCTAAGTCGTCAGTTAAGATATTTGCTTGTTTGGGGAGTGTTTGCAAACACGTTAAGATATTTGTTTATTTGGTGTTTTCAATCTAACTTCTGATTCTGTATAAATTAAGCAAAATCAAAAAGCAGGGGAGCAAGGTTTCTGATTCCGGTTCTGGTTTCATGTAGAAATATGTAAAAGCACTTTAAACTTATTCACCAAACACTCTTTTTTAACTTAATCAATTTACAACTTCTATTCATTTCTACTACAATAAATCACTTCATTTAAAAGCACAAGTTTTTATAAACACTCCTTTATTAAGATTGGAAGTGATTCTTTTGTTAATGCCTGATGTTCTATTTCTCGTTCATTTCCTATTTCCAAACTCTTATGTATATCTAAGGTGCCATAGACTATTAGTCTAAATAAAACACAATCTTTATCTATTTCACTCACTTGATTCCCCACTTATACTTAAAATTAAATAGTATGGAAATGCATTGATATGATTGATAATACTATCGGAGTGAAACAAGAGATCTAAATTAGTAACAAATAAACCTTTCTTGTGTGTATCTCCAACTATTTTGGAGATAAGATAGTAACTGTAAAGTCTTGGGTATTGAGTATTTACGTTAACATTTTTCCAGTCTTCTTTTTCCTTCCAAGAAAATTTGGCGCCCGTTTGTGGTTACATCAGAAAAGATTACCTTTAAACTCTTTGGCTTAGTTACAATTCTTAAATGAGAGTTAAGATATAGGCTATAGAATAAGATGTTGTATTATAGCGATTCATTGATGGTTAAGCCATTTCTAGTGAGTTTTTAGGATTTTAATGTTTGTATAGTTAAGTTACTGTCATTTTTCTAGTGGGATTTTAGGATTTTTTTAATGGACACTTACATATGCAAATTTATGCCTGTGTAGTACTTTTGTTGGTCAAACCTCTTTCTTGTACTCATAAAACTAACATCTTAAATCTGAAAATTGATTTTGCAGCGCCGCCATGATTACTTGGACGACGACTATCATGTGAGTATTTTAATTTTTGTATTTCAGGTTCCTAATTGTATGTGTATTGAAATTTTTTACTAATTGCAAACTCTCAAATGGGAAATCCATTGTGGAACTTATGATAAATTACTTTTCACTAAAATCCCATGTTTGAAATATGGAGACAAAGACAATGTTGTTAACTTGCAAAAAAATATTAACAAACTTCATTCAGGCATCATACCATACTGTATTTTCTAATTTCTTAGACTAAAAACTGTTTTTTGTTCTTTTGTTTTGCAGGATGAACTTTAAAATTCTGCCCTCTTTCAAAACCGAGTAAATCGCTCCATAAACTCTTTTACGGCATTCTATTCTATTCAAAAGTGTAACATCACCATTGACACAAGATACATGCAATGTTTTGTATCATGTCTTTTGGAATCAAAGCAAGACAGGTTCTCGTTGAATCGAAAACTGATCTGCTATTTGATGACTTATCTTTAGCCGTAAGAAATGCTTAATAGCTCTATAGATTTTGTATGCCATTAAAGAGTCTTTTTTGTTTATGTAGTTGTGCTTAATAACTTCTTATGTTTGATCTGTTAATGAAAAAAATGGGGACACCATCTTTTCTTCATCAATTGATTTATAGATTGGTTTGAGAAGTAATGTGAAGTTTGGAACAAATTGGGGTGTTAGCTAATAGACTCTTGCTGAATACATTAGTGTTGAAGCTTGTTTGGTTGTTTTCTTGATTTATATTGATTGATAGTTAATTGAATCGAATTTGAACAAGTTTCGGTCGAATTGAATTCGTGCAGTTTGATTTTTTTTCAAATATATTTTTTTTATGTACGTACAATCCGATAAGGGATTTATCACGTCTTTTTTTTTTATTAACTAAAACGATAGTGTATTCAAAACTCAAAATAAAATTATGATGCCAACTGGCAAAAGGGTCGTCTTGATTAGGCATATATGTTAAGGGGAAAGCTCCGCATGTGAGGAAAAAGCAATCACTCATCGAGGGAGAAGAACAAAACTCAAAAGACAAACAAAAACAACAAAAAAGATAAAATAACTAAGCATTTCGACAGAAGACTAAACTACTCCATAAGGAGGACTAGACACTCCTCAAGGGAGACTAACAACTGGACCAATCTGAACACGAGCTACATCATCACGCATCGCAAGACGTAAATTGCGATCTGCCTACAAGTTTCGCAAATCAATCGAAAAACAAAGACTCCAAAAAAAAAAAAAGAAAATTACAACAAATCACAAACTAAAAAATAAAAAAAATAAAAAAATTAAAATGTCTCTTCCTCACCTAGATCTACTACCGCGTCTCACCTGGCTCCGACCCACATCCACGCTGTTCTGACCCGCCTCCACGAAGTAGTCCCAGTGAATGTCAATCGAATTATGAAGTTAAAGTTCAACTCATTTCCCAACACAATCGACTTGCCAATTAGCGAGACATGCCAATGAATTCAAATTTTTAAGCAAAATAGACTATGACCAATTCTTGGTAACTTATTGATTTTGAGACCTTTTTCGTCAAGTAATCCAAATAATTTGGTGGGAGACCATTTATAGCCCTAGTTTGATCAATTTGTGACATAAGACTGATGTCATATTTATATTAGAAATTTAAACAACTTTTAGCAATTAAGTATTTCTTTCTAATATCTTCTCCCAAAAATAATATATAAATATGTAATTTCAGATTTGCGCTTACAATCCAATTAGGAATTTATCATGTCCAAATTATAATATTATAACCAACCCCAAATATTGTTGTCGATTGAACTATGAATTTAAAATTCAACTCACTTTCCAACACAATCGAATTGTCAATTAGTGAGATATGCCAATGAATGTCAGTGAATCAAATTGTTAAGCAAATTGGACTATATCCAATTTTTGGTAACTAACTGATTTTGGGTTATAAACCTTTTTCGTCAAATAATCCAAATAATTTGATGGGAGACCACTAGGGGTATAGACGAAACGACAAGGGCGGAGCCAAGAATATATTTTGGGATAGACCGATACACGAAAATAAGATGGACCGGATAAGAAAATCATATAAATTATAATTATTTTTTTTAAAAAAATCTAGTGTAAATTTTAAGGGGGTCTTGCGTATCGAGTTGAACCAAACATAATGATGTTCAAGCTTGTTTGATTTTCTTATCGAACTTTACAATTTTTGTTTGAGTTTGGTTTGATTATTAATTGAATCCAATTTTAACGAACTTTAGTCGAGCCGAACACAAATCGAACTCGAATAGCCTGATATTTTACATATATATATATATATTATTATTACTAACCGAATCGAGTTCGAATCGAGCTTTATATTTTTAAACGAACAAAAAAATGTCTTCAAGTTTGGTTTGTTATCTTTAACGAACCGAGCTTTTAACAATTGATTTCGAGTCTGACTACTGTTCGTTTTTAGCCTTAGAGACAATTTATAGCCCTGGTTTGATCGACTCGGTGACATAAGACTGATAACATATTTATATTTGAAATTTGAACAACTAATAAGGAAAAACTAATTCTACAAACGGATAGCATATCAAGAAAACACCAGTAAAATGAAGGAATCAATAAATAAACATTTGAAGATCACAAGCAGATTTACTATGTGATAATCATTGCCAAAAAAAATAAATAAAAATAAAGAATATTCTTTTTCCAATTTTTCAAGTAAATCTTATTTTTGTTCTTTTAAAAAAACTATTTTAAAAACTATTTTTTCCTTTTTCTTAGAGACCTCTGGTTTGAACTCTTGAGAACCCAGTACACCATGATTGGCTAGCAGGTTATCACCAACCCCTTGAGGCCACAGCCATGCCGAATTCATCCTTTCTTCGTCGAAAGTCCATCGACATGGCCATTCGTCCCAACTTTTTACATTCTTCAACCTGTCGATGAGATCTTGCGGTAGTGAGATGTGTGCATCGATATCGAACTTCTTGTTGCAAGATTCTTCGCTAGGCGATGCCATCCGTACAAGCTATATTCTTCTTTTCAACACGAAATAGAATAAGAATAAGTACACATACTTGTTGTGTGTCCTCTATATTTATAGGTGTAACAGAATCCAGATTTTGAATAATATGTTGCAAGAAAAAACCGCGTGAAATTTTGTGTATATGGGGAAAAGAATCTAGATAAGTAAATATGGTAAGTATGTATTGGCATCTTACCGTAGTACTTCTTTGTACAACTCACGATATCTGGTAACTGGGCATTTATGATATTTGGCAATTATGGTGTTGCCCATAAATGCCAAGATTTGCACAAGCTGTTATCCTGCAATAAGGAATAATATATTTTTTTATTTATGATTACAGCCAGTATTGGAATAATTTGCTGATAATAGAAATAAATGTCTTTTTAATGAAAGATTTAATAATGAAATTGAAATCAATGTGAATTAATTTTCAATGCATTGTCTTTGTGACAAAGTTATAGTATGATACACAAATATCTCTTCCAAATATATTTGTACAGCTTTTTCTTACAAATTTTCCTGCAAAACCAAATGGAGTGAAATATTACTTAGAATCCCCACATCCAGTCACAAGTGAACTGTGTCTGACAATTAGTGTAAATTTTATTTTCTGAGAAAATGCAAAGTGGAAATTGGCAATTAAATTGCTGTTTCATGTTCACCACCAGCTAATATTCTTTGAGATGTGAGAAACTCTTCAGCCTTGTCCTGCATCAATATTAAAGGAAAAAACAGATGAGGATGCATACCATGGAAATTAACTGACAAGTTTTATCAGCACAAAATTGTAAAAGACAGGAACAAATGAAGAAAATAGCCATTAACATATTCATTAAAAAAAACGGTAGGCAACTAATTTATATAACTATATGAGAATGAACTCAAAGTTTGGATATACAACGGTTAGTAACTAAGGGAGCGTTCGAAAACAGGGGCATCACAACTGAAGTAACAGATCAACACTTGGCAGGTATTGTTTCAGAACATCATCATGAAATGTAATGGTAAAAGTCATACCCAGCAATTGCAAGTGCAAATTGCATCGTTATGAAGAAAAGAACATTGATATTACTGATCATATTAGTGGTACTAGACTACTAGGCCTCAGACAAAAGCCATGATAAATTTGCTTTTGCTCCAAATATTTTGAAAACATCAAGTCCCACTGAATAATAATTCAGTACCAAAAATAAAACAGCCACCTCTTGTCGAGAGCATTCATAGAATTCAATGCTACACTTTCAAGTCTCGCATGAGACGACACACCAGCTACATTTGATTGATAATCCACAGGGTGATTCTATAAAGTTTAATGCTTATCTACTAATTCTGCTGGCATCGGGCCATAAAAAATGAAGAATGCAATGCACATAGAACTTTTTATGGTTACCAATATAGCATTGAATCTATTCCTCCCCAGCCTCAAGTTTCTTTACGTTCAATTATGGATTTGCAATATCTCCACGAGTGTCCAGCTCCAGACAACTCTACTTAAATTCCAAAATATTTTTATGATACAGCAGCAGAAACATATTCAAGAACTTTGATTAAAAAAAAAACTCCAAAATTCTCATAATGATTTGAAAGATTGCGTAATGAATCTAACAGTTGGAAAGAACTACAATAACTATTGAAAGATCGAAAGAAACTAGGAAAATGAAGCATAAAACGAGGGTTACGACACTATACAGTAGGAGGGAATGAGCTATACATGCAAATATATACCTATTGAAGCAAGATGAGTGGGATAAATCCATCTCGATCATCTGCCAAGTTCTCAATGACAAATTAACTTTTACAAACAAGGTGTAAAATTGAACATTTCGATTCTTGCTAGTTGCTGCTACCTGTAATTGCACATTCTATGTGATGAGTTAGTTTTATGTCAACTAATAGAATCCTTTAATACTTTGAAGTCGATATTTTGTTAGAGCATTAAATTTGCGTTTGTGTTTTTAGTTTTGTTTAGTAGATTTAATGATATATGGAACATTTGATAACTGGAAGTGGTTTGGCTTAAAATTGAAACAAAACGATAGCAATAGAGTCCACGCAGTGGTCATGGAAAAATAGGTGTCCTGCCGCTCATGCAACATCTTATCTTGACAGAGCAATGCATGGCATGAACCCAAAAAATGAACATGTGAAAAAACTGTTAGCATTGTTGCCAGCACGTTGTATGCATTTTCACTTAAAAACATGTGATTTAAAAAGAAAAGACTATAAATAGACCCTGTGAGGGCTAGAATGGAGAAATGGAGGCTTTTAGTGGATTGAAAGCAGTCAACAGAGAGATCCAAGGCAAAAAAAAAAAAAAAAAAATATGACAACAAAATCCGGCTACTGAAAAAGCTTTAAATCAGCACAAGTTTTCTTACTCTTTTATTTATCATTGTGTTTAAACTAATGATTGTGGTTTATTTGTTCTTATATGAACTAAGTTCCTCTTTCTAGGGTTATGATGTGGTCGATGAATGTTTGGATTCTCTGAATTGAAATTAATTTGGTAATTTATAACATTATATGCGTCATGTTTTATGATGTACATATTGATTTTATAATATCAATCTGTGATGGGACATGATTAGAGATCAAATCTCATGATGTTTTCCATGCAAGTGGAAAAACCTATTTACGGTTTTGGAATTTCATCTCATTTCTCCTTTATACGAGGAAGGGCATCCGGCGTAAAACTTTGCCACTTTTCGTTTTGCATGAATTTATAGTGTTAACTAATTTTAGACAATTAATTGACACTATAAACTTCACGCCACTGACCACACATAGTGGGACTAAGGTGCGATTGATGATGATGAATTTATAACATTATATATTAAATATTTCAACTTCTCCTTAATATTTTGTAATTGCATAACAAATACACAACTTGGTATTCGATTTGCACTAACAGGTGTTAATTTTATTTCACCATTAATACCATATTATCATAGGATAAGGATATCTATAAAATTTATGTACTAAATTAGGATTCCTTGTACACAATGGATTTTGATGAGTTCAGATTTCCGCATAGATGTAGAAGACTTGCTTGTTGAAATACATTATTAATGACTTTAGAAGAATAATAGTTATATTAGTGCATATTCAGTCTTCACTACTTTAATTGGAAATTAGAACAAGATTTACCCAGGTGAAATCAGAAACCAAGATGCTTAATACATTGATTTTTTCTATCTATTAAATCTCGCTCCTCATTTTTGTATTTGTTTAAACACAGTAAATACTTAATTTCTTTTCAATTCAACTACTCTTTTGATTGTTCAAATAAAATTAGAGTTTGATTGATTTTGGTAATTATTTCTCACAGAATGACACTTATCTCTGTGATATTACATACGGGCACTAGCGTAAAAAATCAACAGTATGATAACTTGATAACTGTTATATCATATAAGCTTTCCATAAAATGCATGTATTTAAAAGCATCATTACCCCACTCCCAAAACAATATGTTTCTAAGAGCTAATGACACTATAAATATTTTTATGATCGTTATTCGCACATATACACACAATAGCACATTAAATGGAACAAGGAAACCAATACATTATGACTTTCAAATATTTGGTGTAGTTGATTCTCATGATTTCAACCACATCATAGTTACTAATACAATTTGAACAGAGGACTAATTAGGATAAGGAAGGAGTGAAAGAAGAATACTTGGGATCAAGCATATGCGATAGGTGACGCCAAGGCGAGAAGTCATGGCCTAGGCAACAAACGGTGATGGCCGGCCATGCAAGGCGACAAGCCGAAAACAACTAGAAAACATGTTATATACTAATATTATTCTAAAAATCAACTACATCAAAAAATAATAAATCATTTCAAACAATGAAAAACTTTATCAAACACCAATATCAATCATCAAGCAACAAAAGCACAAGTTAAATAGTCAATAATGTCAACAAGACAACATCATAACTTGCAGTCACCTATCGCCTACCAAAAGTCGACGCCTAGGTGAAAATAGGTGATAAACCATGGCCTCTTGCTTAGGTGTGGCCTAGGCAATGCTATAACAACTATGGGCTCAAGATGAGGTGAAGGAAGATAATCGACTTCAAGTAATATCGAAGCTCCAACGGAATACTTTGATTAGATTAAGAGATCTAATTACGGGTCTTAGGATTTGATATTTATGACATAGAGAACTTCTATTTGTCAAAGTAATAAGATAAATTCCATGAAAATTAATAAGTAAAATCAGTGTTGTAAAAATCGGCCTAGGCGGCCGCCTAGGCGCCCCTAGGCCGATCCGATTTTGCCCAAATCGGTCGAAAAAATCGGTTTGGCTGAAAATCGGCCTAGGCGGCACCAAATCGGAGCTAGGCGCTCTCCTAGTCGGCCAAAAAATCGGGCCTAGGCGGTCTAGGCAGAAAAAATCAGCCAAAAATCGGTAAAAATAAAAAAAAATGAAAAAAAGAAGAAAAATATGTTGTTTCTAGGCGGTCAGGCGTGGTCGCCCGACTAGCGCTAGCGATTTCTGCAACCATGAGTAAAATGAATAAGGAACATGAAAACAACTAAAAAATATAGTAAACAAATAAATAGAAATCAGAATAAGAAAAATATTAGCAGTCACCTATCGCCTATCAAAAGTCAACGCCTAGGTGAAAAAATAGGTGATAAACCATGGCCTCTCGCTTAGGTGTGGCCTAGGCGATGCTATAACAACTATGGGCTCAAGTTGAGGTGAAGGAAGATAATCGACTTCAAGTAATATCGAAGCTCGAGTGGAATACTTTGATTAGATTAAGAGATCTAATTACGGGTCTTAGGATTTGATATTTATGAAATAGAGACCTTCTATTTGTCAAAATAATAAGATAAATTCCATGAAAATTAATAAGTAAAATGAAGAAGCAACATGAAAACAACTAAAAAATATAGTAAACAAATAAATAGAAATCAGAATAAGAAAAATATTAGCAGTCACCTATCGCCTATCAAAAGTCGACGCCTAGGTGAAAAATAGGTGATAAGCCATGGCCTCTCGCTTAGGCGTGGCCTAGGCGATGCTATAACACAACTATGGGCTCAAGTTGAAGTGAAGGAAGATAATCGACTTCAAGTAATATCGAAGCTCCAATGGAATACTTTGATTAGATTAAGAGATCTAATTACGGGTTTTAGGATTTGATATTTATGAAATAGAGAACTTTTATTTGTCAAAATAATAAGATAAATTCCATGAAAATTAATAAGTAAAATGAATAAGCAGCATGAAAACAACTAAAAAATATAGTAAACAAATAAATAGAAATCAGAATAAGAAAATAAAGCCTAAACTAAAAGTTTTCCGACAAACGTCTAAACGGCCTTCTCCGAAGAAGAGACAAGAAATCAAAAATAAACTCCGAATGTTTTGGCACAAAAAGAAACATTCAACAGGTTAATTAAGTTAATTAAGTTACTGAACAACAAAACGCAGTCTAAACTTTAAAGCCACCAGCACCATGAGAATATCTAACAAAACCAAACAACAAAATTGCAAAAGGGAAACAAATATAAACAGTAAAAAAAGCGAACAGCAGGATTAAGGTCTCAAATTATTTTATTTTATTGAGAAATATTTGATATCATTCAAAGAAAGACACAAAACATTTTATTTATTCTTCTTTTGGATTCCAGGGAGCTCTATGATTCATCCTAAACTCGTACACATCTTCCCAAGGACTAGATGCACCATTATCTTTAGGAAGTTGATAACACAAACTGGCCTAGGACACCAACCCACCACATCTGCTGCTCATCATATGTCCAAGGACAAGTCCAGTCATCCCAATTGCTGATATTCTCCAACCTCTCAATCAAATCATATGGAAGCGCAACATGAAAATATCCACCATCATTTTTCTCCATTGGTTAGCACCCTCCCAGTTGTTTCCCAGTGAAGTATGGATCTGCCTTCATCCTTGCTTTGCTCCCCTTAAATAACATTGAATCATGTAACGGAAGCCTATCCCAAGGGAAAAAAAGGATGACTAATAATTAAAGACACGAATATTTTGGTAAGTATGGATAAGCACAGTGATTTGCAGCTTTACAAAAGGTAAGCTGGCAACGGTTCAGTAAATCGGGTAAGCTGGCTATGACGATGCCCATAATTACTTTTTTATCACTTTAAGACATTTGTTTATCGTGTGTATATTTCGTAAATTTAAGTTTTAAACACGTAATATCTCGACAATTCACAATAAATTTTATTACTGTAATGTAAGAATTGTCAACACCAAAAAGTTGTTGAATGCTGACTGCATATTTAACTATGAGATTTCAAAAAGCATAATATAATAAATTGTCATAGGCAATGTTGCATTTGAAATCACATACTCAATTTAGACGGAAGCTTCATGTCCGCCCTCAGATTTTTGGCTTAATAATTGATCCTAACATGAAAAAACAGTCACAATAGGGATGGCAATTTTGATCCGGCCCGCGGGTACCCGCCCCACCCCGTTTGGGTCGCCCCGTGATCCGGGGGCGGGCGGGGGCGGGCGGGTTTGTGTATCACTTCCGCCCCACCCCGCCTAATATTTTCATTTTAAAAATATATTTTAATATATATTTTGTATATATAATATATATCATAATGTAATTTTTATGTATTCTTATATTATATCTAATATTTATAAATTGATAATAATAAATTTTGTAAATAATATTTTATAAATATTTTATTTTCTCATTTTTTTATTTAATTTATTTTAAAACGGGGAAGAACGGGTCGCGAGGCGTGTCACCATTGCCATCCCTAAGTCACAATGAAAATCTTAGGGGCGGCAATTCGTGTCATGTTCGGGTTCGCGTGACGTGTTGATATATAAAATTCATGTTATTCGTGTCAGATTTCTCAATCTAACTCGACTGTTTAATTATTCGCATGCATTTCTCAACTCTAACCCGGCTTGTTCATTATTTGTATTGTTCGGGTCGACCCAAATGACGCGTATACGTTAAAACTCCAAATGACTCATCTTTTATATGGGTTTGTCTAACAGTATAATTTAATTTTAATCCAAAAATTATATTTACATACATTTGATAATGTTCTAAAATTCAATCATTATACCAACAACATATTCAATTAATCAAAATTTTGCAAAAAACAACATAATATTATCACAATCGGGTCAAACATGTCATTGCAAGTTAACTCTAACTTTGACGTGTTTATATATTCGTGTTATTCGAGTCGACTCGATTCTCGACACTAACCCGCCAAGACTCAACCTTCGTGGTCGTATCGAGAAATTGTCACTCCTAAAAACTCATAAATTGAATCTTTGAGACGACGAGAAAGAGAAAAGTGGTAATAAATAGTAATAGTTGGATGAAAAGAGAAATCGATAAAAAAAAAGAAGATAATAATAAGGTTGATCTATGAAAGTATCAAAGATAAAGGAATTGTAGCGAGAGACAGTTCTCTCATATGTTCGTAATGAAAAAAATGAAAAAAACATGCTCATTCAAATATGCAATTATGCATAAAGTTGCACTAAGATTTATATTGTGAATGTATGCAATGTTGGAGTATGGCCTATTAACAAGTCCATCAATTCAAAACAGATTCAGCCATTCAATTATATAATGACTATTTCAGATATAAATATTATTGGTTGACATCCCAACAGAGAGGAATAACTCATTAGGTGATAAAGTGATTAAAAATCTAACGATGATTTTATTTCATTTTGGTCCAAATTACACCACATTCAAGAGATAGTATATACACTTTACAACTTCTTGATTCCTTAGATTTAGTTTTTTTAAAAAACATTTTCTTCTCTGCTTAGTGCTTATAAATTTTTATTCAGTAGTGAAGGTGTTTCCATGCACAAACTATCATGTTTAACCAAAGATTCCCAGCGAGAAGCACTATATTCCTTTCATAATTATAAGAAACTTGCAACTTAATATGAGAAAATACCATCAGCGAGAGCAGCATTTCGTTGGCTGTTACCCACAAACATCATAATTATCTCACAAAAGGGGGAAAAAAAAAAAAAAAAAAAAAAAAAAAAAAGGCATTTGGTCTTCTCTTTATTCCCCTGATTTTAACAGCACCTTATGTCACTATGAAATTGAAGGCATAGGTATCCAGTTTGGAGGCAGACTTACATGTCAGTATTTTTCCGTCCAAATAAGAACCTCTGTAGAATTTCTATGACAGCAACTTGCGTTATTGCCAACATCCTCGAGCTCTCAAGGGAGACCTTTAATTTAGTTCTCCATCACCTGGGCTAGTCATGATGTTAACAAATGAAAGAAGCAAAAAACAAAATTAGGCTCTCTGGAAAGCAGGCTCATTAGGCATGTTGATTCTTTCTCACAATCCATAACTATAATTTATAAAAAATAAAATGTTCATCAGTTGCACAAATACTCCTCAGCAACAATATCGCATTTTCATACATACAAGCATGTAAGTTCAAATAACCATTTGAGCCACATAAACCTCATAAAATCCAAATGAAAGAAATAAATCTATATACACATAGTATCTACAACATCTAAAGAAAAATTCAGTGCAACACATCAGCTAAATTATTGAAGAACAGTTCATCAGCTCCATGCCTCCACACACAGTCAATGAGTGAATAACGGGTGAGCAATTGCTAATATTCGGGATAAAATTACCCAAAAAGAAATTATTCAATAATCAAGGAAAATCTTTATCACCTGGAAAACGCGTCAACAGTTTTTTTCCCTGGGAATGGCGTCTCAACATAATTTCAATTAATTGCTGAACAAATAAGAATCAAGTGTGTGCTTGTGTAGTTGTGTGTGTGTGTGTGTGTGTTTGTGTGAAAGCTCGAGAGGGGGTTTGCGATGGAAGCAAAATGCGCTGCCATAAATCCAATAAACCTCACTTTGGAATAATGGGATTAGTTCAAATGAGAGGAGGGGTCCAGCCTCTAGCTAAGACCTATATAGATTAATTTTAGCCATTGATTCGAAATATTAGATGAATGAGATCTTTGTACTTTTTTTTTGCACTTTTTTTTTATTTTTTGGTAACTAGTTTGTAATTGTCTTTCACAGTATAATAATTTTTATTCCAACGTTTTTATATTGGGTATGATTATAACTATCTTATTTATAGCCTTATTTAATTGGGCAATTTTATTGGCATTTTTTTTCGGAATCCAACATATTTAGTGTTTTTTTTCGCTTAGACAACTTTTAGATAATATATAGTTAGTTATTTTCTATTGCAATGTTTTATGACATAGTGGAGAATAAACATAATTAGTTTTCTTTTGATGCTTAGATATATCTTAAGACAACACATAGTTATTTATTTTCCGTTGCATTATTTATGACATTTATTACATAGTTTGGATATAATTAGGGATGGCAATGGATCTAGGTCTCCGATATAAATATTTAATGTCTTGACATTTAGTTTGCACACACTTGCATAAATATTTTCTAGGCATAGTTAGTTGATTTTGATACATAATTTATGACACTTATTGCATATTTGATATATAATTTTGCATATTACTTTGTTTTTTACATTGCATAGATAATTTATAGACATTGCATAATTAGTAGATTCGTGATGCATTGTTAGCTTCTAGACAATCCATAGTTAGTTGTTTTTTGTTGGAGAACTTTAATGACATGATTCTCTTTCCAAGTGTATCTATTTTTATGAGATTGTGTAGATAATGACAAATTTTCTTTCCAATTGTATATCCGTTTTTATGGGATTAATTTTCAATTAAGGTTGGTTTTACTTTATTACCCTTTATTTGATTATATTTTTTTATTCATCTAATCACAACCACTCAATAATGATTCATTCAATGGCTAAAATTAGTTCATACGGTCTCACCTAAGACCCTGGTCTCACGGGGTCATATATATATATATATATATATATATATATATATATGTGTGTGTGTGTGTGTGTAGCGCCCCAATTTTGAGATGTGTAGTTTTGGGCTTAAGGAACGCTACATTAGCGTGTACCTAACTTTAAATAACTTTCAACATGGACATAGCATTTCAAACCAACATCAAATAACCACGCTCACATGCGGGTTAGCCCAATTCACAAAATATAGCGGAAGCATTATACAAGTAGATGAGTCGACTCATTTTAACAATAAACAAAAGAAAGATTATTTACGGACTTGAGTTTATCGGTTCAAAGTTTAAGAAAGAGGAAAATAGAGACTTTAGGACTCAAAAGTATTTCATCATGCCCAAGTCTTTGTGTCGTCTTCGCCTCAATCGAAAATATAATGTGGGGTGAGTCTTTATGAAAATACACTCGATGGGGTACATTTAAGCGATGCGTAATTAATTACAAAATAGCAGAGATGCATCATACGTGGAATTTGTATGGATGGACCGTAACTTTAAAATATGTACGAGCTCATAATGTGAAGTGATCGTCACCACAACACATAAATATGTAACATGCGCGGTCTAAGCGCAACATGGGATTCATGCAAAACGTACTAATCATGATTAATTAAACAATCAACTTACATTTGAATAGCAAATATTACACTGTTAAGTATAAAGTAACCCCACTTTTTTGATGTGCAAAATGATTCGCGAGGATGCAAGTCCTAGTTCTAAGCTCAATCTCGTCTCCTACACAAAATAGCATAACATGTCTTAGAAACCTAGAATGGAAATATAAGTATATATAATAATTTAAATATGCTAGATAAATCTATCCTTAAAATTTGGGGGCATTTGGATGTGAAATGAAGAAATTAGGAGCAAAACGGAATAATAAGGATGTTCGGGTCTCGTTTTCTTGAAGTTGGAAGATTGGGGCAATTTGGTGATTTTGAATAGACCTTGCGTATGGGAAGGATATAACGAGACTATGGTTCAAATTTGAGGTCAATCGGAGTTCGTTTGATCCCTTTTGGGTCGAAAACGATAAAGTTAGGACTTAATGGATTTTAATTAAAAAGGTTAGGGGTTAATTTGCAGAATTCGAAGAGTTAAGTTGGGGTAAAATTATAATAAGCTGAAAGTTGATATGGGAGGACTAAACTGAAACTTGCAGGGGTCAAACTGAAGTTTCAAAAATTACAACCAAGTCCAAAAGAATTTTAAATTTAGAATAGCCTCCCCAATACTCCATTACTCCTCACCCTTAACCCCCTACACCACCTCCACCACTTTTCCCGTCGCCGACACCGCTCGTGGCCGGCGGCGATGAGCTTCCGGCCACCTTACCACCTCAACCTAATCAAACTCACACACCTACACACCTATATCACACACGCACACACACAGCGGACACACACACACACACCCGCACACACACACCACCTACACGCACACACACCTGCACACACACCACCTACACACACACACACCTCGGCGCAGGGAGAGAGAGGAAGAGACGGAAGGAGAGAGAGAAGGGAGGAAGATAAGATGGAAATATAGTTGGAAAAAGAATTAAAATAAGCCAAAATTCGGCAACTTCCAACTCCGACTCCCGGTGGAAACGAACTCCGATCATGCAATTGATCGGTGAGATTCGAAGTCCTTGAAGAGACGAATAGAACGGTATAAGGCTCGTCAATTTTGGACCGGCGGATCGCCGGGAATCGGCGGTCAAAGATGACGCTGCCGGTGAGTTCGCGAGACGATTTTCAGAGATGTCTCCGGCGATTTTACGGCCATCTAGTGCTCCGATCTGAGATAGGAAGGTGGCGTTAGAAACCTAATTGAATGGGCTTTCTAACGGTATAAGGTTTGTGAAAATCCAACGGTCGGATCTCTGTAGATCTTGAGTCAAAGGTTTCGAAATTTTATCTTTACCGGCGATTTGCCGGCGAACGGGAAACCCAATCGAAATTCCGACTTCGGATTTGGAACGAGAGCAACGAAAGGGTTTGAATGAAGTATGGTTTGTTAATTTCCGCCACCGGTGGCGGCGGCCGACGGCGGCGGCGGTTGTTGCCGGCGGCCAGAAGCCTACCGGAAGTTGAGTGAGGGAGAGAGAAAGGATTCTTACCTGTTAAGGAAGGTTTCCAGATTTAGTATTATCCAAATAGGGAAATAGTTATATATATAGTAAGTATTAAATGGGTTTTAAAATGAGTTTGGTGATTTGGGCCACAAATGAATTGAAAGAAGGATTAAGTGTATCGTGATTGGACTTGAAATAATTCAATTTTGGATTGAAAATAATAGGAAGTTCGTAATTAAATTTATAATTTTTCTACCCAAATTATATATTTTAAATAATAATCTTAATTAGCTATAAATCCCAATAAATTACTAATCTAATTCCTTGAAAATTGTGAAAAATTTACCCTAAATTTTGAGATTCAAATTCTAATACAAGGGTATTACAGTGTGTGTGTGTGTGTGTGTTAGGATATGAGTTTATTTTGAGACATTTAGAAAATGATAGTAATGAAATTTAAAGAAAAATGATAATAATTGAATTTAAGAAAATAGTAATACATATGATAAATTTCTCAAGTAGTAACTTAATTAAGAATCTTTATATTGTTGGACCATCTCCAACACAGTACCATAATGAAGTTTGGTGCTATTTCTTTCCCTCCAATACTCTGCTACTTTGATGCGCCAAAGTGGAGTTACTATAGTACAATACCACAAATGGCGTGGCGCCGCACTATAAAGAACGCTACTTTTTTTCCTTTCATTTTTATATGTTTTTCTTAAATTTAAAACATTGTTATTAATTTCATGTTTCAATTATCTAAAGAAATAATGCTAAAAGTAATTCAATTATTTATGATCTCTGTTAAAAAAATATAATATATAATTTGAATAATATTATGAGACTTAAAATACTACACACAAATTTATAAATCCCACATAAAATCATTAAATTTTACATACTTTGGATTTGGTTAATTTTGAAAATAAAAAAATCATCATATCAAATAAAAGTACATATCTAATATGTTATCAATTAAAAAGTAAAAAAACACCAATATTAAATAAATAAAATAAAAAAATTATGCAATATTCTCTTTTAGTGTATAAAGTAGTGCAATTTGTTAAAGATATAATGTAGGTTACGCACTAAAGTGGTGCAAAGATTATGTACCAAAGTAGTGCAAAAGACAAACTACCGGAGATGGTCTTAACACTATTAGAAGTTGGAACTCATAAATTAATACATATATACTAAAAGAAAAAATAAAATTGACACATATCATCACCTCATTAATCTTGGACATTTGTCAACTCTTTAACCTCGCAATTTCACGTGGTGGCTTTACATTTATATATATGACAATCTTATGTACAAAATTAAAATATAACAAATTTAATCAAGATTCTAAAAAAATATAATCCCAAAAATATAAGATTTGCTCACAATTAGTTTAGAAAAGTCGATGCGATAACAAATTTAAGAGGTAACAAATAATCCAAAAATCAAGGATTATATTTATACTATATTTTTAATTTGTAATTACAATTTGAAGAGTTAATGACATGATAACATATTCAGATTAACTAAAATTAAAAAACAATTAAAGAGACGTATTATAACCCGTTCTAATGGAACAATATAATAAGCTAAACATTCCAATAAGATCATCACATGAATAATAGGAAAAAATTAAACCAATATTATATTAATAATAATAATAATAATAATAATAATCAAAGAGTCATTATCGGGAAGAATTAAAAATAAATAAAACATAATTCAAAATATAACTTAAAAAAATACAACAAAACTATCGGGAATAATAAAAAAGAAACATTTTTTTAATTAAACTCACTAAAAAAACATCCATACAATCTACAATACAATTTATATGAAAACTCTTGATCAGTGTGGAATCCGAAATGCCGATGTTGGCGGGACATTTGATGAAGACGGTAATAGGGGAACGTGAAGATGAAACCATATTTGGTGGTTATCTTGAATTTAGGATCAACAATATCGAAATGTCTCTCTAAAGCACTTTAAGTAATATAAATACTAGAGGATTTAGCATAAATAATAAGTTGTCAAATTATTTTCTCAACAAATCGATTGTTAATTTAATGGTAAAAGATACGAAGATTTTAAGGGCATCTCCCTTTAATTATTCTGCAGAATAGAATTAAAAAATAATTATTCATTGAGCAGTTTAGGAAAGTTTGAATAGCTACTTGGAAAAAAAAGTTAATACTTTAAAACTTGATTAATAGTATACAAAGAAATTCACTATCCACTATTGAAACAGAGACTATATGTTTTTTAAAATATGAATTATGTATATGAATAGATATGATTGGACAGAGCCATAGTAATAATAATAATAATGTCATTTATAATATTAATTAATTATAATCAAAGACATATATATATATATAGGGATATGATCAAATGAGACCAGGGCCTTTAGGTAAGAACATGAGACCACATCTACACCTTTTGATTTAATATCTAATGGCCCAGATTTTACCCATCTATTTTAGTTATGTTAGTGACAAACAAGGGTAGGAAAGTAATTACGCTAATTATTCCAAGGATATAATTGTAAACCCCTAATTTTGAATTTGGTAGGTCTATCGTTTCTTATTCATATCCGCGATTTTCTCCACTTCTCCATCACGACACCGATCCTTTCTCTCATCATCCGCTTCAAGCCATCGCCGGTCTCCTAATTCTCGATTTATTTGGAATAGACATATTCATCTCTCCACCACAACACCGGTCGGGCCGGAATAGGTGCCTTCACTCGCTACCGTCTCCTCCACGACATCGCCCCGCGGTCTGGCATTCTTCAAAGGATAATTAAACTGGTTCGATTTTTCTTCTTATATTCAACACGGTAGGGTTTAATCTCTGCGAACCGCACGAATCATCTCCTATTTCCATCACGGTTATCGCACAAAAAATTGTAAGTTATCCGTGATTTTTATTTCCTTTTTATTTTTGTGTTTGTTGATATTAGGGTTCCAATTTGGGTTTTATTATTAATTTCTATTGTTCTTATTGTTTAATTTTAGGGAATAAACGTCAGGTGTAAGAACATGAGTTCGACCTAGTGTTTGAAATATTTGTAATTAGTGTTTTTGAATCATGTGAACTTAGATATAAAATTCGTGTGTTTAGCTATAGAATTCTGTGTATTCTATTTTATGTGGGTTTTAATTTTGGGGGATTGTTGAATGAGATTTAATTGGTGGGGGCATGTATATTTGATTTGGAATCATGTGAACTTAGATATAGAATTACGTGTGTGTAGGTATATAATAATATGGTTATGGTTTATGTGTTGCATTTCCCCGCTCGTTTCCTTTTGGATTATGTGAACTTAGATATAGAAGTCTGTGTGTTTAGCTATAGAATTCTCGTGTGTTTAGTTATAATTCTGTGTGAGTTGGTATATTTGATTTGGAATCATGTGAACTTAGCTATAGAATTCGTGTGTGTAGCTATATAATTCTGTGTGTTTAGCTATATAATTTGTGTGTTCTATTTTGTGTGGGTTTTAATTTTGGGGGATTGTTGAATGAGATTTAATTGGTGGGGGCATGTATATTTGATTTGGAATCATGTGAACTTAGATATAGAATTATGTGTGTGTAGGTATATAATAATGTGGTTATGGTTTATGTGTTGCATTTCCCCGCTCGGTTTCCCTTTTGGATGATGTGAACTTAGATATAGAATTCGTGTGTTTAGCTATAGAATTTGTGTGTTTAGTTATAGAATTCTGTGTGAGTTGGTATATTTGATTTGGAATCATGTGAACTTAGCTATAGAATTCATGTGTGTGTGTAGCTATATAATTATGTGTGTTTAGTTATACAATACTGATTAGTTGTATGTTTTGGTAAATAATTGGTTCTATTTTTATGTAGGTCTTGTTATACCAACTAAATGGCAAAAAACAAGGGTAAAAGGGTGTCGGGGAGTGGGGACGAAGGCGATGGTCGGGGAAGAGGAAAAAGAACTTATATACGACATTATCGACTAGGTCGAACCCGGCGGTGTTGGTGAATGCGCTTGGTAATCTTTCCCGCCTCATTGATGCCATTGTTGATATGGGATTTGGAAGTCGCTTTCCCTTTCAATTGTTGACTTCCCAACTCGGCTAATGTATTGGCTAGTTGCAAATTTTAATCCGGCTAGCTCGGAGTTGTTGTTGGATAGTATGAGGCGCATTCGCATTGAACCGAATGATGTGCAGAGAGTATTGGGGTTCCCCGAACGGGCGTGACCAATAGTGAAGAAAACAAAATCGGAGACTTGCGATTTGTACACTTTGGATGGCCCGCTATGTGTTCGGTAGGGAGGATTACAAGGTAAACCGGAAGCAAGTGGCCGATAAAATGCCGAGTTTTGTGGATGGCGGTGATTGGTTTAGAAGGATGTTCTTGATATTGGTCGAGCACCTTATCATTGGTAATTTTTCATCTGCATATGTGTATCCCCACTTGCTTAAAAGCCTTGTAGCGTCGAAATGTTGGGAACTTAGCATGGTGTGAGCATACACTTACTACATTGGTTGAAAAAAGAGTCGCCTGGTCGGAAGATAACACTCGAATTTAATGGGCCCTCATTTTTTGGCGGTATTATTTCCCACAATTTTTTTTTTTTTTGATTTTTTGGAGTATGTTCTTTTTGATGTAATCTATGTAATTCGGGTATTTTACGTTGACAGAGTTAAGTGCGTGAGACGTAGTGTTCAAAGGGCGGTCCCCATCGTGTCGGCTTGGAGCGGGGACAAACTAAAGGAAAGGAACAACAAGGAAATCGACCTTGGTGGGTTTGGGATGGGGCTTATCGAGCCCCGTTTGATGGGGAAGCAAAAGCGAGCGCACTGAATTTGGCTTGGAAGGAGAAGGATCTTCTGGTCGGGGACCTCGTCATCCGGGCCGATCGAAGGTTGTTCATCCGCTGCGTATCTTAGTTTTATGTTATGTGCATTCGGAAGATAATTTTGTGTTTGTAGTTTTAGGATTATGTGCATTTAGTGTTTCAAATATGTGCAATTAGTGTTAAATTATGTATATCCTATTTATGCACATTCGGGTTAGTGATTATGTGCATTTAGGTGTATATTATGTGTATTTAGTGTTTCAAATATGTGCCATTAGTGTTTAAATATGTGTATTCTAATTATGTACATTCAGGTTAGTGATTTGGTGTATTCGAGTAATTATGTGTACTTAGTTTTATATTATGTGCATTTAGTGTTTCAAATATGTGTAATTAGTGGCCAAATTATGTGTATTCTATTTATGTACACTCATGTTAGTGATTATGTGTATTCAAGTTTATATTATGTGCATTTAGTGTTTGAAATATGTATAATTAGTGTTTAAATTATGTATATTATAATTATGTACATTCAGTTAGTGATTACGTGCATATACACTCACGATTTTATACACATTTTTTGATTTTGCGGGGATTTTTGGTCGATTACTTGTGATTAAAATGTTTGTCCTCCGATGTTGTCGAGATTATATCTATTCTTGATCTGCTCCAAAGGACTTGGTCGAGGATGCGAGAATTTGCCATGGTTGGGAACGTTGCGAAGGGTTTCTTATGCTCAACCGTTGCATTGCGGGTGGGGTTCGCCGTTCGGACGATGGTGTGGAAGGGGGAAAGTCGACGAGAATGAAGCCTTTTGGAGTAAAGGCGGAGAGAATATTCTTGCAATTGAGGCAATTGAAAGTGCATTTACGAAGAGAGATGAATTCAAGAAATGGTGTGATGAGGCACCAAGCTTTTCTATTGGCTTGACTCAAGATACCAATGTCGGTAGATGGGAGGACATTCTTGACACGTCTCGGCACTATGAGAAGAGTGTCAACGAAGAGGAGATGTGCGAGATGGTGGTATGGCAAGCGTGGAAGTTGGGGTATTATATATGTTTGCATTACTTATATAGTATGATTTATCGTTTTGCCTTTAAGTATTTTTTTTAGTTCACACTATTGTATGCTCTGCGGAGTTCCGGAAATGAATGTCGGGGTGCGATGCAAGCGGGGATCGAAAAACCAAACTCTTTGTATGTTTAAATTAGTAAAATATTATGTGCATTTAGGGTTGTAATTATGTTTATTTAGTTCTGTTTTATGTTTAGTTAGTTACATTATGTATAGGTAGTTTTATTTTGTGTATAAGTAGCTTTATTTTTATATATTTTTGGTTTATAGGTGGAAGATTCGAGATTGGTGGCCCAGGGGCATGACGCGCCTCGAGTGAGAATCCAAAGACCGTAAGTATTTTTTCCCCATCTTTTATGATTTACTTCATCAATGTGTATACGAGTTCATAATTATTCTTATTTGGTTCGTAGGATGTCGAAAACGGAGGTTGGTGGCGTGAAACCTAGTGGCTTTAGGGAGGTCGAGGGGGCGTGGCGATATTGCTTAGAAAGATCTAAGAAGGTTTTTTCCCGTAGAGCTACTAGGAAGACAAAGCAAAGTGCTTGATCTTGTCTTCGCCATTTGTGACTGAAGACGGATCGGCGTCGCTCGAAGCCAAATCAAAATGAGAACATGATTGCGAAATGGCTTTTTGAAAATCCTGGGTCGAACAAGTAAGGACTCGTTTACTAGATGAGTAATTAGCTTCATTTGTTTTATCTCTGTTGTAATTGTTTTTTTTCCATATAGAGATGATATCGTATTTAACGCCGGTGACAAACTTTTGTCGAGGAAATTATGGAGACTATGCGTCCGGAGGTTACATTAATGTTTCTATTTTGGACCTTTGGGCATGGATGTTGAATGGTATGGGAGGGGCGAGGAGCGGCGGTTCGCGAACAGCATTTTTGCTTCTTGTTTTTTGACGGTATGTTTATCCTATTTTTATTTTCTTGTTTTCGATTTTCTTTGGTGTTTCAAGTCCTAAAATTCGTGTTTTATTTTTTATATTTGTGTATATGTCTTGTAGTTGTTCACGATCGTTAGTCAGGGGGATGGCTTAGATGAGAACACACTGTGTATCGTCGTTTGTGCAAGGACTCGACACGAGTTCGGTGACCCGAGCTCCGATAAATTGAACAACTTTGACATGGTAAGCAATGGTAATTAATCTCATTATTTCTTCAAATCTTTTTCATTAATTACAAGACCCTAATGTATAGCGTGTTTGATTTTTCTTCCCGATTTGTAAGAGCGAGCACATCTTTCTCGGTGACCTTTGATGTCAAGAGGTTTCTTTGCCATATTATCGACAACTCATCTGTCGGTGGAAGCGATCGGGAGAAATATGGAGACTTGGGACAAGTTGGTGAGCTTTTTTTTTTTGGTTTTGTGTTGCATTTCCTTGCTTAGTTTGCCTGTTGGATGATGTGAACTTAGATATAGAATTTTGTGTATTTAGCTATGAAATTATGTGTGGTTAGTTATAGAAATCTGTGTGTGTAGGAATATTTGATTTGGAATCATGTGGACTTAGATATAGAAGTCTGTGTGTTTAGCTATTATATTCGTGTGGCTATAGGATTCGTGTGAGTAGGAATATTTGATTTGGAATCATGTGGACTTAGATATAGAATTACTGTTTGTTTAGGTATATAATAATGTGTTTATGGTTTATGTGTTGCATTTCCTTGCTCAGTTCCCCTTTTGGATGATGTGAACTTAGATATAGAAGTCTGTGTGTTTAGCTATTATATTCTGTGTGTTTAGCTATAGGATTCTGTGTGAGTAGGTATATTTGATTGGGATCATGTGAACCTAGCTATAGAATTCTGTGTGTTTAGTTATAGAATTATGTGTGTTTAGTTATATAATATTGGGTATATGGTTTATGCTAATGGATAGTTAGTTGTATGTTTTTGGTAAATAATTTTGTTTTCCATGGGATATTGTGCAGGTTCGGATGTTTGCAAACTACTTGGAGACTAAAGGCTGCCCGCAAATGGCTAGTATTGTTCGGAAGTTCTCCCCGTGTAGACTATGCATGCCTTGGAGAGATACCACAAACAAAGTTGATTGTGGTATATATGCCATGAGGCATATGGAGAGCTACATGGGCGGTGGCACCAAGGGATGGGATTGTGGTTTGGAGAAGAGTAATGCGTCCCAACTGTCTAACTTACGCACGAAGTACTCAGCTGCAATAATCCTACACCATAGCAATGAGCAAAAGGATAGATGTTTGGAAGAAGCCAGAAAGTTCTGGACGGGGAAGATCGTATTGTAGTTTTGTTTTAAATAGACAATGTAGTATGCAGAACCGTGCTCAACATTTTTGTATAGTTAGGTCACTATCATTGGTGCTTTTTTGTCTTTGGGAGCCATTTTGCATATGACTTAGATGGTCTTGAATTGTGGATATGAATGGTTCAGACGTGGGGTGTTTTCTCTTTAATCAATGTAAATTTGCATTTTTCACGTACATATGGTCGGAATGTTGTTATACAACATTATTATTGTATTGTAGTTATTACATTGTATGTCTTACGCACAAAATTATGTACAGTTAAGTATCCCCTAACCCAAAACTGTATACACATTATTATATAACTAAACACACATTATTCTATTGCTAAATACACATGTTCCCAAAACAAGTACACATGCTTGCAAAAAAAAAACAAAAAACAGTTCTATTACTAAACAAACATTATTGTGAAACTAAAAACACATAATTATACATCTAAATACACATAATCCCAAACCAAAATATACTTGCACTAAATAACAAAAAACAATATGCTATTACTAAACAAACATTATTGAAAAACTAAAAACACATTATTCCACATCTAAAAACACATAATTCTACATCTAAATACACATAATCCCAAACCAAAATATACTTGCACTAAATAACAATAAACAATATGCTATTACTAAACAAACATTATTGAAAAACTAAAAACACATAATTCCACATCTAAAAACACATAACTCCAAACCAAATATACATGCTTGTACAAAATAACAAAAAACAACATGCTATTACTAAAAAACATGATTACATAACTAAAATCACATAATTCTACATCTCTAAACACATAATTCCAAAACATACGTTTATTGATATTGATGTTGTCATTGAAGAACGATGTGTGTTTAATACGAGATAATGTGTAAATAGTTTCAGATATTGTATGTTTATGTTCGTAATTATGTAAACAAATCATAAATTGCCTCGGGGTGCTTGTGCGGGTCGGGCATGTCCTGCTTTGTTATGTGTTGCAACCTTACCGCATGTCCCACATTTTCTTTTCGAGTTTTGTGCTTGCTTTTATGGCTTTTTCTCTTTGGCTTTGGATCCCGCTTTTCGAGATGACTACCACTTCCTTTGTTCTTGGCTTGTTTTGGCGGTAGCACGGAAATGTTTAATTGTGAGGTTGAGCCGCAATAGGTTTCCATTCGATTGTTTGCTAGGCATTGTAGTTTCGCGTTGTTCCTCTAATAGCTTAGCTTTCTCGTTCGATATGATATGAGATAGACTTGACAATTTCCCAATATCCTTGCGCAAGACCGATGCACTTTGTGAAAATCCGCCCGCGGGGTGTTTAGTGTTCTTGCAGCCTCTATCCCTCCAGGAAATTGGTACATGTGCCCATTCTTGGCTAAAAAATTATACGAGGTTGCTTTCATCCAACGTGCCAAATATGGGAGCCGAATTTCATCGCAATCCTTGAGTATTACAAATATATGTCGACACAGAGTCGCGTCTGTTCGAACAATTTGCAACTACATTTGGCCGATGCATCCACCTTGCACTTTGTTACTTGAAAAATCCCACTTTCTTCCTTTATTGTGTACGAGATCTCGTTTGTATTGTCATTGATCCGTATAATCGAGCAATGGTAACACGCTTCTTTAATTTCCTTGCTCACTTCATAAAATATGGGCGTGCGTGTATACTAAAGAAGCATGCTTTTCAATTTTCAATGGTGTCCTGGCAATCCAGGAAGGGAGGTTTGGCACGATTATTCAACTTATCACTAGAATGTCGTTGGGATTCCATTGCGCTCTCGAAATGCATTACAAATTCCACCAAGTTTGATTGGGGATTTGTAAAATTACCAAACCAGACTATTTGTGCTTTTCGAGAGTGACGTAGTTTTTAAGTCCACTCATGGGCACGTCTCTAAAATATGCGGGAATCCGGCTCGTCAGTATATCATACATAACCGTGAACCATGGGTGTGATCTTTAGATTGAAGTCACCATAATTTCGTGCCACTGTTCTTCAAATTCAGCTATTGTAATGTAGTTATCCCACACTATTGATTTAAATCGATTGATGAAAATTTTATCTTTGAACAGGTTGGGGCGGCTTTGACATCGACTTTCTCCATTATGTGCCACATACACAACTTTTTTTTTCTTTGTCTTGAAGACGGATTTGATGGCATTCTTCATGGCGGGTCTTGATGCATTTACTATATAATATGGTTCCTTAGCAACATGACATCTAAGAATCGTCCCGAACAACCACGTATAAGACTCCTCATCCTCTCTCAAAATAAGGCCACCGGTGCAAAAGTTACACACCTACGATGGTTATCTCTACCCGGTGAATGGAGCGAACACCATCTTATACTGCGTATGAAATTTATTATTAGTACACAGATTTTAATAACTATGTAAACATTTTTAAGAGTATAAGTGTACACAATTTTATTATTATATACACATGTATGAAATCTATTTTGAGTATCTGATTTTAATAACTATCTAAACATTTTTATGAGTATAAGTGTACACAATTACTTTATTATGTACACATATTAACCTGAATATGTATAACACCAACGTAATAAAATAACATGTATCTTTGTAATTATGTACAATCGCTTTGGAATTATGTGCATATAGCTTTGGAATTGTGTGCATATAGCTTTATAATTCTGTGCATATAGCTTGTAACTGGATCAGCGTGAATCGTGTAAACGGATCTTGATCCAGTTTACTGAATTACCTGCATTTATGTAACTAAATGGACGGTATATAAGGATAAATGTAAACTATTGTAATCACAAATATGCAATATAAATTAGTGCAATGAATTATATTACCAGGTTGGTATTACGTAGCATCAAATGATATTACATCGCCAAATGCGGCATAGTTCATTATAATTTATGCAGTCCGCCTAAAAGAGTCGCGTTAGTTGTTCATCTTGATCAACGTCATAATCGAATACCATTCGGATTTGCCTCTTCTTTGCCTAAGGAATTTGTCTATCACCAATTGTGCATCGCACCGCATATGTATGCTTTCAGGTCTCGTTTGAAATTTTTAAAATCAATTTTGAGCGCCCCAACCCGTGAATAACCGCCTTGACCATTTCTCTATAAAGCTCGTGTTGTTTTGCACTCCCAATGTTTGCCCGTGTGCAATTTATGATAAATTGTTGGTGCGAAGTTTAGGTTCCTATTCACCTTCAAGAATTGCTTGTGTTTATCAATTGTCATCGGATGAGTGTGTCTTTCCTCAAACGTCTTTACCTTATATGAACCGGCGCTAGTGTATTCAAAAATACGCGTGCATTGCACCCAACTCGGTTCGAGGCTCTCTTTCGTGTCCCCTGTTTTGGGATGTTGCCGTCATGCTCGGATGCCTCACCAGGTATGGGTTTTTAGAGTTCTTGTAGCCCTCTCTATTGCAAACCACGTATTGCACGCGAATATCCTCGTTCTTGAATTTCTTCGTAGTGCTTCTTCTAACGCCGAAGCCACTACACAAACCATAATCCTTATAAAATTGTATTCCCGCCTCTAATGTGCGGAAATGCATGTTGGCACGAGGGATTTTTTCTTGTTCAACCTCCGGGATCCAATATTTAGTCGATCCGTGAGATTTCGAGCCTCGACCAACGTGAAATGTGCAACTGGATCTTGATCGCAAAAACACAATATTTTGATATTAAAACAACAAATTCAATTCTATTTACCACAGATTTTAAAGGCATTGTGTAAATCCATACTTACAGAAGCTATTTTGGATATATTATAGGTGTTACACATTTTTACCAATAAATACAGATTCGAGACACTATATACACATTTCATTAATACTAACTAAACACACATATGTACGTGAAGCTATATGTGTTACATTATATGTGATACATATTTTCATAATAAATACACAAATTCAAAACACTATACACGGATATCACTAATACGAACTAAACACACATGCTCTAAGCATATAATATACATGAGTTACTGAGATCCCAAAGCTATATATGAGAATTACAAAGCTATATGCACAGAATTATAAAGCTATATGCACACAATTCCAAAGCTATATGCACAAAATTCAAAGCGATATGCACATAATTACAAAGCTATATGCACAGAATTACAAAGCTATATGCACATAATTATAAAGCTATATGCACACAATTCCAAAGCTATATGCACAAAATTCCAAAGCGATATGCACATAATTACAAAGCTATATGCACAGAATTACAAAGCTATATGCACATAATTCCAAAGCTATAGGTACATGATTATTTGGAGAATTTTTTTATTGTGCAACATTACATGCATTCGAACCACATATTTTTTCTGATGAATTGGTGTCAAATATTACCTTGTTGTGACTGTTTTGTGGAGGGGGTATCATGTGTCTGTGACATTGCAGAACCGATCCTGTTGACGTGAATTTTTGGTGTTTTTGATGGGGGGTGAATTTTGTTGGTTCGATTTCGCGTGGGATTTCTTTGTTTTCTACTCCGCTTTGATCGTGGGAGAAGATGATGTTGAAGTCGATATATCCGGACGATGGGAGGAGAAGTTCTGTGTGATTTTTTTTTTTGTTTTTGGACGATGCTTCACGTTGGTATGGAAGATGGTGAATTTGGTAAGATTCTATTCCTTGATTTTAGGAAGACAGTTATTTTGGTGATTTTAACATTCCAATTGTACCCTATTTGGTCCCCACTATTTTTAATTACTCTAAAATGCCATTAAATCCTAGCCTTTCAATTTATTTGGTTCAAGGGTGTGGATTGAGTCTCATGTTCCTACCTATAGCTATGGTCTCATAGGATCTCATCCCTATATATATATTTAAATATGAATAATATATATAGATAGAAATAATCGCATAATTACTTTTGGTATAAAGTAGGAATACCATTTATAATATTTTCCTAATTTATCTATATATACAAAGTACGAATATCATTTATAATGTTTTTCTAATTTATACACGTATAAAGTAGTAATATATTTATAATATTTTCCTAATTTATATACATATAAAGTAGAAATACCATTTATAATATTTCCTAATTTATATACAAAATCTTTGAACAAATCAATTGAACAAATCAAGATCAACGGTTACAATTGTACAATAAATATTTCCAAAATAAGAAGTAAAATGATTGGGAAAATTTTTATTTCGGACTTTCGCAATTATATATGCTAGTAATCCCGACGTGCGTTGCACGTGTATTATTTTTTATTATTCACATGAATTTTTTTAATTATTCACGTGTATTAGTATTTTATTTTATTGGTTTATACTTTGAAACTATCTATTAACATGATCGATATTTATTACTTTATTTTAATAATAAAATATTCATATAAAGTAAATACAAATAAATTTTATTTATAGTATGGTATATATTGATTCTCTTACATGCATCATCATTGGAAAATATTGACACATTAAAAACGTGGAAGGCACGATAAGAGAAAACCAACACTTTACCATCCGGAATTGTGCTATAATGGACAAATTTGCTACATCCATCCGTAAAAAGGAATGCGCCATAGGGGTTGGTCATTTTGACCGTCCAAGTGAGTCTGGTCACATTTTGCATATCACAATTTAATGGTGTAAAACCATTAAAATGACGTGTGAATTCGGACGAAAGACGCTGACACAAAAAAATTAATGTAATTACGGTTTGAAAAGATAATAATATGACAACATATTTAGTTAAGTTTTGTAATGAATTTATAATGGAATAATATAATAAGTTATTCCAATAAATTCCTTACAGAAATAATAGGAAAAATCGAATTATAAAACTAATCACCAAGTTGGTATTTAATTTAAATTAGCATCCTTATGGGCATCCGACAAGGTAAGCATCAGTTTATCACTAAGTATTTATTTAACTATTTCTCAATTCTAAAAGAATTTTGTTTGACATCACTAACTAAATTACGTAAACACCCATACTAAAAAAATACGTAAAAAGTCGGTATTCATATAGATTATTCGACACAAAAAGAATAAATTTCGGAAGTGATCGATGTTTTTAATTTGTAATTAGTTTCACATAATCAAAGAGTTAGTATCGGAATAATAAAAAAAATCATAATTCAAAATATAACTTAAAAAACTACAACAAAACTATCATAAATAATCAAAAAGAAACAAATATTTTTTTTTTATTAAACTCACCAAGTAACATCCGTACAGATCTACAATATAATTTATACACAAACTCTTGTTTAGTGCATAATCCAAGTTCAATACTGTCGATGTTGGGGGAACATCTGATGAATATGTAAATAGAGGGGAACGCGAAGATGGAGCCATATTTGGTGGTTATGCTTCGTATTTAGGATCAACAATATCAAAGTGTATCTCTAATGCAATTTAAGTAGCATAACTATAAGAGGATGTTGCATAAATAATAAGTTGCCAAAAAATTCTCTGAACACAAAATCAATTGCTAAATCAATGGTGAAAGATACATAAAATCATAATTCGTCTATTTTAACTATTATTATATAATTTAGGAAAATTAGAATAGTCATTAGTATTTAAAATTTGATTAATTAATATTACACTATACAAAAAAGTAACAACACCATTGAAACAAATAATAATATATTTGATGAAGATATGATGTATATAATTAACATAATCATTGTAATATATATGAACAGAACTGGCATATAGTTTATATAATACTAATTACAGTGAAATACTATTTATAATTTTTATAATCTATATACTATATATAGATAGAAGTGAAGTGTAGACCCACTTTTGGTATAAAGTAGGAATACCATTTATAAATTTTCCTAATTTTTATACATATAAAATATGAATACCATTTATGATATTTTTCTAATTTATATACATATAAAGTAGGAATACCATTTACAATATTTTCTTAAAATATTTTCCTAATTTATATAATTATAACGATTTTCTTATGATATTTTCCTAATCTAAGCATTTATTACAATTACCATTTATAATGTTTCAATTATTTCCTAATATAAGAAGTAAAAAGAGCGGAAAAATTATGTTTCGGACTTCTGCTATTATATATATATATAGATATAGATTACATAAAAAAATCACTCGGTGTATTACCACATAATACACGACAAGAAAGAACTAAATTATAAATTAGTTGGGGTATTTACAAAAATCCCCTTGAGATTCGGCTATTTAAAAAAACCCATTTTTTTTTGAAAATTATAAAAATTCCTTTAAGTTTGATCTGTCTTACATTTTACCCTTTCACATGCCAAAAATATTTCAAAAAACCCTTACATTTATCAAAATATTACATTTACCCCCTTAAATTTAAAAGCACAATCAAACCTCAATTTTTTTTTTTGTAATTTTCAAAAATCTCCCGATTTTTTTGTAATTAGCCCGAACCTAGGGGCTTTTTGTAATTATCCCATTTAGTTAAATTACACTTATTGTTTTTCCTAAAAAAAAAAATTACACTTATTGTTGTGTTTATAATCAAGTTGAATTACACAACCCCAGCTTCTCCTCATGGCGGGAGGTCGTCACCCATTAGGGTTTTGGTTCTAGTGGTTCCCCGCCCTGGCCGTTTCTTCCGATAGAAGATCGTCCTCTGATTGTTTGAGTCTCCGCCTATTTTTGCATCCTCTTTTTGTTTCTTTTCTCTTTTCTCTTTTGTTTGATTCCGTTTTCTTTAATCCTTTTACCGTCTGTTGTTTTTCCTTTTTCTAGGGTTTGTCTTTTTAGGGTTTGTTTGTGACTCGGCTTCCCCATCCACTTAGAGTCAGTCTCTCGTTGGTGTGAATCTGTTGTTTCTGATCTTTGGTTTCTTTGTTTCAGGTAGCAGATTTGGCTCCGTCCTCTCGGTAGGGAAGGCTTGGCTGAGATTGTCTTTATAGTATGGAGGATTTAACGGAGAAAGAAGGCGAAATTGTGGATCTTGATGGCCCTATTGATGATACGGCTACAGCGCGCACAGACCCTTCATATTGTTTGGTCGGCAAGTTGTTTACAGAAAAAACATGGAAACCATTCTACCTTATTAAGGTGATGAAGAAAAGTTGGAAAATGAAGAAGGACGTTGTGGCTCGGGAATGGAGTGATAATCTAGTTCTCTTTCGGTTTGGCACAAAAGAAGATATGGATTGGGTCATCGCAAATCAACCGTGGCATTTTGAGGGTGGATTGATGGCGTTGAAAACATTACAGGAGAATGAGCAGCCTTCAACTATTGGGATAACGCACTTCCTTTTGGTTGAGAACTTACGATGTACCTATAGCGTGTATGAACCCTAATTCGCGAAAATAATTGCTAAACAATTAGGAGAATTGGAGTTTTTGGATCAGACAACAGAGGGCATGTTTGGAAAATTCCGAGGTTCAAAATCCGTATTGATGTTAGGAAACCTTTGATTAGAGCCATCACAATCCGGGTCAAGGGAAACCAACTAGTGCTACCAGTCAAGTACGAATCCCTCCCCACGTACTGTTATTGTTGCGGCTTGATCGGCCATTTTTTTAGAAATTGCGACCTATATGATCGCAACGAGTGTGTGGATACGGCTAGCATGAAGTATGGTCCTTGGCTCAAAGCCTCCCCGATTAAACGGAGTACGCCCTTTCGCGACAGTCACACCCACCCAAGCTCGTCGTCCAAGCGAAACCTGTTCGGGTTCGAGAACCCTACTATATCCCACCTACCCACGCAAAACCGCACTACTAATAACCAATTGACACCCTCATTAACCAACCCCATGCAAATAACACTCGGTTGGAACTTGAAGAACAAGAAGCCTCAAGTGACAATCTAGCAATTCAAATACCGAAACACCTTAGTAGCTCCCTTCAATCCTCACAATAGCCAACCAAAATACTTTGCCTGCAAGAACCCAACACGGACTCACCTAGCCTACACCCTATTGATCTTGTAATCGCACCCCTAATGAATGCCCACAATGACCCCCACCAATACTCCAAGCCCAAACCATTCGTACCAAACACCTTTCACAAAAACCCCACCTCACACCCCCCGCCACCCACACACCAAATGCTAATACTAATAAAATAAACACTAACTCACACCTACCCATCCCACCACAAATACCCCACAAAATTATAACCACCAACCCATCCCCAGCACCTCATCAAACTCAAAACGTCTCATCCAAGCCCCATCTACCCGTTCCACTAACTCCTCACATCCAACAATAAATCCCAAAAATTTGGTCCAGTTAAAGAAGAAAAACCAGCCTCAAACCCCAAACCCTCCTCAACCACCAATTCCAAGGGTAGCATCGACATGATTGAGAATAAAACGGAAAGTGATGGAAATGGCTCTACGAAAAAACCAAAGGAGTTCGGACTTTTCGACGTTTCATGCAATTTTGTACTATCGGCGGAGGTTGCAAAAAGCAACCCCGCCGGTCACAATGAGTTGCCTAAGTTGGAAGCTGGGGCTTGGGAACCCCGCGACTGTTAATGCGCTAAAAAGAATAATCAAATCAAAAGATCCGACTTTGTTTTCTTAATGAAGACAAAACTTTGCAGGCATGAGTATGATGGAATTTTTAAGAACGGGTTTTGAAGGAATTCACATAGTTGAATGTGACACGATGCGGGAGGTAGACGTGGAGGATTGTGCGCTTTGGAGAAATGACGGGGATTTTAGGGTAATTTCGACTCATCCTACCATATTGATGGCCTATACACAGAGAACGAGAAGGAATGGAGGATGTCGGGAATTTACGGATGGCCGGAAAATGCTAATAAGAAATTCACGTGGGAGCTTATTACTAAGCTTGCATCGGATAACCTAGGGCCTTGGATTTGTTTTGGCGATTTTAATGAGATACTCTATAATTACGAAAAAACAAGTGGGCGCCCTAAGACGATCAAACAATGGTTGATTTCCATGATGCTTTGAATATTGCCCACCGGACGATCTTGGATATGAGGGTTTCAATTTCACATGGACGAACGGGCAAAGAGGATCACAAAATATCCAAGAACGACTGGATAGATTCTGTGGAAACCACCAATGGGTTCTCCTAAACCCTGAATTTTCAATACATCATCTCCCTCGAACAAATTCGGACCACCGCCCGATCACGCCGAACTGGAGGAAAGCTAAGACGACGGGTCGAAATAGAAACAAAAAGAGAAGGAAAGTTTATCGGTTTGAGACGATGTGGTTGCTTGATGAATCGTGTAAAAATGTGGTCGAACATGCATGGGTACCGGCAATATAACTAATGTCCACACATTTTCTTGAGCAAAATCCAAAATTGTGGAGAAAGCCTCAAAGGTTGGGAGAGCACCCATTTTGGAAATGTGGGAGATCAAATCAGAAAATGCGAGATTAAACTCCAGGAGGGATTGAAAAGCTTGCCTACGCCGGAAGAACTAATGAAGAGACGGGAATTGGAGGATACGCTGGAGGTCTTACACAGAAAAAATGAAGCTATGTGGCACCAACGCGCGCGAACAAATTGGATTAAAGACGGGGACATAAATACATCTTTTTTTCACCATACGGCATCGGGACGTCGAGAACGGAATAGAATTGATAAAATCAGAACGGAGGAGGGCCAATGGGTGGAGAATGATGAGGGTATCGAAAGGAGTTTTCATAAATACTATAAAGATCTCTTCTCGGCTGAGCCGTTCCTAGTCATGGACAGGGCTATTGATGCTTTATCGAAACAAAAGCAACGAGAGGAGATGAACGAGATTCTACAACGGCCTTTCACTAAGGAAGATGTGGAGAAAGCCCTCTCACAAATACACCGGACGGATGGTACGCCGCCATTTTTTATCAAAAATTCTGGTCCATTATTAAACATGATACTCTCACGATCATTCTCGATGTTCTAAACGGTACCACTAGGCACTAGGGGTGGGCACGGTCGGGTATTTTCGGGTTCGGGTAATTCGGGTTGGAGTGGACTAGTCGGGTAGCATAATTTGCTACCGATGTCAACCGAAATAATCGGATACCCGATATATCGGTATCCGATAAAGTCGGGTACCGACATCGGGTTTCGGGTTTAAAAAGTAGTAATTGGTTTATTTCTCAACCGATGCTTCAGATTCGCACTTCCGTTCTTCGTTTTGCTTATTTGCCTACTTGGCTAGTTCTATTTATTTTCTTTTTCTCGTTTTTTTATCTCTTCCTTTTAGTTGTTGCCTTTTTGTGTTCTTTTTCAATTTCATTCTTTTAATTTTCAATCTTATTATGTTCTCCATGTGTTCATTCTTTGTTGATGCCCGCACATGTCTTATTTTATTTTTCTTTTACTTTTTGTTATTTCTTTCTCATATTCTTTCTCTCTTTGTTGTCTCATTATTTGCTATTTTTCACGTAAAATTGAAGAATGAGTGAGGGATGATTTGTTTTGTGAGGCAGAGAGGGTGAAAAATGAAAAAGACCCACGATATTCACGTGTCAAAGTAGGAAAATGAAGTATAAATAGTGTGTTCTAGTTTTTTTCAATATATCGGTGCGATCGGGTATTCGGGTAATTTATACACTACCCGATACCCGACCCGATTAGTGTTGGGTACCCGACCGCACCGCACCGAGTTTTCTAAGAAAATACCCGACTCGATCGGGTATTACGATCTCCGGGTCGGGCCGGGACCCGACTACCCGACCCCGAATGCCCACCCCTACCACTAGCCCCAAAAGTCTTAATCATGCTTTTATAGCCCTTATCCCGAAAAAGAAAAAGCTGATAAAGTGCAAGATTTTCGACCCATATCGCTTTGCAATGTGATTTTCAAACTAATTACTAAAACCATTGCAAAACAGTGAAATTGATTCTCCTCATTTGATTCATAATACCCAATATGCGTTTGTTCCCGTTTAATTCATCGATAATGCACTTCTTGCTTTTGAGATTTTCCATAAGATGAAACATAGTCAAGCCCATAAGAAGGGATCATTTGCATTCAAACTTGACATGAGTAAGGCTTATGATAGAGTTGAGTGGCGTTTTCTTAGTAATGTCATGAAAAAATTAGGACTGTGTAATTCTTTTGTTGATCTCATTATGAAGTGTGTTTCCACGGTATCTTTTTCTATCTTAATTAACGGCCAGCCTGGCAGTTCTCTAACCCCCACTCGAGGTCTCCGTCAAGGCGACCCTCTATCTCCCTACCTTTTCTTTTGTGCAGAGGCCTTCTCATCATTAATAAGAAAGGCGGAGAGCGCGGGGCATTTACATGGCATCCAAATTTGTAGACGGGCTCCTCAAGTGACTCATCTTTTCTTTGCAGACGACAGCATTATTTTTGGTCGGGCATGCGAGAGGGAAGTTGACGGGGTTTTTCAGATTATTAAGGATTATGAGCGAGCATCAGGCCAACGCATAAACCTTGATAAATCTGAGATCACTTTTAGCCGAGGGATAGAGCTCAATAAACGGGTTGAATTGGCACAGAGAATGGGTGTGCAGCTGGTTGATAAACATTCAGTATATTTGGGGCTGCCAACAAATATTGGGCGTTCAAATAATGAGATCTTTGCGGCTGTGGTTGACAGAATTAGAAAGAAGCTCAAACATTGGAAAGGAAAGTTGCTATCGGTTGCGGGGAAAACGATTTTAGTGAAAACGGTAGCCCAAGCTATACCAACGTACATAATGAGTTGCTTCCGACACACCCGAGACTTGCAAAAGAATTAATTCAATAATTAGCAATTTTGGTGGGGCAAAGCAAAGACAAGAAAAAAAGAATTCATTGGTTCGCGTGGGAAAAATTATGTGTGTCCAAAAAAAACGGAGGACTTGGCTTTCGGGACTTGGAATGTTTTAACGAAGCTATGTTGTCTAAGCGGGGTTGGAGATTGCTCCATGATACCGACTCTCTTTTGTCTATTTCCCTCAAAGCTAAATATTTCCCGAGACATAATTTCTAGAAGCGACAATTGGCTATAATCCATCTTTCACTTGGAGAAGCATTGTTGCGGGAAGGGACATTATTCTTCAAGGAATGCGATGGAATGTAGGCACGGGTGACCAGGTAAGAGTGTGGCGGGGATCCATGGATTCGATTCTCCAAATTTTCGAATTTTATCTCCCCCTAATGGAAGGCGGCTGGACCTTAAGGCACGAGACCTCATACACGACACGTCGCCGAGATGTAATGATGAGTTGATTCACGAATTATTTTTCGGGCGGAGAGGCTAGATTTATAAAATCCATTCCTCTTAGTGCCAATCCTCGAAATAGGATCGTATCATTTGGCATTATACTAAAGATGGAATATATAGTGTTAAGTCTGGGTATGAAACAACTAGAAATCTTAAAGAATGCATCACAAATGTTGCCTCTGGTTCGACTGTGAATAGGAAAATTTGGAAATGGGTGTGGAGTCTGAGGTTCCACCAAAAATTCAGATTTTCGTCTGGAAGGTTGTACGGGGCATTCTTCCTACAAGGGCAGCACTTCGAAGGCGAGGGATGGATGTGGATTCGAGTTGTGTTAGATGTGGCTTCCATTCTGAGACAATCGAGCATGTGCTCCGAGACTGCTCATGGACGGAATTCATGTGGGCAACTTCCCCTCTTAGGCTACAACCGATGGATGCACGGGAACGAGGAGATATTACAGAATGGATTGAACATGTCATGACAAATGGGGAGAAGGAGAGCCAAAGCTTATTTGCAATATTGATGTGGATGGCCTGGCATGCGCGTAACATGAAGATTTTCCAACAGAAAGAAATTCAACACCAATGGTGCATCAGAACAGCTCTAAAAATGCATGACGAACAGGTAAAGGCAGCGGAGAGAGAGAGGTCGCGAAATTTTCCAAGGGCAGCTGACGTATGGCAGAAACCGGATGCTCCATGGGTTAAAATCAACACGGACGCGTCAATCGTCGGGGGAGTTGGAACGGGGCTGGGAGCTATCGTTCGAAATTCTGAGGGACAACATCTAAATAGTTTAGTCCAATTTCGCCCGGAGGAAATGGAAGTGGATATTGCCGAGGCTCTAGCATGCAAAGAGGGTGTCTTGCTGGCGCAATCAATGGGATTAAGGAAGATTATTTTGGAGATGGATAGTGCGACAGTGTTTGGCAAACTGAAGAAGATGAGAGCTGATCTCTCTTACCTGGGCCAGATTGTGGAAGATATTAAAATTATTTCCTCTTCTTTTGATTGTTTCTTACCTAGCTTAGTGAGAAGAAATGGAAATACAGTGGCACACCACTTAGCTAGGCATGCGTTTTCACTTGATAGTAGTAGTATGGTTTTGGGAGTGATCCCTACTGATGTGTTGAACATTATTTCTTTGGAGGCTTCCTCCTAACTTATTAATGCATGATTGCTTTCTCAAAAAAAAAAAAAAGTTGAATTACACAAAAACACACACGAATTGCCTGCATATTGCCGATTGACTTTCCATTTCAAAATATGCCCCTTGTTTTACTTTCCCCCTTCTCTTTATGCCCTAATTTTAAAATCAACCGAAAATCGAAATCATTCATCTGTCGAAACCCTCCTAATTTTTTCCACCAAAAACTCCCAAAAATGGCTTCCTATAATCACCCAACAACAATAATAATCACCATGTTAATTACCATCTTCACGTTAACCCTAACCACCGCGGAAAATCCAAACCCCCTTCGAACGATCTCCGAACCTCGCCGGCGACGTTATTATACGACGTCCTCAAATCGAACGGCTTACCGATTGGCCTCTTCCCCAAGGGCATTTCCGACTTTGCACTCGACCTCGCCTCCGGCCGCTTCGAGCTCCGTTTGCTCTATCCTTCCCCCTGCGACGCCAAATTCGAGACCCATGTGAGATACCAATGCAACATCACGGGCAGCGTCAGTTACGGCAAGATTGCTAATTTGTCTGGGGTTGCTGCCCAGGAGCTGTTTCTGTGGCTGTCCGTGAAGGCTATTGAGGTTGATGTTCCCAGCTCCGGATTGATTTACTTCGACGTTGGTGTTGTTTTTAAACAGTTTTCGTTGTCGTTTTTTGAGACGCCCAAGGATTGTGATGCTTTGAAGGGGGGTGATAGAGGAGATGACGTGGTGGTTTTGTTCGACGATCGTCGTCTTCATCGTGATCGGGGGCGGATTGTTGAGGTTGGTATATATGAATTCATGGGTATTCCTTATTGAAATTTGAAGCGATTGTTTAATTATTATTATTAATTTTCTTTTATAATGTGTTCATTTGGGTTTTATGCAAATTTGTGCCCTTGTCATTATGTTCTTGGTTATGAGCATTTTGTGTTTACTTTTTTTGCATTGGTAATCTGTCATTGCAACCTGATTCTTTTATCCATTTTGTTTGGGAATCATACATGTTTACCCACATTTTCTAAAACAGCTCAGAGTTATGCTGTTTAGTTTTTTTCTTCTTCAGCATATTTAGCATGTTGTATATCTATTCGCCTATTTGTTGGATGTTTTTAGGTAGATTATAGAACTGGGAAGGTTTACTTGCATCTATACTGTTGAACTGAGGTGTTGAAAGCTGGTGAGACTTCTATAGTAAGGTATCCATTTGAAATGATAAATTATCACATTTTTGTACATAACATGAAACATTTGGGTGAGACAGACGTTATGCGCATACACAATCGTACATACCATCAGTGCTGCTTTTATTGTCTTTACCAGACAGTAAATCTGAAGATGTTTATTTCAATTTGTGTCAATTTATAATAATCCATTGCAGCATCAGAAATTGCAATGCAGATGTCAATAGTCTTGTGATGCTAAATTCGTTGCTCTTTTATTGCAGAACCATCCTGAAGAGTTTGTGAGAAAAAGTCTCACAGATGACGAACAAAGGGCCGTTTCTTGAATTGTGGAGGCAAAGGATTTGACACTAGTTAAAGTCTACCTTATGGGTGTATATCTTTGATCGCAGAGTGCTGATAATTGGTTGTCGTTTTTGTCTGATTAGTGCCCCTACCTATTACAACCTTTGTCAAAGCTTTCGACATTGCAGGGATAGATCGCAGTTTTGTAAAAGTTAATGACATCTAGTTTCGTCTTCGCGCAAGTTTGTTAGGTTGTGGTGGTTTGAGTTGTATAGCAGTCACAAGTTAGTTGTTTATTTTTTCCCAAATTTCTGTGTCTATATTTATATGGTGTTGTGTGTAGTTTCTGTAAATTGATTGTGCAAGTGTTGTACACAAGTAACATTCCAGATTAACCCATTTACATGCAATTTTGCCTTAACATCACACTGGTCTTTATTTGGAGTTGACTTTGTAGGAATCTCTGATGCCTTCAAAATCGGCTAACCCATATCAACTTTGACCTGAAAATGTGACCAAATGCTGAACAAACTTGCATAAACAGTGATGTGAAGTAGGTGGTTTCGAAGACCATAAACTGCTGCAAACAGAAATACGAAAAATTGCCTGCTCGAAATATTACCCTTAAGATATATAGCCTACCAAAATTAAATCAAAAACTTAGTTATGACATTCTAAGAATACCTTTCCATCTTCTTGTATTTACAAGACCGAAAAAAGAGATGAGTAGCTTTCAACTTCGAGTGTAAGAAAGTAATTTTTTTCCCTGCACATTATCTCCAAGTTTTAGGTGCAAATGAGAAAAAAAATACCTTGCTATGATCACCAGTAAACCAGAAATATAAAAAGGTATCCACAATTTCTGAATAGTTGGTTGCCGATATAGTGAACAGCTAAAAAATGAGACAGTACAAATATCAACAATCAATATTCCATTTCTATGAACGCAATGATCAGATCATATACTGGAATGCAGAGGAAGGGTAATAATATACATCTTTCAAAATAAATGAGTATAGAGGATTGATTCAGGGCTATGTTTCACAAGACAATGATATCATGAAAAAGTACAGAAGTGAAAAAAGCCGTAAACTGGAAGTGAGTCCATCTCCAAAAGCTGAAATTCTATGCAACTGTTAATCGTAATGCATAGTTCGTTGATCCTATAAGGGCAATTATATTATCAGTAACATAGAGATCAAGGCCAACTCCAAACTCAAATTTCTACTATCACAGAAAAAATCCAACAAAATGTTGAGACTTAGAAGCTAGATAAAAAATGACAAAGATATTAGGAAGAAATAAAACTTTGTTTTCCATGAACATTTTCAAGCTCAGCAATAAATCTGGCAAAACATCGGACTCCATTACCACATATCTGTGACAACAAACGCAGCAATCGACCTCAGAAGGTCGATACAAGCAAAACAAGATAAATGGAAAGTCCATCAATTATATCACAATATAAGAGCTGTTCATTTAATGAAACAGGAATAAACAAGTAAGATAAGGAGGAGATTTTTTTAATGTTTTATTTTCTTCATCATCATCATCATCAATGCACCTTATCCCACTATGTGGGGTCGGTGGTGTGAAATTTAGTGTCAATTAATTGTCTAAAATTAGTTAACACTACAAATTCACACAAAAAGCAAAGTGGCAAAGTTTTACGCCGGATGCCCTTCTCGACGCAACCTTCATACGAAGGAGAAATGAGATGAAATTCAAAAACCATCATCATCATAGGTCTTTCCACTTGCATGGAAAATACGATGAGACGGCGATGAGTTGAGATAGTTGCTCTAGTCATGTCCCATTACATGATTTGATATTGTAAAATCAACATGTACATCATGGAACATGACCAGAATGTTTTATTTTCTTAAATGAGAAAATTGAATCAGGAACTTCTAGTGAATGGTAAAAACAAAGGAGCTTCATGGAAGCGAAGTCAGAACCCTCTATAATATTTCCCTGTCTTCCATGGTAAAGTGAACACAGAGACATTGTATAACAAACCTTTCCTTAGTTTCCCTTTCAATTATTAAATCCACAATGCATTGTTCAAAACTTTCAGGTTCGTATGTCATGAAACACATACTACAGGCAATCGATCCGGAAAAACTTGTGTTGTCTCTAAACAGCATTATAAAGAGAACATTTCTTTCCACAAAATTTAAGATGAGAATTTGATGACGGTTGATTCAATGCAACCTCAATTACTAGCTATTGATAAAATAAATAGAACCATCAACATTTGGTAAATGACCAAAACAAAGCAAACACACACACACACACACACACACACTTAATTAGGAAGAGCACAAATTACCTCGGGCTCACTACCATCATAATTAAAGATCCTCATGGTATAATCGGTGCCATTGATGCCTGGCATTGCAAATATCACTCCGTCAGCTCCAATCCCAAAGTTTCTATCACATAATTTCATTGCTTGATCTGGACTGATTTTGGGCTCCTCTGAATCTCGATTATCAACCTAATCAAATCAACTTAAGCACACAAAAATAAGCATCCACCCCAAAAAACTATTTGCATTGTCAATTGGGTGTGCGTGAATATAGGTGTAGCTCAGTGGCTCTCTCTAGAACCGGGCAAAATAAAGAAATACAAAAAAGAACCAGCTTTTTGTTGGCTAAAGTGTTCAGATATTAGTCGATTTCAATGGTTAATAAACATAAAATCTGTCCCGGGATCTAGATTTCAGTAGCTTCATACAAAGTACCGTTCTCTTTTTAGTAAATGATGCATATTACATAGATTTTAAAAGGTAACGGAGACCGCATACATCTGCAAACAGAAAACGCAAAACAACTCATACCTGGGAACGGAACCCATTAAGCTACGATGCATTTCAAAAGAGTGAAATCTAGGGCTCTATACGGAACCGAAATAAGATGGTCTGGCAGCAGGAATAACACCAACAAGAAGAGCTATCGCTAATTGAAGGTGCGAGACAAGCCGCGAAAGGGAGATATGGACAACCAACAATGCGTAGAGTCGTCGTCTTCAAGCCGAACTGCTAACTCAGCCGCCTATGCATACTATCACAAAGCCTCGACGACTTCGGGAGAAATGTAAGGCGGAACGGCGGTCAAACAGCATGGTGGGCGAACGCCGATTTGGGGAGAAGAGTAAGAGCATTGAATTTGGAGGAATTTTGATCTGCCGATTTGGTTTGGGTCGAGGGTTTATTTTGTACAAAAATGTACATCGGTTATATATTTAATAGATGTAAAAATCTTTTGAAAAATTACAATAATGCCACATGCCTCTTTATCTTACATCAGGTTAACAGAGTCTGTGTAAAATCTCTTATCAATTTACATTCGTTACTGTTACAACCGCTGTAGGAAAGCTGTTTTACATCGGTTATAACTAAAACCGATGTAGAATTTTCTGAAAATTTACAATTATGCCACCGCCTTTTTTTTAAAACATCGGTTGTTTAATAACCGATGTAAATTTGTGTTGTAGTATCCCTTTTTTGTAGTAGTGTTAAACTCGAGCTCCTTTTGGATTTCCTTTTCAGTATGAGATTCACATAATAATACTGTGTAAAACAGCAATCTTTTTACAATAACAATTCAAAATGATCCTCTTCTTCGCTTATCTCAAAAGGATGATTCAGAATTAGAATCAGGAACCTTCAAATAATTACAGCTCTGATTATACAAGCAGAAAGCTGATCTGAAAACCTGTTAGCTTCTCTTCGTCATTAAGCTTGATGTCAGCTTCTTTAGTTATCAGGTCTGATGAGACAAGCAACACAGGATTAATGCAACACTCTGGCACATTGTGGTAATTTCATCCACAGTGCTACACTAAAATGAAGTAAAAACGTGTTACGTGGAAATAAATCAAATAGCATCTCTCCTATGTCATCCCAGTTATCCTGATCAAATGTGGATGTATTTAACAATTCAAAAACTTAGAATATTACAAATCAAATGGAGCAATCTTCCAAATTCCAGAAGGCTGTGAGGGCAGGCTTCTTTTGAATCTTCCAAACTCCAATTAATTTCTTATCAATTTGACAGCTAGATTCTACACCAACCAGCAAATTGACTAATCATTTGGCAAATTCAACTATTTATTACCTTCAATTTGATGTCACCACTCCATTCAGAGGAGATCGGCATCTACACATAATTCGGAAGGTAATTCAAATTAAACTAGAGGACAGACGTCTTAAAAGTAGGAGACTCTTGAACAACGTGCAGAGAAAAATAATTTACAAAACATCATATAACACATTTTATGGGACTTCATTTTCTGAGGAATACAAAATGAAGACGAAATATAATCAAGTTTATAAACTAGAAGCAAAGAAATTGAATTTCTCAAAGTGAAACAAGTTCAAATATTCTCTCTCAATTGAACATAAAGCACAAAAATAGTATTACATAAACAAGGATTAAGTTTTGTTTCTGAAATATGAATCATTTATATAAATTCCACATGCACATGCACAAAAATCCACAGAAAAACAAATGAACAATTGATCATAAAACACATAAACACTAACGTTATAAAGAAAAAAGTTGCTCATAAATTGATCCTTTATATGTTTTCTGGTAGAAGCTCAAAAACTGTTTCAGGAAGAACGGCTTAGGTGAGAATTCTTATTTAGAGTCTCAACTCCTCGAATCGTATTAAAGTTGGAGTATATTCGAAGTTCTTCCATTTTTCTAGCACCTAATGCCTCTGTATATTAGACATTAAGCAATGTTTATTTGTAGATTTATCGTTGATGTTGTGCTCAACAAACAAAACTACGACAGGAAATAGAAGCATAACAGCAAAAGTTCAGTGGCCTTAATTTTAGTCCGCAGTTGAAGTTGAGCAAAAATCTCTCAATTTTTGCATGATTAGTACTACAGCTTCTAATTCCAAGGATAACTGAGTTTGTGAAGTGAAATCTCACAGATATACTTTACAGTAAAGAATCTATACAGTACACAGAAAACAGTTTGAAGGACCAGAAATCACCTCTAGAATCTGGAGCATTGTCAGATCACCTTCTGCACTTGGTAACACTCAACAAAATATACCTTATTACATATTTACAAAGAAACCCTCTGCACCAGTAGCTAACTTGAGATGGCATCAGATGTATCAAACTACTCCAAGAACCAAAACAGGGCCAATTCTCCCTGCACATAAAATTTTGCAGGAAGAATTTAATATCAAATTTATCAACGAACTTATGGGTAAATATCACTCAGTTGCAGTGTAGAAGGAAAAGAACATGCATATGTAGATCAACACAACCATATATATACACACACATCTGGAAACCCCATACGAGAGAAACTATTGCAATTATAGTGAGGGCTTTCAGCAAATGTTCCAGAACTGATCTTTTCTAACCAAAAATTAAGGGGAAAAATGATTCTTAAAAGGAAAATTTACCTGTAACTCTCTTGCATTTAACAAAATTTCTACCACGGCAATGTTAATTTGGAAGCTGCGCAAAGGTCCCAGTATTAGGACTACATCCCCCGACCATCATCTCCTCATACATGGCATATGCATGATCCATGTTCCCAGACATACTATATGCTCTGATTAGAGCATTATATGTAAAAACATCGGGTTTAAGACCCACAAGCTGGAGTTCCTTGTACAAATATCCTGCTTCCTCTGTCATTCCAGCAATTCCAAGATTAAATATTAAAGAATTGAAAGTATAAAGGTTAGGCGTCATCCTCGGTTTCTCATCTCGTCAAGAAGAACCAAAGCTTCCTTGACTTTCCTGCTTTGCCAAGGCCATTGATGATAATATTGTAACAAATCAAATCTGGATCAAGCCCAGCAGCCTTTATTTCCTCAAAGTAGTACACTGCATCATCTATCCTACCCAGCAGGCAAAAGCAATCTACTAGAATGCTATAGGACTTCAAATCTGGTCTAACTCCCTCATCAACCATTCTATCAAATAACTCTCGAGCAGTTTCAACATCACCTGTTTTTCCGAATCCATTTATAAGAATATTGTAGATAGCACAATTAGGTTTGCACCCATATTCTATCATTTCCTCAAACAAATCCTTTGCCTCATCTAATTTCTTGAGCTTCAAAAGGCCATCTATAAGAGGACCATATGTACATGGAGTAGGAGAAAAACCTCCGCTTATAAGATCATAGTACAGGTCTATGGCTTTATCTAATTTGTTAGACTTTACAAGACCAGAAATGAGTATGTTGTGAGTTATAGTATCGGGCTTACATCCTCTACGGAGCATCTCATTGTACAGCTCGAAAAGTTCATTTACCTTCCCAGACTTCCCAAGATCATCAAGCAACAAATTGTAGGTGGCGACATCTGTAGCATAGCCAGCATTTTTCATCTCTTCATAAGTACCCCATGCAAGTTCCTTAAGATGAATATCAAGAAGCCCATCAATCAAATGATAAATTGCTTCCCAGTTGGCGAATTCCATAACATTTAGTGAATTTCTCAAATATTTTGTGGGCATCAAGGGATTTCTTTTGCTTGCACAATAACTTAACAAGAGGCTCCATTAGCGATCCATTTTTGCAGAGACCAACAGATACTAATTTTTCTGCAAATGAAATAGCATGATTTAACTCTGCTTCCTTTAGAATTCCAGCCATCAGATCTTCCCAAAAAGACCTGTTAGCCGCATTTCTATTCTTCTGGACAAAATCCTTAACAACTTTGAAAGCATTCTCAAGTGAACCAGCTTTCACAACACCAGGTAGGAGAGTATAGAGAGTAACACTGTCAGGATATATCATTTTTTTCATCTGATGGAAAAGCCAAAAGGCCTCTGTAATCCTATTATCCTTTACTAATCCATAGATGACTGTGTTATAGGTAAAAAGATCAGGGAGGCAATCCATTTCTGTCATTTCATAAAGCATCTTTAAGGCCAAATCAACATCATCATTCTTACAGAGGCAATCCAGAAGTGTATTAAAAGTTATTGTATTGGGAGGGCAACCATATGCTGCCATGCTCTCAAATAATTTGTAGCCCTCTTGAACTCTGCCCTCTTTTCCGAGTCCAGCCAATAATGTGTTGTAAGTCACAATAGTGGGCACAAGTTTTAATTCCTTCATTTTGCTAAACATTTCCCATGCCTCGTTTGACCGATCAGCCTTGTAAAGCGTGTCAATCAAAGAGTTAATAACAATCACGTCAGGATGACAACCGTTATCTATCATTTCAGTAAGTAACTGAATGGCTTTGTCAATTTTCCCTGCGTTGCTATAACACTTCATCATCATGTTATAGGTAATGGAATCAGGCACAAGCCCACTCTGTTTTATTCCATCAAAGATTATTTTAGCCTCTCTAAGCCTACCAACTTCGGCAAGGCTATATAGTGATGCATTGCAGGCAACAACAGTTGGGGCAATGCCATGTGCTTTCATCTTCTCAAAGGCTTCAATAGCTTTGTCTGATTCTCCTAATTTGCCATAGCAATCAATGAATAAGATGTATGTGAAAGCATTTGGCTGAATGCCACACAATTCCATGTTATCACATAGTTCTAATGCTTCGTCCAATCTCCGTAGCCTCAAAAGCCCACAAATCAAAGTATTGTAAGTATGAAGATTTGGCGAGATCCCTGTCTTCTTCATTTCATCTACTACCACAAATGCTTCATTAATTTTCCCCACTTTGCATAAAGCATCAATGAATATAGTGAAAGTAACAACATCTGCTTTATGACCATCAGCCTCCATCAGGCTCCAAAACTCCCTTACCGAGTCCAAATCTCCATGGTCACTGAACTTGTCCAACATGGTTATATAAGTCACACGATCAGGCTTATGGCTGCCACATCTCATCTTCTTAAACACTTTTTTGGCAACATCAATTTTCCCTGCATTACAAAGAGCATCAATGAGAACAGTGTAGGTAACTACATCAGGTGCACATCCCTCCTCGTCCATCCTCTTTAATATATTGTAAGCCTCATTTATCTTTCCTGCTCGACCAAGCACTCTGATGCAGATTGTGAAGGTATAGACATTTGGCCTCAATCCCAAATTTTCCATCTCTTCTAGCAACCCCATGACTGTTTCAGTATCTCTTCTCTTACCACTGGCTACCATTAGGGCAGAATAGGTCTTAAGACTAGGCTTCAGCCCTTCTGAGACCATTCTTTTATAGATCACTAAGGCCTCCCTACAAAATCCTGCTTGAAGTAGCAAATGTATCAAACCATTATATGAATATGCATTCAAATTAAACCCGGAACTTCTCATCCTTTCAAGTGCAAATGGCGCCTGTCGGATGCCTCCCCTTACACTTAGACTCCTAAATATAATGAAGTAAGTATCTAAATTCCTATAAATAATTTGTTTTTGCATCATATCAAACACTAGAACCATATCCTCCATCCTTCCATGGACCCTCAAAAGCTCAAGCATATAATTACAAGTTTCTGTAGTGTGCATAACATGTGGCATATTTGCTACAGCTCTAAAGAAAGAAAAAGTTTGATCCAAATCATGAATTGACTTCAAAACTCCAATTATTTCCTGAGAAGACATGTCTTTATTAATTTTACCGTGCATCAGAACACCTTCTCCAGAGCTTTTCATCGCAAACCGGCAAAAGCTATCGTGTTTTTTCTTGACTTTCTTCCTGTTCATCACAGACCCATGTCGCAAAATCCCAAAAGAAACAATCATTCTACTTTTCACCGATGAGCCATTACTGTAACTCGATACACATGGCTTACTGCTGTCACTGGTTAAAGAAATATGACTATAACTACAGCAGCATAAACTAGAGGAACTTAATATCATCACAGCCATGCGTAAGTGTAATGAAAAGAGAAATGTTGAAATTAGATGCTATGCAAGCAATTGAATGACAATTAAGGATTGAAGTGGTGGTGGTGGTTTGCCTGGCGGGTGTTTGTGAAATTGCTTGACAGATATGACATTGATTTTTGAGGTGAAAATGAAAGATATATATAGTGTACTGACTAAGGTTTAGATATTTTTGCAAACATATAGAGTGGAGCAAAAAGGAGGAGTTGTCAGTTGTATAAGATTGTATGGGTGCCAAAGTAGCCATAGATAGAAGTGCTAGTGGCTATTGTGTTAAGCCTATGTCCGGTCTTGCTCTCTCCAATCCCCAACAATTTTACCTAAAATCGCTATTTAAGGGAAGAGGCTAGGCAACTGAAAAGGCCGCATTGGGTGAGCTTTTATTCTTCAATAGAATATTTCCTAAAAAATATCACCCAAATGAAATTGGGACCTGGGGCAGCGCAGGTGGTAACGTGGTGCCGCCGCACGGAGCCCCCATCTGGCGAAGGCTCTCAGAGTTTTTTTTTATATATTTATATATATTGTTTAGTGATATATATATATATATATATAGATGATATAGATGCCAAATATGTGAGATAGTTGATTTGTAGGTGTTTTGTTTTTTACTTTGAAGGTCATGAGTTCGACCCTAAGTAGTTGTAATATTTAATTTATTTTCCCTTTTCTATCTCTAATTTTTTTTTTGGGCAGAACAAAACAATAACGTTGCATTGTCTTTGATTGATTTCAATTGAGAGTGAATTTCAGGAATTAATTGGCTTTGAAAGATTGATTGATAACTTGAGGATTTCAGGAATTAATTGGCTTTGAAAGATTGATTGATGACTTGTAGATAAAAATGCAAGAAGATCATTTTTTCATAACTACTTTATTAATAGTTTTTTTTTTGTCTTCTCTATGGTAAATTATATTAAACGATTCATTTTTGTTAACTTTATTTTAACAAAACCAAAATGTTAAAGTTGAGTATGATAATTTTATTACTAAAATAATCATTTTATATGTTAAATCAATGAAATTATATTTCTAATTTTTTTTTAAATTTTTTATGTAAACAAAAGGGCCCCATCATTATTTTTTTTCGCTCAGGCGCCTCGAAACCTGGGTGACCTGGCGGCTTTGTGAGCTTCTTCTAGAGTGTATTTCTATGAATTTGAGCTGATAGTGATATGGTTAGACTGTATTTGTATTTTATACACAATTCAAGTGTATTTTATACTTTTTTCCCCTTGATGCATGGGTCTTCTGAATGTGCTCGCTTCTTTACATTCTCACTGGGCCCTTTTTCTTCCCTTTTTTGTATGGGCCTTTTATGTTTTTGTACAATTAGCCCACGTTAGCTATTAATTGAGCCCATTGTTATGTGTCAGTTTTCTATGTTTTGCGTGAAATATCCCTTAACGTAAACCCATATCAAGGCAATTATTTTAACTCAATGCGTGAAAATACTTACTGAGGTTAATTACCTCTTTTTACACCCGAGAGGGTAAAATGGTACATTTACACTAGCTTTTGAATTAAAATATTAATTCAAACTTGTTTTAATTTTTGTTCTTAAATCCAAATCGATGAAAAACAGAGAAACCTGCAGATAATCAAACTAATTAAGTGGCTACAAGAGTATAGATATAGTATAGATGTATTTTAAATGGGAGCAGCCCATAGACTACTGGAAGTGGAGAACATTTTAGGCCCAATACCAAGCCCACCCACTACCCAAAATTGTGGGAAAGAAATAGCAAGAACCAAACATAAAATAATTCAAAAATTAAAGTCGTTTCGTTTCCTCACCTTTAAACCACAAATAAAATGATTTTTTTGAATAGAAAATAAAATAAAAAAATAAAAATAACGATAAAAAAAGAAAAAAAGAAAAAAAAGAAACAAAGAAGAAACACAAAACATACTAAAGTTAACTGAAAATCTTGTTAAGACTCACTGTAATTTTCCGCATATTAGATTCCCAAAAACTCTCCTCTTATCTTTCCCATCAAATTGAGAGACCTTGCTAGCAGAATGGCAGTAAGAGCGCCAATATCAGGGATGAGCATGGCTTCTTCTACCTCCGCGCCTTCGTGCAACAGAGAGGTTATTATTGTGAAGCCTCTGGTTTTCAGACCGTCTTTCTTTGGTCATGGAGGTAAATAACTCTAGTCCTTACTGTTATTTGAGCTGTATTGATTGTTTTAAACTCTGTGGTTAATTATGCTAAGGGCAAGTTTTCAAATTTGGCGTTGTGAAAAAATGGGTATTTCTTCTTTCTCAATTTTCAATTTGGATAATTGGAAGATGGGAAATTGATGATACGGAGTGAGGTACAATCTTTTAGCATTGATGTACTATCAAGTGATTTTGCTCCTTGTCTTATGCTATGGAAGTGCTATTTTCACCCGAAAACTATGGTTTTTGCTTTTGCCTAGAACAGTTACTTGCTGAACTTCCATTCTGCATTGCTTTTGGATTGACATTTTTGCTAAACATTGAAGCTTTTGTTTAAGTGGAATGTGATGACTGCTGACAACTTGTTAGTTTCATATGTATATGTAACCAACCTACTATTATTAGTTATATGAATATTGCTTATTCTATAGTGGTATATCACATTGTAAGAGGGTTATAATTTTTCAAATGCTGGATAAGTTTGAGATGTACTCTTTCTGTTTATTAATGAACTTCTTGTTATCAACCTGAAAAAGTTACATTGGCCCAATGTGCTTCTCTGTAATAGAGAGATCTCGAAAAAGTTACCTGACATTTTGTGTTCTTCAGTTTATAATTCACCATTGCATCAGGCATGTGTTCTTTTAAGTCAGGATGAGTTGTTAAGTTCATTTCTTTGGCCTTCGTCGGCAAGATTTCCCAATTTATTAGTGGGTATCTTTTACTATAGGAGATCTGGAAGAGTGCTTGTTGAGCTCCTAAAGCATTCGGTGATGTTTGCTTGCTACTAAGCCTACTATAATATAGATCGCTTTGTACATGATAAGTTGTTAGTAAGAGATCACTTTCTAGTCTCATTCAGGTACATATTTATACTTACTGCTGCCAAAATAAATGCACTCATTCTGAGGGTATGATATTGCCCACTATAACATGAGCGAAAATAAATTGCAAACTCTTTTTTTTTAGGATGGTTTTATTTATGTGACCGAAGGTTACACTATGTATGCTGCCGTTAATGCTTTAGATGGTTATAGCTAAAGGTGATTGTGATCTGCTTTGTTTACCGAGTTGTAGTGGGTTTGATTCTATATATTTTCCAGAAATTTTTTGGAACTGATCAACACCTTCAAGTGTGATATATATATATATATATATATATATATATATAAATGACGCGTCCTTGCTGTATTGCTATCTACGTATTAAAGATGTTTATATCCTTTCATATATGTTGGAGCCAATTCTTTTCTTTTGCAGTTGGTACTCCAAAATGTACCGGAATACGGCTATTTTCTTCTAGTAGATCCAGATGCAACACCCACGGAGGGGGTTGGTGCTCAAATGAACCTCTTTGATCGGTTTGCTAGAGTTGTCAAGGTTCTTTGGCATTCTTTAGATTCTTTCTGAGTGTTATTGGCTTCACTGATACGCCTCTGAAACGTTATTGACTGTGACTCTTCTATTTTAAGTGTAGTCATATGCAAATGCTCTAGTAAGCTCCTTTGAGGACCCGGAGAAAATATTGGAACAAACTGTTATAGAAATGAATGATGATTTGATTAAGATGCGCCAAGCTACAGCCCAAGTATGTGCTTTCATCTCTCCTCTTTTACTTCTTTCCTTTATTGTTCCTCCGTGGAGAATATCACCTGTCAAGGATTATACTACTCAAACTTTTCCTCTGCCTTTACTTTCCCTGGAATTTGAGGGGTGGGTAGTGGGGCAAAGATTACACATCTTAAAGCATAACACAAAGTATTTTGGTACTCCTCTGCAAATAGTTAAAAGTTTTATACTGATAAGATATATATTCGCTTAATGTCAATAATGCATAAATCCGTGACATTCTAAACAAATATATTGTGTAAATGTTCTGGCCCATAAATTCTTGAGATGTTTTGGTTTTGATAATGGAATAAAGTGAATGGTTTTGTAAATACACAAAGGATGAAATTAAGCTTAGACTTGTTTAATTTCTAATAATAGTTTGATTATAACATTACTGATAATGAAGAAGGTTTACGTTATTGCATATTTTGACCTTAAAAAGGTAAGAAATGTAATTTAAACAATTTTGTTTGTAATTCAATCTGAGTCTAGTCTAACAGATATCCAACAAAAGTATAGAAAAACAATTATACATGTTGACAAGGGCGGAGCCAGGACGCTTTACCGGGGTGGGCCGATACGAAAATGGGGTGGGCGGATAGAAAATCCAAGAAAAATTAATACAAATTATAACTAATTTTTTTTTTTAAAAAAGAAATCCTCACTAAATTTTTTTTTTTTTTAAAAAAAGGGCTGGGCCAGGGCCCAGACTGGCCCAGCCCTGCCTCCGCCAGTGCATGTTGATACATAAAGGAGAATGATACATCCGGATTAGCATAAATGAATTTAAAGTTAAGTTAATTAATCACTTTGGCGTGGCTTTCTGCCCCTGTAATTCATAATATATATATATATATATATATATATATATAAAATGTACTTTTAGTTTTTAATTTTTTTGTGGTTTTAAAGAACTAAACTGTGAGGATGAAATGCTGTTCTCTATAATTCAGGTAGAATCAGAACACTTAATGTTCAGTGGCTCTCAAAAGAATGTTAGAGACAAGAACTGCTATGTGAAACTCAGTTACAGCTTGCTTAAGCATATACTGCTACGCAAGCCCATAACTAGCGGTTATGTTGAGTGGGCAGAATTTTTTTTTTTTTTTTTTTTGGGGGTGGGGTGGGGTGGGTGGGGGAAGCAATAAGCACCATAGTCCTATGTCATGCTTTCTCTGCATATTTTCTTTGTTGAAATGAGAAACAATAAATGTAAATGTTAATGATGTCTGATGATGATATCTTTTGTAGGTTTTGGCTTCTCAAAAGCAGCTGGAGAACAAATATAAAGCTGCGCAACAAGCTTCCGAAGATTGGTGAATGCCGTGGAAACTAGCATTTACTTAATTTATTTCCTTGAAGCTTTGGCTTTAGCTTTGGTTTAACCACAGGTACCGTAGAGCGCAACTTGCTCTGGGGAAGGGTGATGAGGATCTTGCTCGTGAAGCTCTCAAGCGTAGAAAATCTTACGCTGTAAGGACAATTAGTCTAATATATAATTAAAAGATTGTCTGACTCTTTTACTTGATGAGTTTGAAGTTGTCTCGTAATGCATAGTATTGTATTTGCTTGAAATATGTATCTGTGGAATTTATTACCTTCTTGCTAAGCCGACATGATTACAAGAGCTGGCACTTTTAATTTATGGTGTACACTCAATTATTTATTCAATGATATCAAGGTACTATATTATCTTATTTCAATGACTACAAACAAAATACTATCTGACATCTAGCCCTTTTAGCATCATTCATTATGGTCTACTATGATTTGCTGCTTTCTCTAGTTGTAAAGCATGGAACCGGCGATGATCAGCAGAGCTTGATGCTGAATGAAAAGAATCAACTGCCCACTGTCGTTTATAGTTTATAGTTTCCTTCATTATTTTTCTGACTCAGTAGTTGTGCGCTGTTGTTGAAGAGGTTGTGAGCGAAATATTATATGGGATTGATATTGATATTTTTCTTGTTTCACCTTGTTACAACATTTTACAGGATAATGCAAATGCTTTGAAGGCTCAGCTTGATCAGCAGAAAAATGTAGTTGAGAACCTTGTCTCCAATACAAGGGTGGGTTGTTAAACTGATGTGTTAATCTTATGTTTTTCTTTTTCAGTGTTTTTCAGATAAATGTGCATGCGCAGGTACGTGCTTGTCTTGAAGTTGCATGAATATAAATCTTACAGCAACTTTTCTTGTCTATCTAATCCATTCTCTTGCGTTGATTTCCTTTAATGTTTTGATAATCTATTAAACATAAGAAAGCTGTCCTTCTCACTATAATTAGACCTATCTTACCGTCTGATTGTCCTGTTTGGCAGCTATTGGAAAGCAAAATACAGGAAGCCAAGTCTAAAAAGGATACTCTAAAAGCACGAGCTCAGTCTGCCAAGTTTGTTCTTGCCTTTGTTATTGCTTTTTGTCGGTTCCCCCTTGTCAACTTACGCTGATATGCAACTGGCTACATTTCTTTAGGACTGCAACAAAAGTGACTGAAATGTTGGGGAACGTAAATACAAGCAGTGCTCTGTCAGCTTTTGAGAAGATGGAGGAAAAAGGTAAACTGATCCACTTATACTTTTAAAACAATCTTGAGCCTTTTTTTTTTTGTGATATGTCCGTCCTGCACGAAGGTAGATAACCTTAGTTTGAATATGACTCTTTTTGTTGGTTTGTTTATATTCATGGTAACATACCGAATACTTGATTTTCATGTATGTAAATTACACGAAGAACTTGTCATTTTCTCCCTGCAGTATTGGCAATGGAATCTCAGGCGGAAGCTCTTAATCAGCTAAGTAGTGATGAACTTGAAGGAAAGGTATCTTTCTGCTTTAATTATTGGGATAATTACAAAAACACCCCTAAGATTTGGGTTAATTACAAAAAAAAAAAACCCAGAGTTCTACAAAAAAACCCTTGAGGTTTGATTCGATTCCGTCTTACATTTTTCCCGGTGATTTTTGAAAACAGTTACCCTCCTTAAATTTAAGACAAAACAAAACTTGTAGGGTTTTTTTGTAATTTTGAAACATGTCTGGGTTTTTTTGTAATTAACCAAACATCAGGGGTGTTTTTGTAATTATCCCTTAATTATTTATGGCTCAACTTTTTAGTTCTCTTACTTTTCCTTGCCCCAGAATTTATCATCTTGTTTATTTCCCAAGCCAATGATATAAAGATGCCGAAAAGGTATGATGTGGGTCTTATGACAAACTAGGAAACCTCATGTAGCTCTTTCTGATACTATAAAATCTACTATCCCTTGTACAAAGAAGAATGGTTCTCTTATTCATGTACCCTCTTTGACTTAAAGCTGAACCTATACATCTTCCTTTTCCATTCATGTATGTTCTGCTTATAGTCCCATATGTTCTTCTGTCGAACCTTCAGCTGAAATCTTGTGTTGTCTAATTAGATATTGTCACTAATCCTAGTCTTTCATTCAAGCAGCTGGCAGGATCTTTAAGCTCCTACAGTAGGGGGCCAATGCTTTTAGTTGTCTGGAGCATATAATTTATTAGATATTAATGTTAGCAATTATTCGGGAAGAAATGTAATTACTATTAGGTTGCATTTGGATGGAAGGATTTGGATTTGAGTTGAGGATTTGGAGAAATGATTTCAAATTACTCCAAATGACTAAAAAAATAGCTCAAAATAGAAGCTCATGGATTCGAAATTCATTGTATTATGAGATTACCCAAACGAGCTTAATGGGTTTGTTATTATAGATTTAGAATCCTCAACTTCAATTCCAAATGCAACCTTAGAGTATCAGTTCTCTAAATTTGACTGACAGCAATGAGCCTGTGTGCTCGTCTGTTGTGGTGGTGGATTTAGACATACAACCTCAGAGATGGTCACTTTCTGAGCATAAATTCCAACCCAATATAGGCTGTGATTACATTCGAGTTTCTGATGTTGCAGTTTGCATTATTAGAGACTTCTTCAGTTGATGATGACCTTGCCAGCTTGAAGAAAGAGTTATCTGGAAGTACCAAGGTACTCTATTATAAATTCTATTCTTTCTCATTTTGAAAAGTTTTTCCTTCAGGCTTGAAACTTATCCAAACTGGAAATTTGATAATGTAAAAATCAAATACACGTGGTTGGTATATTAAAATTTGAGCAATCACACCTCCAAAATACGGTAATCACGGGTGGCATTTTTAATAGGGATAATTACAAAAACTACCCATGAGGTTTGGGTTTATTAAAAAAAATTCAGAGATTCTTGAAAATTACAAAAAAAAAAAAAAAACCCATGAGGTTTGATAATGTGTTAAATGTAAGGGGGCAATTGTAATATTTTTACAAATGTAAGGAGGGGTGGTGTTTGTAATTATCCCTTTTCAATAAGGTATTGAGTAATCTGATTGCCTTATTATTGTGAATGTGTGGTTTGCAGAAGGGAGAGCTTCCAGCAGGAAGAACAGTTAGCAGCACAAGCTCTGCATTAAAGTTTCAAGATCCTGATATTGAAAAAGAGCTCAATGAATTAAGGCAAAAAGCCAAGGAATACTAGACAACATCATCTGCCTCACATGGTTTTTACATTTCAGCCCAGAAAAAGTGATTCAAATTGATCTCATGTACTATCAAGTTTTGTACATCATATGCCATTACATGAGAATTACCTTGTGCAGTTTATACCTATCTAATCTTTTAAGCGTTGAAATTTGTAATTCTCAACACTGTTACATTGTATATCATGTGGAATTACTTGAGTCTTCTGTAGACTTGGAATGACTTTAAGGGTGCTGTCTTGTCTGCGTCATAACAAGTCGTTGAGTCATCGGACATCGGGGCTTGTCTTGGGTTAGGGATGACGACGAGTAGGGTTTATCAAAACTCGAGACTCGGCCTTCCAAAGTTTTTAAGGACCCCAATTTATTGGGTCCAAATTATACTTTGGGACAAACAAGTTGTGCATGTTAGATTCGTTATATAATTTAAAAAATATAATACTTTTAAAAAAATATTATAATAAATATATAATATAATTAGGGATAATTACAAAAACAAAAAGGAGGTTCGGCTAGTTACAAAATGATGAAATAGTCGATCTGCATCTTGAGCTAAAACGTAGAGAGAGAGAAAGTGAAGTAATTTTATTTCAGGTAGTTAGTTTCTACAGTGAAATATTCACTATTTTTAGGCTAACTAACATATCAAAAGCGTGATGATAGAAACAGCGAGAACTAGCCAGCTAATGAACCCAACTAACAACTCTTATATCTAACAGCCCCCCTTCAAGATGGAGTATGGTGGAGATCGACCATACCCAACTTGACAATTAAACGATTAAACACAAAGAAACACCAAGGGATTTGGTAAGAGAACGCGTTCGCCAATGCGAGAGAGGAAGAGATCTTGCGCGGAGTAACAAAACCATCTTTGTAGTGATGACGAACAAGGTGGCAATCAATCTCCAAATGCTTGGTGCGTTCATGGAAAATGGGATTTTGTTAATATGCAAAGCGGCTTGATTATCACACCAAAGGGTAATAGAAGAAAGAAATGGAATATGCGCAGATCATGAAGAAGATAGGACAACCATTTGAGCTCACAAACCGTCTTGCCAGCGCAGATTCAGCCTCCGCGGAGGAACGAGCTTGATGTTCCATTTTTTAGACTTCCAAGCAACCAAAGCACGCCCCAAAAACACGCAATAACTACCAAAGACTTACGAGTATCTTGGCAAGCTCCCCAATCCGCGTCACTATAAGCTTCTAAGACAAAACGGGAGCAACGGCGGGGAGAAGAGCCCCCTGGAAGGGCACACTTTTAAGTAACGAACCACATGTAATGCGGCGTCCCAATGGGTAGAGCAAGGTGAGTTAACAAATTGACTAAGTTGTTGCACCGCGTAAGCCAAAAGTAGCCGAGTCATATTCGAGATAGAGCGATCGACCAATGAGTCTCCGGAATTTATCGGTCGAGTGCGAGGATGACCATTACAGTGCAAGTTTGAGACCCGGAGAGAGAGAGTAGTGATGGGCTTGCAATCAAGTAACCCGAGTGTCTTGTAAGATATCCAAAATATACTTATCTTTGATTGAGATAAATGCCATCGGATCCCCGAGCAAGTTTCACCCCAAGAAAATATTTAGCAAAGCCCAAATCTTTAATAGTAAAGAGCTTATCGAGGTATTATTTCAAAGCAAGAATATCATCCTCATGTGTGAGCGGTGAGGAGTACATCATCGACATATACTACCAAACCCAAGAATCTGTCCCCAGCAAATTTGTAGAAAAGGCAATGATCATGCATGGATTGCTGAAATCCAAAATTAAGAAGCTTACCACAAAACTCCGTATTCCATTGCCAGGCGCCCCGCTTCAACCCATAAAGACTCCTACGCAAGTGACAAACTTCCCAGGCAAGGCCTTTGTATAGCCCTCAAGAGGCAACATGTAAATATCCTCATCCAAATAACCATGTAAAAACGCATTATTAATATCCAAGTGATGTAATGACCACTGCTTCATGGCAGCTACAGCAATCAGCACCCTAACAGTGTCCATTTTTGCAACCAGGGGAAAAACTATCAAGATAATCCACTCCGTAAACTTGATGGTAACCCTTGGCAACCAACCTCGTCTTATATCTTTCTACAGTCCCATCAGGATTAAGCTTGGTTTTGAACACCCATTTGTTGCCTATAGCCTATTTACCCTTAGGTAAAGGGAACCACATCCCATGTGTGGTTCTCCGCTCCAAAGCCTGTAACTCTTTTTCACGGGCCGCCACCCATTCGGGGTGACTACTAGCTTGAGCATATGTAGTAGGTTCTCGTAAATGAGACAAATTGGCCAAGACACATATGTCTTTATGAAGGGATTTAGAAACAAAGATAAGGATAAGTAGAAATAGGATGAGATGAACCTGGAGAAGGAAGAGCCTGAGATGGTGCAGCCAATGTAGGCGGTTGGTGGATTGCATTGTTGGTAACATAGTCAGAGAGCCAAGCTGGTTTATGGGAAGGCCTGATACTCCTTCTGAGAGTAGGAAAAGAGTCAGAAGGAATGGAAGTACCAGAGGAACTAGAATGAGGGACAGCGAGGAGGACTAAAAATGGTGTGAGACTCTGTAGGGACACAATAGGCAATGGAGTGTTATTTTTGTGTGTAGAAGTTGAGTGATAAGGAAATGAAGTTTCAACAAAGACCACATCTCTGGATTCCAAAAACTGATGGTTGTCAATATCATACAATTTATACCCTTTCTTCCCAGAGATGTATCCTAGAAAAACGCATTTGGAGGCTCTTGGAGAGAATTTTGTTTTGGATGGAAGAAGCAAAGTAGCATAAGCCGGTGACCAAAAGGCCTTAAGTAAGAGTAATCGGAGATCTTCCATAGATGAGTTCATAAGGTGTTTTCCGGTGGGAGGCGAGAAGTAGGAAGCGATTCACAATGAAAGCGAGAGATGGGAAGATAGTATGACCAGAACTTAGATGGTAAATTTGATTTGGAACATAAGTGCTCTTGCAATGTTCAAGAGTTGCTTATGTCTTCTCTCAACAACCCCATTTTGTTGGGGGTATAGACACAAGATGTTTGATGAAGAATGTCATGGCTATCAAAAATATGTTTACATTCTTGATTCACAAACTCGGTCCCATTATCACTTGAAATATCTTGTTGTAGTATCAAATTGATTGGAAATCATTCGAATAAAGGCGGTAAAAGATGAGAAACTTGATGTTTGTGTTGCATCAAATAAGTCGAGGTCCCCCTACTAAAATCATCTACTAGAGTTAGCATGTATGGAGTGTGAGTGGGCCGAGGATGAGTGATAGGGACCCCACACATCTAAGTGAACTAGCTCAAACAATTTTTCAAAGAGGGTATCACTAACGAGGAAAGGGTAAACGAGAAATTTGCTTTGATTTATGACAAACATCACATTCAACCATTGATTGTTTAAGAAGCGGGTGTACAAAAAGGCTTTAAGAATTGTAAATGTTCAAGAACATATGGGGATGCATGGCCAAGTCTTTTATGCCATATAGCAAAGTTATTTGTAGCGTGACGAAAAGTATGAACAAGGATCTAAAGAACCGAGGAAGAATGACTAGGTTGCAAAAATACTATCTCCCAATTGCTTTCCCAGTGCGACAACTTGCTCGTCTCCAGTCTGTAAAATGTAATGAGAAGGAAAAAATGTGCATTTCGAGTTTAGATTGTTGAGCAAGTTGAGCTCTACCGATAAAAGATTATACTTAAAATTGAACAACAACATCATATAAGGAAAATTTTGCGAGAAAGAGGCACTTGTCCGATGTGTGACAAAAGTAGTAGTGCCGTCGGGAAGAAGAAGAATGTAAATGGAAGCCTTTAGATTAACAATATTTGTCATTTGGTTGGGAAAGCACACATGTGTCTACTTGCTCCGATTCCAAAATCCAGGAACTCCGCATCTAAATGCTCCGCACTAGTAAGAGCATAGTCCAAATTTCTATGTGATTGTATACCGCACAATCCACAAAGTGAGCAAAATTCATGGTGCCTTCTCCGGCTCCATCAAAGGTTGATTGTGATTTGGTAGTCATGAACTTAGCAATCTCTGTTGAATCAAGTTAGAGATGTCATTCAAAGGCATCGTGTTCCAGTCTGTAGGTGAGTTGGCTTGTCATTTGTTCCCAAAGATGTCGGCCAAATTTGCGTCATTCTCCCAAAGTAGATCTTCCTCTACATTCCTTTAGATCCTTAAACCGGTCCCAGGATAGCCATGCAATTTGAAACACTCGATGTATAGCATGTCCATGTTCATGACAATGTTCACATAGTAATTTAGCATTGTCCTCCTTACTCATTCTAATATATCCTCTGCCTCTCCGCCTGCTTGAACACCTCCTCGACCGACCACCACCATAGCCTCCCCGGGATTGTTATAGCCTCTTCCAGCTCCTTGTGGCTTAGTGAACATAGTTGTATTATCCAAATTCTCGGGAATAAGCTTTGCACGAGATCTCTGTTTCTCAACTCGTTGAATCATAGAGTAGCTTTGTTTCTTTGTTGGTAAGGGATCTGAAGTAAAATCGACTTCGCACATTCTCATAGCTATCATTTAGCCCCATGAGAAGCGCAATAACCTGGTATTCGTCTCCATAGCAGCCAATTGCTTGCTGGAACCACAAGTACACGGTGGTAGGGGTGCTAAACTAGCATATTCATCCCAAAGCCTTTTCAATTTGTTAAAATACATTGCAAGAATGTAGTGTTCCCTTGTATCTTTGGTGGCGATTTCCTTTTGCAATTGATAAAGTAATGGTCCATTACTTTCTCCATACCTCTGTTCAATCTCATCCCCAGTGCTTTCGCAGAATCAAGATACAAAAATGCATCAACCGATCCTTACTCAAGGTGTTCAAAATCCGGCTATACAACATATAATCAATTTTCTTCCATTGCTCGTAGAGAGGAGAATCTAAAGGCGAGGTTGTGAGATACTTCCATCTATGAATCCTAACTTTGTTTTTGCTCGAGAGCTATCCGAATCGCTCTTCTCCATGACAAGTAATTTGAATCGAGTTAAAGGAGTAGTAACCAGGACCATACCGGATGATCCGAGTTATGAAGCAAGTAAGTATCATCACTTCGAGGAATGGTGAGTTCCGCCGGATTCATCTTCGATGTCTTCCTCATTAACTCCATTCTTATTTCCACCATTTGCCAAAACATTCCGGCGGTGTGTCGCGGCATGATCAAGCACGATCAATCGAGAAAAATTAACCCTAGCTCGATACCATGATGAAATAGTCGATCCGCATCATGAGCTAAAACGTAGAGAGAGAGAAAGTGAAGTAATTTTATTTCAGGTAGTTAGTTTCTACAGTGAAATATTCACTATTTATAGGCTAACTAACATATCAAAAGCGTGATGATAGAAACAACGAGAACTAGCCAGCTAATGAACTCAACTAACAACTCTTATATCTAACACAAAAAAACTCAAAGATTTTTTAAAATTGCGAAAAACATGTGAAATTTAATTCTATCTTACATTTTTCATTCATTAAGTAAAAATCATTTCGAATACCCAGGACATTTATGAAAGTATTACAGTTGTCCTCTTATATTTAAGAGTATTTTTGTAATTATCCATATATATTTACTTTAAAATAAATTAGAGAAATAAATAGAGTGGGATTGAAATGGGATGAGTTTGAAAATAAAACCCCTTTGGCACATTTCTCCGCTACAGAGTAACAGCCTAAACTAAAACCCTCCACCCTGAAAATGGCTTCTTCTATTCCTCTCCTCCGCCTCTCTCTCCCACCCCGCCACCACCACCGACCCACCGCCCTCCTCTTACCTCACCCCCTCAAACCTACCCTCCCATCACCGCCTCATCTCCGCCACCCACTCCCAAAACGCACCACCGCCACGACGTGCTCCTACACCCCCACCCCCGCCGTCGACCGCCTAATTTCCGCAGCCTCGTACTTCCTCCCCTTCTTCAACGGTCTCCAGTACGGCCGATTCCTCTTCGCCAAGTACCCGATCCTCGCCGCCCCGTTCGAGCCCCTCCTCCCTCTCCTCTCTCTCTACCACTCATTTCCCTACGCCAGCTTCGTCACCTTCTTCGGTTTATATCTCGGCGTCGTGAGAAACCCTAGTTTCAGCCGCTACGCGAGGTTCAATGCGCTGCAGGCTCTTGTTCTGGATGTGCTGCTCGTGGTGCCGGTGTTGGTGCAGAGGATAATTACTCCAGGGCGGTCGGGGATCGGGCTGAAGCTGACGGCTTGGGCTTATTCTGGGCTTTTTATGTTTGTGGTGGCCTATTTTGTGTATGGGCTTATGTCCAGTGTTCTTGGCAAGACTCCGTACTTGCCGTTTGTTGCTGAGGCCGCGGGCCGCCAATTGGACTGACTTTTGTTTTGCTTTTGGGCCTACGACGTAGTCTAATATGCACTTTTGCTTTTGCTTTTCTCTTTTATGTGGGGGTTGGTCAGGGGTGGGTGTGGGCTGTAATGAGGAAATGTAATTTTGGAAGGGTGTTTGTTGTGTTGGTTCGTTTGCTATATTGTTCAAAGGTTGAATTCAAAGTCAAAATGCCTTGCTAATTTATTACATTAATTAATTCTTTGATAAATTTGAAATTGAGAGATTTGTCAGCCGTATATCATTCATATGTTGTTTGGTATTGATGCATTTTTTGATTAATTAAAGAATTAATCTATAATTACACATTCCTCAGTATTGTTTAGATAGATTTTTAAAACTAATGTTATTCTTTTCACTCTTTTTTTTTTCTTTTTAATACGTGAGAGGGGTGATGAGAATCAAACACAATCGAATATAAGGTTTGAGATTCTTAATCACTCGGTCGCTATCCTATTCTCAAGTTCACTCTTTCTTTGTAAGTTGAAAAACTAAACATTTAGGTGAAATTATTGGCATATATACTCTACTTGCCATAACTAGACAAGTATTTTGGAAAAATACGGTATCACTCAAATAGTCAAATCTCAAATGGCAGGGGGTCTCAATAAATCGATCCTCTTTTTGAAAGTTTTGAGCTTTTGATTTAAAATGCTTAAAATCTCATAGCCACAGGACAATGGTAAATTTGAAATAGAACAAGTCAATATCATATTACTTTTTAACTTGTTTCAGCTGCTTGAGCACCAGTAATCCAGTTTTAAAAAGAAACAATACCTGCTCGTTGCTTTTGTGTGTGTAGCTAATAGAATAATGTAAATGATTACATCCAAGAAACCCAATTATTACAAAAACACAACTTTCTTTTTTTTTTTTTTTTGAAGTAACAAAAACACAACTTTCAATTACATGGGAGTAATTAAAACTACAAAGACCACATCCTCACGTCACAAATACGTAATAAAGATGTCGACTAGTCGTAGTGTCCATAAATTAAAAAGTAACACCCCAAAAACTAAATTTAACGAAGAAAACAAATCAGTTCGATTTCTAACTAGGTCTCATCCATGCAAAAACAAAATTTAAGGAAATGGAAATAAATTCTTCATCTGACAACATTCCTAAGACGAACACCTTCCTACTCATGCTCAGCTTTTGGCTTCACCAGCACTATGGTTCGATAACTAAGAGAGAGGCTGTGGACAGTAAGCAAAGTAAAATAAGAATACCCATAAAGAGGAGAGAATAATTTTTATCGTGGATAATTACAAAAAGTACCCTGAGGTTTAGTTTAATTACAAAAAACTCCAGTTATAATTCAAAATTACAAAATACCCCTTAAGGTGTAATAGACACTCCCTTGAGGTTTGTGTATTTACCTAATAAATACCACCCTCTTGAGGTTGAATTTGTAAAATAGAAACAAATGTCAAGGGGGATTTGTAATTTTGAAAGATAACTGGAACTTTTGTAATTAAGCTAAATCTCAGGGATAGTTTTTGTAATCATCCCTTTTTATTAAGTGGCTGAGATTGGTCCAGAAAACTCACAGTGTCGACACTGACTGGCTTGCCATCTTCTGCAATGATCTCAACTATTGTTCCAGACTGATCGGCCTGCAGAGTGATTCAGGCATTAGTGAGATAAGCAAAGCAGTCAATTAATCAATTTGCATTCAAATGTTACTGGCTGAAACAAATCCAGGAATATATCCGACTCTATAACATTGATAATACATTCATAAAGCAAAACAAACTTAGAAAAAACCAAGCTTGAATTTTTCACTGGATGTTTCAATGCAGAAACCAATGGATGGTACTTAGGTATTTCTCTAACCAGTTTTAAAATTCAGATTCAGTATCAAAGAATATTTCATAATTGCTAGGAAGAGAATTGCAGTTATTTCATGGTCATGTAATATAAACAACATCCATATCTGTCAGCCTCCAGATAAAGATATAGTCCTAATTCCCCCAAAGGACTTAATATCTTTATCAATTAAGATACCCAATCTGATAGGTCAAAAGTGTGGGTTAAACCATAAAAAGTTTGAATAGATTTATTACTACAATATTTTGGCGGTTCATTTATGGACAAAAGATACAAATACTATTTAACTATTTGAAACTAGTCAGCGGTGGACACTGTCCAGGACTAAAAATCCACTTCCACATGCTCCAAACACTCGGACATGTGCTGGACATCAGAAATGTCACAAAATAATTTCATATCTTACATCGGAACAACCATTAGAGAAATTACATATATGCAACAAACATGCTGGGAAAAAACTGACAGGACAGTGTTAGATTAAAAACTTAGTCTGGGAAACCTAAGACCAGCATATTCTCCATTACCCTAATCATGATTTGACCACTTATAAAATGCATTTAGAATCCCACCTACGGTACTCTTTTCCATCTTATACCATATCAAACAAAAAACTACAAACCCACTCAGGCTACTCGTAGACATAAATCTGTCATGGTGGCTTCAAGAATGATTTTGTTTTTAGGTCCGGTGGTAATCTAGCAACTTCCATGAGATCCCAATTCATTGGAAGAAGAACTCGTCCTCAACTCATAGTCATGACTCAGCTTAGGACACCCTTATGCTTGTATGAGCAAATGCCTTGTTAATGAAAAAGGAACAAAGTAAACCACATAGTAAGATTTGCACCAACACCCGATTTCCAAACAAAGATTTATCGGCTAATACTTTTATGAGGTACTCAACTAGATGTTCTTTAGAAGATCACCAAATGATATAGGACATGTTAATTCCAAGTTCAAGCAGCATTGCGAGATGTGAACTCGTGGGAACAATAGACGAATAATCTTGGGCTTGAACGAATTTAAACAAAATGGGTAAAAAAGAAAAATTGAAGAATCTATGTGCAAGCATTTAAAAGTAATTATTTCTTGAAAAGGCCAGATACCAAAGTAATCAGTCTATAATTGAACAATAAAGAGCAGAGGCAATTAAACTCTGGTCACAGTATCTCAAATTAACTGCATATAAGAATGCTTACTTCTATTTCATTCATCAATTTCATGGCCTCAATGATGCATATAACCTGTCCCTTCTTTACTTTATCGCCAACCTGTAAAAAGCATAGTATGTAATGCAAAAGGGGAGAAAGAGAGAAATATCTGAAATTGGAGAATAGTAATGTGCAGCTTCATCTATGTCTTTTCAGACGACGTCTGCTGTAGATAATATAAAAATAATAATGAAACTGTTCAGAGAAAAGCAGTACTCGCAATAGACAATGCATCTATGCCTGAAGAAATGTATGTGCTTGCTTTTTATAATTGTTGTGGTCACATTAATGTCAATTACCTTCACAAATGGGGGTTCGCCGGGCCCTGGACTTCGGTAGAAGGTTCCTGCCATGGGACATTTAAGAGGTGGATGAGACGACTTAGATGGTTGAGCTTTGGGTGGAGAAGGTGCTGGAGTTGGTGCAGGAGAGGATGCTGCAGTTGGCACTGGAGAAGGTGTTGAAACTGGAGGTAGTACTGCAGGCTGAGGTTGTGACTGAACATATGTAATAGGAGGAGAAGGAGGTGGAGGTAAGGCCTCCTTCTTACGTATTAAGAGCTCACAGTCGAGTTGTTTCAACTCTAGTTCCACAATATCTTTAGAATCAACCAACCTGCATGAAGGAAGAGCTTACGACCTCATTTACAAGTGAAAGAGGCACTTAAAGGGATCATATAATTGAGAATGCATACTTGACAAGACTAGCAACTTGAGCAATAAATTCACTTATTAATTCTTCCGATGCCAAAGTGGTAAGTGGAGGCTCATTAGATAACTTGACATCCTTGGCTTCGGCAGGAGTCGAGGCCGCAGCTTTCGAGGATCCACCCACAGCAACCTTGAAGGTAACAGACGTCTCCAAAAACGATTCCACAAAAGAACAATAATTGGAAAAGAAATTTCTCAAATGAAAACCATGGGAAAAACCTCACCTCATTCAATTGAGCTTTTACCATGGAGGAAGTTCCAACCAGACTGCAAACCCTGCAAAATACAAATCCACAATTAGGGAGAGAATTCAAGGATGTCAGTTGAATGGAAAAATGAAAAGTATACCATTCGTATGTATGAGTCCATTACTTAGCCTAGGCTTATCAAGAATGAGAAACAGCCAGTGAATATGAGGGATAATGTGAATTCTTTTCTGTGGTAAAAATTGGAAAGGGAAGTCTAAATAATGCAAACACAAGGAAGAATCTTCCAAGTGTGAATTTATTTCAATTGGTTTTCTGAACTTAAGCTGAACTTAGGGCTTTGGATCCGTATTTTATCTCTAATTGGAGAACTTGATTTTATCTTCCTTTCCTGTAACATTTTCCTTGCTTAAGTTTTATATCCTTGTACAATCTCATCATTTATTTTAATTTGGAATCATGATTACTAATAAACAAAAAGATCCTCCATATTTTCCATTTGGATCCCAAATACTAAGGATGACAAGGAACGGACAAGAAAGCAGGAAAATCAGGAATATTTTCATAGAAACTCCATACAAAGAATTGAAATGCAGTAAATATAATTTGTCAAATACTCATTTATTGGTTTTTATTTCAGATTGTCTTTATTTCCTTGGAGCCAGAACCCAGCTTAAAGGAGACATAAACAACTTGTTCTGAATACGATCTTCACCATTGTACTTCTAAATCTCAAATAGAGGGTAAATATGTAACCTCCTGATGGTGGGACAAAACAAAAATAAAGCCAGACAGCTACCTTTACACGCAACTATCTGCCATAAATAAACATGTCACTAGTGAGGATTGCAGAAGATTCTTAAACTTTCAAGTCCTTGCAAGTGATAATGTCATTTTTATGTCTACTAAACTAGAAGAAACTTACATCACAAAACATTCCACACAGTTCTTAAACTTTCAAGTGCTTGCAAGTGATATTGCCGATTTGTTAGCTTTTTATTTCTATGAAACTACGAGAAATTTACATCACAAAGTGTAGAAGGTAACATCTTCTATTTACTTTTCAATTCCCTGTTGATACATTTAGCTCTGAACTGTCCATAATCTATATTGGACGAACTGATCACTATTTGTATGTCAGGAAGCTATTTGCAATAACCACTGGGTCGTGATTCATAAAGAAAGACATTCTTCAGAAAAAAAGGTAGAAGCTCTGGATGTCTACAAATGTTTCCAAATGCTTCCATCAAAGCAAAAATTTTACTACTGATTTCTGCAGCATTACTTTTACCATGTCATCCAGATGCATTTAGTCTTGTAATTTCAAGAATTTTCAAATATAAGTTTCTTAACTTTGCAATTGTAATTTTCTGATAGAAATAATCCATTAATATAATCTCCATTAGAATCTGCGAGGTGCATGCAGGAATCAAATCATATTTAGATTTAGCTTCGTCTAATTCCTTAAAAAACTTGGAGAAATTTCTTCAAATAAGCACATACACACGTGCACGCACGCATCTGTTCCCCTCCAGCTCGATCTCCAACAAATTTGGAAACAAAATAAATCAAATAATCGAACCACGAGATAGCATCTCAGCATGAACAAACACACTGCCGCAGCTTCTACATTTATACAGAGGCGTCAACATAAACAAACTGAGATCGATCTCACGAAATTCATCTCAGGAAAATGATTACCAATAATCCAGGAAACAACTCCTCAAATGAAGTAGACATACTATAACATTAATAAGGAAAATAAAACACTGATTTGCACCTTGGATGATAAGCGGAGCTTGGGCCTGGAAGAGAGGCGAAAGGAAACCTTGTTGGAATTTGAGCGAAGGACGAAATGGCGATGGCAGAGCGGTAAATAAGTGGAGGATTTGTGGGCATTCTCCGTCACGTAGGCCGCCGCCGATGCGGTCGCTGCTCCAAACGACGTTGCCATTGCTCCGGCACACAGTAGCAGTGTGTGTGTGTGTGTGTATTGGTATGTGAGTTTGGGAGATCCGCCACAGGAGAAAGAGTGCGAGAAGCAGCGTTCGATGAAACCAAAGAGTGGAGATAATTAGCTGTACGCCTGTATTGGAACGATGCCGTTTCACACGTGGGTGGGGCCCGGTGATCCGGACAAGTCATTAAGTGGGGCCCTGGGACTTGTGTTTTGGAGTTGTACTTCGTGTTGAAGAAGACGTACTCACTAATGCTTTTGCTTATAGTTATTAGTTAGAGCCTGGAGGCTAGTTGCCACTCTTGTCACGTGTCACGTGTGTGACAACATGTATTGATCAAATGAAATTGCAATGTTTCAGTAAATTACAATGTGGTCCTCGGGTTTAATTGTTCTTGCTAGTCGGTACACTAATTGCACAATGTTCAAATTCATCTTATAAATCACAGTTTTTTTTTTTTTTTAAATAAGTTGAGAGTAGTGGTTGGAGGGAAGGAGACAATTTTCAAGGAAACTAAAAGAACTTATAAATCACAGTTGATTCTAGAGAAATAATTCTAAACACAATTCAAGACGAGCAATTAAATCGAATATGAAAAGCCAAAACATGTTAAAATCCCAACTTCCTTGGATGTGTGTCATAGTATAAGTTTAAATGTAGATACTATTGTTTGAAAAACATATATCACAATTACAATTTATGACTTCAAATTCTTAAGATTGCATTTGTTTGAAAGATTTGAATTTGAGGGGAAAATGTGGCTGAAGAATTTTATATGACTTAGAATAAGATGAATTCGAAATTCATTATACTGACTTTATGAATAACTTAAAATATGAGTCCGGATACTTAAAATTCATTATCATGAAATTATTCAAACAAGCTCGTTGAGCTTATGAATTTGAAATTCTTAACTTCAAATTCATTAATTCAAATTGAATCTAACATTTGGAATCATTGCCAATCTTGAATATTTATATTCCTAAAATAGATAGTTGATGGCATACATCAAAATAGTTATTTTTGCAATTGGGAGATGGATGTGAGATGGCTTTTAAGTTCTAAACTGAGTGATTGAGCCCACATGATCCGGATATCAATTTGTACATTTCACACCATAATAGTTTTATTGATCACAATGAAAAGGATACATATTCTTTTTTAAATTTTAGTGAGAATGACTTTAAAAAAAAAAAAACTAGAAGAGAAAATGTAAATTAGCAACCAAGACATGTCACAAGGACGCATGACTATCACCTACTATGTTGAAGATTTTAAGTAAATACCCAATATATTTATTTCAATTTAATTGATTGAGAAAACTAAATAATTTTCAAATTTTACACGAACTTAAGGCTCGAGTTTTAGTCCTAACTTCCTCTATTTATTTTTATTTTTGTCGTCATTATTTGACTCATCTCCTTAAGAGCATCTATAATGGGGTAGTTCAAGTTTAAGTTGTTGAATTTAACTTGATTGTTGCCTTGCTGGATATTATTCCATAGTTGCAAATTCAAGTATCGGCCTATCGGGTTCTACATCAATTTATGTTTAATATATTTGACAGCGGGGCATATTGTGGATGGTCTAAAATATAAGAAGATTTTTTTTATGAAATAAAACAAAATCTAAGTAGAAATTTCTACAAAATAAAACAAACATGGATGACAAGTTGAGATAGTTATAGATTCCTCATGATCTACAAAATCGACCACTTTGTACCTAAGACAAATCTTGAATTTTCCAATTTCGGTTTTGTGGCAGGGAATTTTTTTTCTTTCCATTTTCCCCAATTTTGGTCCTATTTATTTTTCAAAGCCACAAAAATTAGGTTGAAAAATCACAAAATCCACCCAAGATATTCGCACAAACCCAAAAAATCTAGAGGGCAATTTGGTAATTTTCACTCACCTCAAAAATTAGCGGTCCAGTTTTCTCGCCCACCAGCTCCCGACGGCCCCCATAAATTCAGACTCCTCCTCTCTCACTCCTATACTTACAGACATACGTATATCTAATTCTCACACAGTAAACACGCAATCGCATTTGTTAATAATGGCTTTGCAGGTGTACGGTGCTGTTCCAAGGACCTCAATGGTGCAAAATTATGCGTTGCAGGGGCTTATCACCAAGCAGCCTTCCATGGTCAGCGTCGCAGGTGAGGCGATGAAGAGAAAAGAGAGGGGGCTGAGCACGAGTTTTCGGGTCAAAGCTAGCTTGGACACCACGGCGGCGGCGGCGGCGGTTGCGGAAGTGGGACAAGTTACTGAGGTCACTTATGAGACCTTTTGGCCCATTGTGAAAGCCGCCGGTGATAAGACTGTCGTCCTCGATATGTACACGCAGTGGTGAGTTTTATCATGTCCAGATTTTGGGTACACATTTGATTATTGTACAGTTGAGTATATCGATTATTAGGATTGATCTTTGATTTTATTGGGGAATTGTGATATTAGTGTTGATGGTTACCAACAAATTGATTTGGGATTGTAATTTTTGTGTTTAAATTGCGTCTTTTGCTGCAAATAAGCAATTTGGGGAAGACTTGATCTCTAAATATCCGGTTCTACTTGGTCCAGTTTCTTGCATTTGACACTTTGGAGCTTAGATTTTGGTGAGAAAACAGAAAATGAATAGGATAGGGAAATTTATTTTCGTAGTATTTTCCTTGTTAATAAATCTTAATTTTACGAAGGAAAGTGATTCTTGTAGAATGATTGGATGTTTCATCTCATATTGTGTATACTGTATAGGGCTCATGAAAACCTTTAGCTGCATGTTTAAATTGATTTTGTGTGGAAGAAGAAGATGCAACTAACCAAATCCCAATTATGTGATGAACTCCTTTACTTTTTAAATTGATTTTGGGTGAAATCTTCGAGCTGTTGGCAGTGATAATACAAATAGAAAGCAAGTGCAATTATACAATAGAATTTGGAAAATTCTGATAAGCAGCTAATAGGCTGAACTTTTGTGCTGTGTGTATGTTGCTAGTTGTGCTGATTCAAGAATCTTGTTTTCTATAGCTTTAATGTGTACTGTATAAGTACGTGGGTGATTAAGTTCTAATGGAATTTAGAGGGCTAATGTTATAGTTCAAACATGCTAGATAAGTATTTAATTGGTCACTTCTCATTTTTCCCTGTACATGTTTATTAGTCTCTGGTTCACCTTTATTCAGATTAGCTGTCAGTTCTTCAACCCCTTTGCTTATGGCTGTTTATCTAAATTAATATGACTGGTTTCTCTGACTCTGAGAAATAAGTCGAATAATTTCATCTGCATTCCATTTAGGGGGTTATTTGATCAACTTCAATCCATACTTGCATTATTTGTTGTAATTCTTTACCATTGTTGGCACTTGCTTCAACCTTAGAAGTTAGAACACTCAGGATTAATGCGTCGACAGTCTTAAAGTTGCTGAATTTATGCGTTTTGTCATGACCTCTGGATACGGTTTTTAACTTGCAGGTGTGGCCCGTGTAAGATAATGGCTCCAAAATTCCAAAAATTATCCGAAAAATATGACGATGTTATCTTCTTAAAGCTGGATTGCAACCACGAAAACAAGGTACGTGACAATTGCATCTCTCTTTCTCTCTCTTGCTATGTCGCATCTCTCTGTCATTATCAGGTTTGATCTTATACAATGAATTTGTTGGCAGCCACTGGCAAAGGAACTAGGGATTAAGGTGGTTCCTACATTCAAGATCTTAAAGGATAACAAGATTGTTAAAGAAGTTACGGGAGCCAAAATGGACGATTTAGTTGTTGCAATCGAGAATGCAAGATCCATTTAATAATTTTTTCTTTTAATTTTAAGCTCGCCCTTGTAACTTGTTAATAGATTCCAAAATCCCTGCAACTATTATTTGTAACTCTGTGAAGTGATGCATGACATCAATAGCTCTAGCTGTGCTAGTATATTTCTGTAATTGTGTAGTGTTATTGTAAAAGGTGATTCGATCTTGAACATGTATTTTACTTACCTTTGGATGAATGCATGCCCTCTGCTAGCATATAGACTTTGTTCCTTCATGCCAATTTTCCCCTACCAATTGAGCAACATGATACATTGGTACAATTAAGCCGAGAGAGGTAGTTTTCAAAACTTTGAAATTTCATATCATACCATTAATAACCAATTTAATGCAATAATTTGTAATCAGTCAACTATAATAAAAAGGGATAATTACAACAACTACTTATGAAGTTTAGCCTAATTACAAAAAACTCCAGTTATCTTTCAATATTACAAACATCCACTGAAAGTGTTACAAACGCCCCCTGAGGTTTGTGTTGCCTAACAAATACCCTCTCACTAGGGTACAATTTGTAAAATAGAAACAAATGTCAAGGGGGTGTTTATAATTTTGAAAGATAACTTAGTCTTTCTTTGTAATTAAGCTAAACATCATGGGTAGCGTTTGTAATTAACCCTAATGAATAATTAGATAATAATTTCAAATGCATAGTAAATAAAACAGCACTTCACCAAAATAATGTCTTAAATTTTAACTACAATCTTGTTTCATATAAGGGCAAATTTTCGAATTTCCATTTTCTAAAAGGAGTATAAGTCATCACAACAGCGCTTCGCAAAAATAATTTGGCTCAAATTTATGACCATTGGTCATTTATACTAAGTTACAATGCACATAAGATACATAATTTTGTTGCTTGAGCTCCATCTACAATTACACAATAATGGCCTGGTGAAAGGCATAAATAATACCCTCATTTTACGACTTCATGATGTCATTTGAAATGCCAGAGGCATTTTTCAACTAGAATCAACCCCATCCTCGATATGTTCATCTCATCTTACCTGTGATGGAGCCTATTCATGTGGTCTCGTCCTTGTTGCACAAACCCATTGTTTTGGGGTCTCAAGATCGTCTCCAGTAACGGTTGGTATATGCCAACTACCTCGTTCTGACTCCTGGAATTATGTTTGTAGAGCATAAGTGAAACTTCGGATATGAAATTCATGCGGTATCAGAAGTTCAAGTTAAAATGCACAAAGATGATTGGGGGATTACCACACCTGGATGACGAGGGAATAAGGTGGTGGCATGTGCAAGGTCAGCCCGTAATCAGAAGGTTTTAACCGGACCTGCAATTCATAGTGAGAATCAATGAATCAAAATTATTGTTTTTATATTGCTGATAGTTCACTTTCAAAAATTCAATCAGCTGATAACATTAAAAAAAATCATTGCATTGTAAATTTAACTGTCTTGTAATTGAAAAAACATCATTGCATTGCATTGCATGAAAACACAAGAACAGCTCCCACCCATAAGCAAGATTTAAAATGTAAATGTTTTCTTCCTATTTCAGCTAGTAACAAATTACCAGTCAAACTGCAACAATATAGAATATCAACATCTTTTAAGTTAGCAATTATTTAATAGCTATGAAAGGAAAGAAACTACCTGATGCTTTTCTTTCCATCTCGGGAAAAAGCTATTGCCTAACAGATTGAACAAGTGATCCCTCATCTCATCATTTGTCACCAGCAAACACTTGGAACTGACAGCAGCATATAACCAATACCTGGGGAAAGAAAAAGAAAAATATGAAGGCCATAGCTGCAGTGGAATACCTCACTAACAAGATGAATATCTAGAGGTGCTTGTAATCTCAAAAGTTGGATGACATAAGGGAAAGTAAGAAGGAAGATTGGACAAGAAAGAAAGAGAAACTGTGAAAGAAGATAGAGAAGTTGAAATTGTATATCAGATTTGGATATGTTAGTACACCTGATGAAAGAAAACGCGGTAGAGCGTGGAGTGTAAGCCTAACTGAGAATACATTTGAAGCTCCTATTTCATTCCTTTCATTTTCTCTCAGTAATGTCTTCCTGACTGCAAGGCAGTGTGCCAGTGTCTCATGAGAGAATGATCTTATAAGTCAATCATTTTTCAACCATACTAAAACAAATAACTTTCTGCTGTTGTAGTCATTTTGATTGAATGAAAGTGTCATATCATAGAAACCAATCATTTTTCCACTATACTGAACCAAAAAACTCTCTTGATTCCCTATACTGAATTCTTCCGAATGATGACACTTCTTTTCAAAAAACAGATAAGACATCACTTTTTATTCGTGGAGCAGATACTACAACATAAGCAAAATTGGAGCCAGACGAACCACTATTACCAGTGAGACAATGCTGTATGTTCAAGGAATCTCAAAAGCTAGGTTTAATGAACATAGTTATCAGCAGTATTACAGTATATACATCTGATTCATCCAGGTGCAACAATTGAGCAATTGAGAGAACATTCAGTTTGGTAGCACCGCCTTGTACAAAAAATCTTGCCGTTATCTTTTATAATAGTAAAACAAAACAAAGCATATTTATTTCTTTCAAGAGCATTTAATGATACGCAAATCAATACTGTTGTGGAAAAATCACTGAGAAGTAGAGGTGTGTTTTTCGTAGATATAAGAAATCACCATTTTACCTCATAACCACAATATTATATGCACCTATCCAAAAATGAAGATTAAAGTTCAAGCCTACAGGGCTTGTCACAGTTGGATATTTTTTTGTGCATAGTCAGAAGCCAATATATTTCAATTTGTAAAGGTTAATTAGAACAGATGACTGCATCTGGCACACAAGAAAAAGACAAAGAACTAAACAAATATAATAATAATAATAATAATTCTACAGTACAAAGAAAACAGATTAGTAATCAGTAAGTAACTAAGTACCAATCATCATTTGAACCCTGAGGCGTTGAATAAAGTGCGCCAGCCTTTTTCCAGCTTTCCAGCAACTTCTTGTTGTTAGGATGCTGAGCAGGACCACCAGTTACTCGACTCTGGTGTAGAACAACAAGAGGTAATTTCTTTGAAGGGCTGATTTGACGCAACTGATTCACAACTCTTGTGATCTTTGAACAAAAGCACACAAAGAAACATGTTATAAACTTTTACCTTAGTTCATAGCATTCTTCCCTAGAGAGAGAGAGAGAGAGAGAGAGAGAGTCAAATGTCACTTTTACCTGAGCGAAGCTGAATTTATGTTGATTAGCAAGCCCCAAATTTGCACCATCAACCACAGCCTCAAATGGACCATGCCGTTGAAGCCACTCCTGAACAAGCACCTTTAGCATTAGACTCACAAATCTTATTTTTAAACTAAATGTCTGAAGCGTGAAGGAAGTATTGAGCCTTTGCCATGACAATAAGACCTTTTAGATTAAATTCATCAAAACATCAGGTCCTACACGTGACATCTTATTTCAGTTAATTACTTTTCAAATAATAAAGTTGCCTCGCATGATTATAACATCAGCATCATCAGCTATATGCAGTGTCATCTAACATTGACCTTTTTCTCTTTTTGCTTTATATAATTAGCACCGTGCTGAGGAAACTGGCAAACTCGTTAACAAACGAAAGTACAACAGTCATAGGAGCATAGGGCACTTCAACAGACTCAGAGAACCTCAATCTAATCAAAAGTTGACAAAAGAGATCAGTTGGCTGTGAGTCCCTATATGTCTTATTTTGAGGGGATTCCAGTTGATTTAACTATACTTGACATCACAAGAAGAAAATTACAAAATCAATACAATAGACTCGTTAAAATACATGTGATGTGAATTGTCAACAATAGAACAACATCTAGTATACATGCACATTTCCCCGAATCAGTAGAATACAGATTCAATGAAATTGTGGGGGTGGCAGTTTAATAACCCCGCCGACTGTCCTATGCTTCATACTATTATATCTAACCATTCTATCATCCCACTTTCACCTTGTATTTGTGCAACATGGATTGCTCAATAAAAAGATCAGCCCACCTCTGCATGGATTTTCCATCATAACTCCGTTTTATAATTATCGAAAAGTGAAAACAATCTCATTAGTTTCATTGCAAAAGGCGAATTTTTAAGCTAAAAGCTATTCTATTTCTTTTAGAAAAAAAAAATCTAAGTACATACATGCAGTTGTGCACATGTGTCCAAAATATTGGTAACTGGAAGTATACTTTTACTCTCAACTGGGCATAAATTGTGTACCTGTTGTTAAAGGACTATCCATCGACACTGTAATAAACTATTTCGATGAACACTTGTCTGCAAATAGCACTTAAAAACACAGTAACGGCATATTCAAATGAACACCTGCAAGAGTTTGGACTGAGTCTAAATTCTGACAACCACCACAAAGCACAAAGCCAACGATAGTGGTGATATCATCTACAAAGTATATCTAAAAATCGATGGAAAAGTACTCCAATATACACAATTCCATTGTAAAACAAACCAGATAAGATAAAATACACAAGATTCAGCAAGATAAAATACAAATTATTCAGCAAGTCAGTACCTGAAATTTTACAAAGTTGGTTCTAGCTTCTTTCTCGCAGGCCAATTTAGCCAGGGACTTTGCGAAGTTATCCGTCTCCTCTGGATCAATATCAATACAAACAAGCTTCTCCCCGCACGACTGGCATACCCCAGTCTCGTCCATCCTGGTCCTCACCACTCTCCAATTCCCTTTCCCCAACCATCCTTGGCCGTGCCATCCACCCCCTCCCTCTAAAACCCCTTTCTTCACCTTAGCCACATCCCATTTCTCAGCCCCAACTTCAGCAGCTCTCCTTGACCTAAACCAGTCCTCCATCGTAGCTGCAGTCTCCTCTGACACCTGCCTCACTGTTGTCCTCAACCTATGCATCATTTCATACACTTTCCCCTCTCTCTTGACTTCAGAACTTACTCTCAGGAGTGCACAAAGCTCAGTCTCCTCCGCAATGATCCCATTGTCCACCATATGGGAATCTACCTCATACGCCTCATCAGCCATCCCTTTCTTACAGAACCCAAACAATGCTGGCCCATACGATCTCAACTTTGGAACAATTCCATGATCCTTCATTTGCTTAACTAAATCAAAAGCCAAACTTGGGTCCTCTTTTGCAGCTGCCAACCTCGAAACATTTGTGAATGTCGCTTCATTTGGCTCTACCTTATCGATTCCCATTTGCTTAAAAATCTCAAATCCTTTATCTAACCTTACAAGATCCCCTCCATCCTCCTCGCTACCTTCACTGTTTTGGGAACACAAGTAAAGCAGTACATTGTAATGATACACATTAAGCTGCACATTATTGGCCCTGGCCTCATTGTAAAGGCTAAGGGCTTTGGCCAAGTCACCGTTACTCGAACACTGATCGAGGTTCACACGGAGAATCATTTCCGGGGACTCCCGACGTGCTTTTTTCCTGGATTTTCGAGTACCCGAATCTGGAGATCTTTGGGGTAGAGCTTCAGCGGAAGTGGTGGAAAAATGTGTTGCTTTTCTCGCCATGAAACTGGGACTCTTGGGATGGTTTATGTTGGCATTACATTTATTAATTGTCACCGAAGTGTAATTGCGCCAGATATAATTGAAGCGTTTGGAGTGGAAAAACAGTGCATTAGGGCTCTTGCAGAAAAAGGAAAGAAGAAGTGAGGTTTTAGGTGATAGATACGCTGCGCGAAATAGCATCCCTGCTACAATGTTTAGATTTTGAGGACTGCAACTCGCTTGAACATATAATCCCGCAATGCACACCACTTGTTCACCAGAATGACTCCTCTAATTCAAGCAAAGTACGCATCATTTGTACTCAGTTATTCGAGTTACATAACTTCTAAGGCTCTACTTAGACATGAAAAATAATCTGCCTGAACTAAACATACATTCCCGGTATGCCCACCAGGTGTTCGATGGATTCACTCTAAATCAATTTCAGCAAAAACTGGTGACGGCCAGAATCGCAGCCTTCTCTGTCTATTTCAAGACTCCAAGCAGATTGAGGAGAACGTTGTATGGAGTCTGGATACACGAACACGAACCCCAGTTACTACAGCAAGTTTCCACAGTACATGGAACAAGGGGCTTGCAGTTTTGGCTGTGCTCAAATCAATTGGAAATATATATGTAAAACCTCTGATAAGATATTTTATCCAAAATAAACCCCAAAACATTCGAGATAATTATATTTTGCCCCCCAAACTATAGGCGTTTTTAGAGTTTACCACCTAAACTTTTACGAGTTGCATTTTACCCTTAACTCCAATTTTTGGCACAACGCCATATATTGGCCACCACCGCGGAATATTCCGAGAATATTCCGTCACATGAGGGCAAAATCGTCATTGTCCCAAAGTTGTTACATTTTCACACCGAACTATGTTTGTTTCAGACTTTACCCCCTAAACTTTGCATTATTTCATTTTGCCACATAAAAATTAAAAAATATTATATATTTATACATGTATTTTTTTCTTTCTTTTTTTCTAATTTTTTATCCACAAAAATAAATAATTACTTGGCTAAATCTATTATCAACAAAATTACACTAAATTCTTCATTTTAAACTTTCTTGTAAAATCATATTTTATTTTCTTTTTTTGAGTTAAGTTTTGCATTATAATTATAAATTTAAATTATCCTTTTCATTTTTCGGCAAATAGAATTATAAATATTCACCAAAGTCAATTTGAACATAATACAATGCGTTTAACTTTCTTTTATAAGTGAAATTATTAAAAGATAAAAGTATTACAAATTTCTTGAATTTGATCATCTTTACATTTAAATATTGTATAAGATTTGTAATAAAGTAAATTTATTATCATATTATTTTATAATGTATTATATTTAAATTTCTTGAAGAATATTCCTTTCGTCAATTTATTTTTTTAATTTTATAATTAAAAATTATGAAAACTAATTTACTTTATTACAAATTTTATACACTACTTAAATGTAAAATTAATCAAATTCATTAAATTTGTAATACTTGTTAGTCCAGTGGCTACGATAATCTAGAGGGGGTGAATAGATTATGCCGATTTTTCGCAAATCACCCTCTTTTTCGAATCAACAAGTAAATGACAAGAATGTAAATGCGGAAATTAAACAACACTCGTTTATTTAAAGAGGTTCAACCCACCAGGGCCTAATCCTCTACCGCCCCAAAAGATCTTCGGGATGGATTTCAAAAAGAAAAAGATTTTATTAATTACCACAATTAATACAACACCTTGATGATCACCACAATCCTCTTACAACACCCCAAGGAGATTACCACAATCTTCCTTCACCACCTTTGAAGAGTACCACACTCTTGAAACACCTATCACCTAAATCACCCAAGTGTATTCTTACCACAGAGAATACTCACAAGGATGTCTTGTGTTGAATGATGGACAAAATTCAAGATTACAACTCTATGAAACCAATACAAAGATTGAGTGTAAGTGTAATCAAGAATTAAAAAGCATAGACCTCAAAGATGTGCAAGTGAAAATCTTAAAGCTATTACAACAAGAATGAAAAATGAAAGCTTGAACAATTTGCGATTTCTTGTTGTGTATTTTGCTTGTATGTGTTGTATCTTGTGTCTTCAATTCATCCTCTATTTATAGGAAACTTCACCAACATAGGCTCCCAACATAGCTCCTCTATCTTCACTTTTGTCTACAAAAGAAGATCACAAGATGTAGAAATATTGTACAAAATTGAAAAGCAAATCTTGTCATCACAGATTGCAACGGTTGGAATTTTTTTGTCAAAAAATAACATAGGCGACCGGTTGCCCTGTTGAAGATTTCGACCGTTTGAAAAAAAATAGTGCGATCCGGCAGTAGGGGTTGGGGTGCGACGGCCGAGGTGGGGTGTGACCGGTCGCCCTAGCAAGGTGTGCGACAGTCGACCGACCACTTCGACCGGTCCCCTCCCTCTTTTTCAAGAGACGTAAGTTACAGATCGAGTTTCTTATCTTGGTGCATCGATTCGACCACTTTGGGCGACCGGTCGACCTCCCTTTGAAATGTTGTCCGATTTTTTTCAAAAATAAACTTCAAGAAATACTCCAAAAATTAGTAAAAACATTTTAAATCATTTGGGAGTATTTAGACAACATTTATAAACATATTTTTGGTGTAAAAACCAATTTAAACAAAACCATCAAAAGTGTTGTCCAATTTTTATCAAATTAAAACTCTAAGAAATACTCCAAAAATTAGTAAAAACATTTTAAATCATTTAGGAGTATTTGGACAACATATAAAAACATTGTTTTGGTATAAAAACTTATTAAAACAAAATCATCAAAATCTTGATAAAAAACATTTATCTAACAAACTCCCCCTTTTTGATGATTACAAACCAAAACAATTTTAGAAGGTCGATTTTATAACAAAACAAATTTTTCGGTCTTAAAACAACAATCAATTCCAAACAAGATACATCATAAGTACAAGCACACAAGGATAGGAGCAAAGATTTTTCAAAATCATTTTTGCACAAGCTCCCCTATCAACATGCATATAAAGAACAAGTATACAAGCAACAACTAAAAGCTAAAAACTTAGCTTTCACAACTTAAGCTTGAATTCCATGAGCTTATAAGCTCCCTGTCACAAAACATCATTAGTCAAGCATAAAAGTCCACAATACATCAAATGGACTAAGCATTGTTCACGAACTTATGGCTTTCAAGAGCCCTAGCTTATAGCTTTTCTTGTAAGCTTATTTTCGCTTCTTTGAGCGTATGAGCATTTTCCTGTTTCTCCCCTTTGGAATCATCAAAAATAATGTTAGCACGATAAAAACATCATATATTCATATCAAAGTGCGCAAATTTATCGATTTATCGAGCTTATTGAAAATTGAAGCTTAAATTCCAAATAAAAGGGAAAAGTTGATCAATTGACTTGCAAAAGCTCATTTGATTGATAAAACATGATCTCTATAAACTTATATGACTTTTCAAATCGAGAGAATCACGTAGGTGATGAATTTTTCATTTAAACATTTTGTCGAACACTTGGCGTCGCCGAATAAAACTAGAAGTATATAACGCCTTTGAAATTCATTTAAGCCAAAAATTTTCATCACCAATTCAGTGCAAACAACATTCAATATATCATAAATATTAAGCTCATCACATTCATATGAAACTAGAATCAAGAATTTTGCAAACAAGTCAAAAATCAAGGGTTCAACCCAATTGAGCAAATGTAGTAGAATTCTTACCATTTGATCGGAAAAGATGAGTCATAATGATGATAATCATGATATATAATATCCATGTTGTGAAAAAGATGCATGAAAACCATTTTTGAATGAAATATATGAAAATTTGGCAAAGGGGACGAAAAATGGCCAAAATATGTTAAAGTTGCGAATGTCAAGACAGAGCCATTTTAATCCAATTTTATGCTTAGTGGCGACGGTCGAGGTTGAGGGCGACGGTCGAGGTTGAGGGCGACGGTTGCCCTCAACCCTTTCACCCACTGTCTGTCGAGTTTTCCAAAATCCGAATTTTCAACCAAAAATCCGATTTTTCGCCCCTTAGTTTTAAAAACGTGCAAAATGCAAACGTAAACCTCATTCAATATGCATTACGCCTAACCGAGCTCGTATCGATGCAAAAGTCTCGGAAGATAGCGGTTTCGTAAAAATGTCCGCTAATTGATCTTGAGATGGTACAAAAGATATCTCAATTTTTCGTTTTGAGACACAATCCCTTAGAAAATGATGTCGAATCTCAATATGTTTAGTACGGTTATGATGAACCGGATTTTGCGCAATATTTATAGCGGATATGTTATCACAAAAGATAGGAACATTTTCAAAAGAACATTTATAATCCGCTAAAGTTTGTTTCATCCAAAGAAGTTGTGTACAACAAAATGCCGCGGAAATATATTCGGCTTCGGCCGTTGAAAGTGAAACACAATTTTGTTTCTTTGAAAACCAAGATACTAGGCAATCGCCTAAAAATTGACATGATCCGGAAGTACTTTTCCGATCATCAATATTTCCCGCATAGTCCGAATCACTATAACCTTTAAGAGAAAAATTTTCATTCTTTGGATAGAATAAACCATATTGAATAGTGCCTTTCAAATATCGAAAAATCCTTTTAACGACACTCATATGAGATTCTTTGGGATTGCTTTGAAAACGAGCACATAGGCATACGGCATGAAGAATGTCCGGTCTACTTGCGGTTAAATAAAGTAAACTACCAATCATACCTCTATATTTGGATTCATCAACCGACTTGCCTTTTTCATCTTTGTCAATCTTGACATTTGTTGCCATTTGGGGTAGAGACGGTTCTTCCTTCTTCAATGCCAAATTTCTTCAAAAGCTCATTTGTATATTTTGATTGAGAAATATAAATTCCTTCTTGGCATTGCTTAATTTGAAGTCAAGGAAGAAGTTGAGCTCCCCCATCATGCTCATTTCAAATTCACCTTGCATTAACTTAGAAAATTTCTTGCACAAGGATTCATTAGTAGCACCAAAAATAATATCATCAACATAAATTTGCACTAATAAGCAATCTTGCCCTTTTTCAAAAACAAAGAGAGTAGTGTCAACTTTACCTCTTGTAAAACCATTTTGCAAAAGAAAAGAGCTAAGTCTATCATACCATGCACGGGGTGCTTGTTTCAAACCATATAAGGCTTTTTAAGTCTATAAACATCATTAGGCCTAGAAAAATTTTCAAACCCGAAGGTTGTTTTACATAGACTTCTTCTTGAATAATACCATTTAAAAATGCGGATTTTACATCCATTTGGTAAAGCTTGAAATTTTTAAAACAAGAATAGGCAAGTAAAATACGAATAGCTTCTAAACGTGCTACGGGTGCAAATGTTTCATCATAATCAATACATTCTTCTTGACAATAACCTTGAGCTACTAACCTTGCTTTGTTTCGAACAATATTGCCTTGGTCATCGAGCTTGTTCCGAAATACCCATTTTGTACCAATAATGGTTTGAGATGGAGGACAAGGTACTAATTCCCATACATCATTACTTTCAAATTGATTCAACTCCTCTTGCATTTCTAAAAACCAATCCTCATCTTCAATGGCTTCCTTAGCATTTTTAGGCTCTTTTTGAGATATAAGAGCTTTCTCGGCAAATTTTCCTCGAGTCATTACTTTATCAAGGGGATCACCAATAATGAGATCTTTTGGGTGATCTCCTTAAATTTCAATGCTACGGGAAGATTCAAGTATCACCTTTATCTTCTTGAGGAACACTTGAGCTTGAAGGTTGATCATTTTGAGTTTCATCTTGAACAATGGTTTCAACGATATCCTCTTCATCACTTTCATCATTGGGTATCCTTTCAACACCCGAAGCTTCATTGAATTTGACATGGATAGATTCTTCAACAACCCCACTAGTTTTATTATAAACCCGATATGCTTTGCTCTTGATTGAATACCCCATAAATATTCCTTCATCGGCCTTAGGATCAAGTTTGTCTAATTGATCCTTAGTATTCAAAATAAAACATTTACATCCAAATATTTTGAAATAACTAATATTTGGAGTTCTTCCTTTCCAAAGCTCATATGGAGTTTTCTTCATTTTAGGACGAATATAAACTCGATTAATGACATAGCAAGCGGTACTTACGGCTTCGCCCAAAAATATTTTGGAAGTGAAAATTCATTGAGCATGGACCGACTCATTTCTTGAAGTGTCCGATTCTTCCTTTTTCGGCTACTCCATTTTGTTGAGGTGTCCTTGGAGCCGAAAAATTATGACTATATCCCTTGGTTTCACAAAAAACTCTAAATTCGCCGTCAAATTCTCCACCTCAATCACTTGAATGGACTTAATAGAATCTTCCTTTTCATTTTCAATGAGTCTACACAACTTAACAAACTCATTAACGGATCGCTTTTATTTGTAAGAAATAGAGCCCAAGTATATCTAGAAAAATCATCAACTATAACAAAAGTGTAATGTTTTCCACTTAGACTTGCCGTACCAATATCCCCATACAAATCAAGATGAAGCATTTGTAGGGGTTTGGTAGTGGAAATTTCATTTTTGGGCTTAAAACTACTCTTAACTAATTTGTTCTTTTGACAAGTGTCACATAAGCCAAGATTTCCAAAATTCAATTTGGGTAGTCCTTTTACATGTTGGTTTTTGTAAATAGTTTGCAAATTTTTGTATCCAACATGTCCAAGTCGCCTATGCCATAAGCTAGTTAAATCATTATTGGCGACAAGACAAGAAACATTTTGACTAACCAAATCACTTGTACAAATTTTGTAAAGATTGTCTTTTCTAATTGCTTCACAAATAATTTTATCATTTTTGGAAATAAGACATTTTTCTTTATTAAAAACAACATTATAATTTGAGTCACAAAGTTGGCTAACACTTATCAAATTGAACTTAAGCCCTTCTACTAAAAGAACATTACTAAGAGAGAAAGAAGAGTTACCAATTTCTCCATTTCCAAGAATTCTTCCTTGCCATTATCCGAACATGACCATACCCTCTTCTTGGAGCTTGATGTTGGTAAAAAGTTCTCTCTTTCCGGTCATATGGCGTGAACATCCGCTGTCCACGAGCCATTTTGAATCTTCCATTGTTGTTATAGCCCCTATAACCTACAAAAGAATTATTTTTAGGTACCCTATAATTTTGGGGTCCATGGGGTTAGCCTTGAGACCTTTAGGTCTCCAATAATAGCTAAAATTATTCTTCAATTTACAATTGCTAGCATAGTGTCCATTCTTACCACAATAAAAACAAGTAATAATACGAGGACTACTAAAGACGTACAAAGGTTGGACCTTGGTCTTTTTCTTAAAAGCATTTTGAAAAGGTTTATAACCAAGTCCTAATTTAGAATGCTCACCTCTTTGTGCATCTAAAATTTTTGTGACTTTATCCGTACTTAAATTGAATCGATGCACATCTTTTTTCAAATTTTCAATATCATTTGTGAGCGTTTGTTTTTCGGTTTCAAGAGTACGGACCATAGTAAGAGTAATAGCATGAGCTTTATCAAGAGAGTCATAAGTAAATAATTTATCCTTTTCTAGTTTAAGCTCTTTATGCTCCTTTTTCAAATTCTTGTATTTAACAATCAAATTTTGAAACTCATTTTGCAATTCATCAAAATCACATTGTAATTCATCAACTAGGGAAGAAGATGAAGCATTAGAGCGCACTCGGTATTTTCATCGTCTATGGCCATAAGACCATGTTCGGATTCTCCTTCCTCGTCGGTTGTTTCAAGTAATTCATCCCAAGTTTTGACGTCCGCATTTAACGCCTTCTTTTTCGGAAAAGGCTTTTTCTTCTTTTGTTCCTCTTCCGCTAATTTTGGGCAATCGGCTATTTAGTGCCCAGATTTTCCGCATTTGAAGCAAGAATTGTCTCTTGGCTTTCTTGCTTTTTTTTGTTTACAAATTTTGCAAATTTTCTAACAAGAGTCGTCGTTTCTTCATCATCCTCATCACTAGCATAATAAACATTATTAGAAGAAGATGCTAAGCCTTTAATAATATTTTGCGTCCGATTTAGAGTTGGATGGTTGAGAATTTTTCCTCTCCTCGAGATATACTTCATAAATGAGGAGATTCCCAATGAGCTCATCAAACTTGAGTGTCTCAAGATTTTGAGCTTCCGTGATTGCCGTCACCTTTTCGGACCATGAGCCAGGAAGGGCGTTTAATACCTTGGTCACCTTGTCTTCTTCGGAGATGACCTTTCCAAGAGCCACAAGAGGATTGACAATGTTGTCAAGCCTTTCCACCATTTTTGATATGCTTTCACCATCATGCATATTGAAATTTTCAAAGTCTTTCACAAGCATTGTTTTTTCTTGCTTGCTTTACTTTTCTTTGTGCCCTCATAAATGGTTTCTAATTTTTCCCAAACTTCATGTGCCGACCGTATGCCTCTTATGCGATTATATTCGGTGGCGGTAAGAGAGCAATGTAAAATATTTAAGGCCTTACCATTTAGAGAGAAAGCCTTCTTATCATTTTCATCATACTCCTTGAATGGCTTGGGAGTAGTGGTACCATCCTCCAATTTTGTTGTTGGTTGAGCAACTCCTTCAATAACCACATTCCAAATATCAAACCAGATCCTGTAGAAAGCACTCCATGCGGTCTTTCCAAAATGTGTAGTTGTTGGCGTCGAATAGTGGTGGCTTGTTGGTGGAGGCGCCGGTGGTGAGATAAGCTTCATCCGTAGCCATGGATCTTTCCTCTTTACTCGGGAACGAGCTTAGCCAAAGAGTTTGGCTCGATACCACTTGTTAGTCCAGTGGCTACGATAATCTAGAGGGGGTGAATAGATTATGCCGATTTTTCGCAAATCACCCTCTTTTTCGAATCAACAAGTAAATGACAAGAATGTAAATGCGGAAATTAAATAACACTCGTTTATTTAAAGAGGTTCAACCCACCTAGGGCCTAATCCTCTACCACCCCAAAGATTCCTGGATGGATTTCAAAAAGAAAAAGATTTTATTAATTACCACAATTAATACAACACCTTGAGGATCATCACAATCCTCTTACAACACCTTCAAGGAGATTACCACAATCTTCCTTCACCACCTTTGAAGAGTACCACACTCTTGAAACACCTATCACCTAAATCACCCAAGTGTATTCTTACCACAAGTTAATACTCACAAGGATGTCTTGTGTTGAATGATGGACAAAATTCAAGATTACAACTCTATGAAACCAATACAAAGATTGAGTGCAAGTGTAATCAAGAATTAAAAAGCCTAGACCTCAAAGATGTGCAAGTGAAAGTACTTAGGCTATTACAACAAGAATGAAAAAATGAAAGCTTGAACAATTTGCGATTTCTTGTTGTGTATTTTGCTTGTATGTGTTGTATCTTGTGTCTTCAATTCATCCTCTATTTATAGGGAAGCTTCACCAACATAGGCTCCTCTATCTTCACTTTTGTCTACAAAAAGAAGATCACAAGATGTAGAAATATTGTACAAAATTGAAAAGCAAATCTTGTCACACAGTTAACGGTTGGAATTTTCTTTGTCAAAAAATAACATAGGCGACGGTTGCCTGTTGAAGATTTCGACCGTTTGAAAAAATAGTGCGATCCAGGTAGGGGTTGCGGGGGGTGCGGACGGCCGAGGTGGGGGCGACCGGTCGCCCAAATGCGACCGGCCGACCTCCTCACCCGACCGGTCCCCCTCCCTCTTTTTCAAGACTGTAAGTCTGTTTTTCGAGTTTCTTATCTTCAGTACCAAGTCGACCACTTTGGGCGAGGTCCCTTTGAAATGTTGTCCGATTTTTTTTTCAAAAATAAACTTCAAGAAATACTCCAAAAAATTAGTAAAAACATTTTAAATCATTTGGGAGTATTTAGACAACATTTATAAACATATTTTTGGTGTAAAAACCGATTTAAACAAAGCCATCAAAAGTGTTGTCCAATTTTTATCAAATTAAAAACTCTAAGAAATACTCCAAAAATTAGTAAAAACATTTTAAATCATTTAGGAGTATTTGGACAACATATAAAAACATTGTTTTGGTATAAAAACTTATTAAAACAAAATCATCAAAATCTTGATAAAAACATTTATCTAACAATACTTGTATCTTCTAGTAATTTTACTTACAAGAGAAAGTTTAATGCATCGTATTATGTTCAAATTGACTTTGGTGAAAATTATAATTTTATTCACCTAGAAATTGAAAAGGATAATTTATATTTTTAATTATAATGTAAAAACTAATACAATAAAAGGAAAATAAACTAAGGTTTTACAAGAAAGTTTAAAATGAAGAATTTATAGTATAATTTTATTGATAATATATTTAACAAAATAATTATTTATTTTTGTGGATAAAAAATAGGGAAAAAAGATATAAAATAAATGCATAAATATATGATGAGGTTGTAAAATGTAACAACTTTTTTTAAAAAAATTATATAGCAAAGTGAATAACGTAAAGTTTAGGGGTTAAAGTGCAAATCAAACAAATATGAGGTTGTAAAATGTAACAACTTTTATAAAAATTTGAGACAATGGCGATTTTGCCCTCACATGCAAGCGTACGTGCGGGAATATTGGGAAATATTCCGCCGCCAAAGGGCCAAGATATGGCATTGTGCAAAAATTACGAAGTTCAAGGAATAAAGTACAACTCATAAAATATTATGTGGTAAACTCCAAAAACACCTATAGTTTGGGGGCAAAATATAATTATCTCAATATTTTACTCTGGCCTCAAAACCCAAGCAACCATATTTTGAATTTTTGATAGTTGATACTAATAAATGGGTAAATTTCACTTTACCCCTATACTATCATTGAATATCACTTTACACTCTTATATTTTTAATTGTATTATTTTACCCTTCATACTCTCAATTAGTATCACTTTACCCCATTACACTATTAAAATATTATTTTATCCTCTTATTTCTTTATTAAAAGACCTAATTATCCATACTATTATTTTTAAATTAATTTAATTGCATTAAATTCATATAATTTTTTCTATTTATTATATTAATTCATATTAAATAACTATAATGTAGGTTGTTTTCTATTTACTAATATATTATATAATTTTAAGTTTATGATGAATAAAAAATTAAAAGTATAAATAGCATTGCTAACATAAATATCATATTAAAATAATATATAATAGGGACTATACTAAAGTTAAATAAACATTGACTAACTGTAAAATACAATAAATTTAAACAATTTCAATATTAAGCATTAATAAATCAGGTTGTGAAATTTAATTTAAAAAATTATAAATTTATTAATATTAAATACTTTTAAAATGATTTTTTATTAAAACAAATAGGTAAAGGTAAGATGGCCATTTTTTGAGTATGAGTATAAAATAATATCCTACAAGTATAAAGGGGTAAAGTTAGACTAATTGAGAGTATGAGGGGGTAAAGCGATACAATTGAAAATACAAGGAGATAAAAATGATATGTAAGTAGAATATAGGGGCAAAGTGGGATTTACCCCAAAAAAATTGCTATCTTCTTTTTATTTATATACTATGAATACATTTCCTATAGTAAGTTTAATCCTTTCATCATCCTCTCTAAAATGTACCATTGAAATTGTTCACATCTATTATGTAATTCTTATTTCATTTTTTGTACTAGTTTGTATATACTTACAATCTTTTTTGGGTGTGTGCGTGACAATTTAAAAAAAAAAAAAAACACTTGCCAAATGCTTTTGTCCCATTAGTTGCTAAAGGTTTTTCATATGGTGTTATATTATTTGTTTAACTTTTTTTTATATAGAAAATAAGTTGCATTCAACAAAAAAGAAGAAAAATTGCAACATCAATAAATAATAAAAATATATTCTTAGACATAAAATTATAATTTCAAACAAATAGAAAAAAAGGATGAATACAGAAAAAAAAAATTAATAGAATATTAAAAGTCTCAAATCCAGCTTAAAGGACAATGAATCTCAATGACGTGATTGCTTCCACGACCAATAGAGAAGTAGAGGATAAAAAATCTAGATTTTCCCCAAACTGCAAATCTAACAAAGAAAATCCAAATATGTCCAATACCTGCAAGTCAAATAACTTTCATATGATCGAATAAAAACACTTCCAAGAGAGAGGGGAGAATAAAACTTCCACTCATAAAGAGGTATACTTCTACAAAAGGGAATGACATTTGCTCCTATAAAAAGAAGAAAAAAACATAAAAATAAGATAAAAAAAGAATGAAAACAAAAAAGATGAATATTACCCGGACAAGATAAAAGCGATGAGTTTTTGGGAGCTCGGTTTTGGTTGAGAGAGAGAGAGGAGAGATATCTAGGGTTGTTTATTAATTTAACTTTGCTCATAGATTATTTGTGGCACACATTTAAACGAGTGATGTGATTTTTTTAATGAATAGTGTCATTCTCAAATACAATCTCATAATCTAGATGATTTCAATTGTGATCCAATATGTGATGTGAAAAAGCCAGATGAAACCTTTTATGGAAAAATTAATAAACTATTAATACGTTTCACGCGGACTATTAATATTTTTAACGGAAAAATTAATACTTTTTAGGGGTTATTAAATATTTTCAAGTGAACTATGTAATAATACTTTTCAGATGGACTACTAATACTTTTCAGATGAAAATTTGATATATTTATGTTATATATTACAAAAAATCAATACTTTCAAGTGAACTATATACTAATAAATTTGGATGATTTCGCTAATCTAGTCCGCTAATAAAATAAAAACGTTACCGAATCAATTTTTGGGATACATCTAATAGATTTTGGCCCGTTAGACCATTTAACGGGAGTTTTTGTTTAATTAAAAGGTGGCAATCCTTTTCACCATAGTCCAATTCAACCATAATTACTCTTTTTAATATTCGAGAGTGGCGATGGGGACAAGATTTTATTTCATGACTTTATAATTGACCTAACTTGAGTCAATAAAAAACTATTCACTCTCATTCTCAAAAAAAAAAAAAAAAAAAAAAAAACTATTCACTCTGGCCGTCCATTGCTAATTATAATCGGTAATAGTCGTTTTATTTTGACTCTCCCTTATAAAAGATGTCTCACCGGAAGAGTTCAAGATTCCCTTCATCAAAGAAAAAAATGCGTGGAAATATGTTTTCCGTATGGACTGAGTGAGAAAAAATTAGTTCCTTTATTATTAATGAGATTTTAAAGTTATATCACATATTGTGAGAGTTTTGCAAAAATTATACTCTTAGAAGAAGAGATTTATTATATGAGAAATATTTGAGAATTAGTGTTTGAAAATATAATCAAATGTTGAGAATGAGAAGTCGAAAATATTTGGTAAAAAAGTCGTAAAAATATTTATTTATTTGTAAAACTCAAACTAGAATAGAAACAAAATCTACGGCAATGCTCGCCTGTGAAGGAATTTTTCTTTCATTCCACTTTCTGGACAAAATTTTGGGTCAAAGTGTGATTGCTTGAATTTTTTTTAAAAAATGTACTATTCACTTATTATCGCTTTTCAAAGCACTAACCACAACTTATATATTAAATAAAAAATATCACATGAACTATAATTATCATACAATCATATCACAAATACACTATTCATTCTCATATCTAATCACTGTTATACTAAAAAAAATCACATCAACTATTATCATCATCACATATTCATTATATATACAATCACACATTCAAAATTTATTTTTATTTTCTAAAATAAAATTTTCACACTAATCTCTCCAAAAGTAAAAAAGAGCGAAATGAAATGCCAATCAATCACTTTCTAAAATATACATCTCACTGCTTTTAGATTCTGATTAACTGAAATAGAATCAGAAGCAGAAGTTGTTATTTGAAAATACTAAAAAGTGCATTTTTTAAGCTGAAACCTTTTTTTTAGTGATAATAAACACACCCATTAAAACTTTTATTGTACAAAAATAGAAAGAAAAAGGTCAAACATCGCAATGTTAAATCTTATAAATTATTTCTTGGGTTGAGTTCATGCCACCAAACCTGGACTACCCAACTCCACACACAAAGTGACACATGTCACTTTTACTCTATTTTGACAAGCCTATTTTGAAATGGGCAAACCAATTTATTAAAACCATTTTGTTTACAAAAGCAAAATATAAAATGATTTCGAAATTTTTAAAAATCATAATTGAAAAAATTAATTGTGAAGTATTTAAACTAGCAAAATATAAAATAATTTTTGATTTTTCAAAAATTTATGTTTCCGCCAAACCGCCAAAAACTTGGTATCAGAGCCGTGTATACGGTTCTAAAATAAATTATTTGTTTTAAATAAATTTTTAAAACATGCCTGGTTTAACTCTTGAGAAAGAAATTGAACTTCTCAAAGAGGAAAAATTAGATTTGCTTGAACAAGCAAGAATTTTACAAAGTATTTTAAGATCTCGGTTGAGAGATCATGATGCTATATTTGAAGATCTTCAGATCTACATAACTAGAATAAATAACATTACTGATTATCTTGAGCAATTAAGAAATCTTAATGGAAATAGAAGATAAGTCAGAATTTTCTGATGATCAACAAATTATTTTCGAAGAAAATACCGAGGGTTTTTACTCTAGTATTATCTTTAAACAAGAAAAACTTTCAAAGATCGCAGCTACTCAGCTAGATCTGAAAAAAGAACAAGTTTTTAACTTGCCAAAATTTATTCCTAAAATGATGAATAATATTTTGAAAAGGAAAAATGAAATTTTTTATTGTATTTCTAGTAAAGAAATGCATATCGACATTTCAGATACAACTGGCAGTGTTTATTTACCATTAATTACTCGTGAAGAAATTAATAGTAAATTAGCCAGTATTCCTATAGATATTCGTACAAAAATTAGTGTTTTACATCTTGGAGCGATTAAAATACTAATCAAGGCAGAATTTAGAGAAGGAATAGATTCTCCCATAAAAATGGCCTTAATTGATAATCGAATTAAGGATAGAAAAGATTGTATTTTAGGTGCCGCACAAGGTAATTTAATTTACAACAAATTTATGTTCACAGTTTATCCTAAGTTCGGATTGAGTTTAACAACCAAGAACTTAGATCAAGTCTTAAGTTTCATACATAAATTTGAGAGATCAGATTTAATGGACAAAGGCGATAAAGTTTTTAGCATAACTTATCTTGTAGGATATGCTTTAACCAATAGTCATCATAGATTGACTATAAGAAAAAAGAATACATTGAAATTGATGATGTATTTTCTGATATTGGAAAGATTGAAGAAACAAAGTTTTCTGAAATCACTCCCTTAGAAAACTCCTGGGCTATTGACATAGCTAAAGGAAAACGACTTATTGGTTCCAAACCAACGTTAAGTCATCATAAATATTGAGAAGAACCTCTAATAGAGAACTCCTAAAATCTATGTCTAAACGCATAGATTTATATTCGAGAATTTTGAGAAAATAAAAGAGTTCTTGGAAACGAGTAACTCTATGACACTTCCGAGATTAAATCCTTGATTGAAACAGCGCTCATCAAGATTAGAGATCTTGAGAAAAGATTTGAATCTTTTGAAAAGAGAGAAGAACTTTTAAAACCTGAGCATCTTGAGATTGTTGCTGGTAAGATTATTCAAAAAATCTCTGATAAAATTGAGGATATCAATAAAAAGATCCGTTATTACAAAAGAAGGAGATAGAACTATTGAAAAAATCACATTCTTTTAAATATTCACCACCAAATCATTTTGTTGGTAATGAAGAATTAGGTTCATCAGGAAATCCAAATGCTTTGACTTGGCCTTTTCAACCTAAAAAATGAGTTTTTCTGAGAAACTTGAAACCTATTTTTGGGAACATATTCTTGACAATCAAGAAGAAATCAATGGTTTTGAACCAATTCAAGAACTTGTTAAATTAATGACCTTTGATGAGTCAGGTATTATACAACAACTTGAAGAAAAACCTTTTCTTAAAACACTTTTTAATCTTGAAAGTGATACGTAAAAAATGTTTTGTTCAAATCAAGAAAGAAAGCGGGAAAGCTGACAATGATCAAGAAACCGGTGATGATGAAAACCTAGATAAACCTCTAGGAAATTTGAGAATGAATAGACAACCTAAAAAGCGGAAGATGCGGATGCATCTACTTCAAGAGATAAAGAGAAAAACACCAGGAAGGTGTAAATGTTTGATACATGTTTTTATCTTAATTTTGATGATTTTATTCTTGTCACCAAAACAATGCTTTTAAAGGTTGTCCAAATACTCCTAAATGATTTAAAATGGTTTTAATATTTTCCGGAGTATTTCTTCAAGTTTATTTTCGTCTAAATTGGACAACGCTTTTAATGATTTTACGTTATTGGGTTTTCACTCTCAAACGATGTTTCTAAATGTTGTCCTAATACTCCCGATCGGTTTAAAATGTTTTTACTAAATTTTCGGAGTATTTCTTGAGTTTTATTTTTGACAAAAATTGGACAATATTTTGTCTCGTGGTCGGCCACCGGCCGCCGAGTGCGGCCGTGCACTGCAAGTGTGTTTGAAAGCAGAACACTTGATCTTTGCAAAATCCATGAGGGGGTTGGGGTGATGATGGTCGACCTCGGTCCGAGGTAGGCGTCGGCCGCGCCGTGTTATTTTTCTGTGTATTTTTCCAACGTCTATTTAAATGCGACGGTGGCGCCTCTATCTTTGACATCAAATTTCGACCGTTTGATGCGGACACATTTCCTTAAATTGTGGGATTGATTTCTAACAGCTATATTCTTGATTTTAATTGTATTTTTTGCAGATTTTCAATCCCCAAGAGGAGCCTATGCTTGATCAATCATCTCCTATAAATAGAGGAAGTTTTGGAGCAACCAATACAACAATTGAGATACAACACAACAAGATACACTTCAAGCAAACACTTGGTCTTTCATTGTTATTATTCTTGTTGTAAAATTGCCTAGCTTATCACTTTCACATCTTTGAGGTCTAGGCTTTTCTTGATTACACTTCGCACTCAAATTGTATTATTCATTATTGAGTTGTAATCTTGATTTTTGGTTATCATTCAAACACAAGATATCCTTGTGAGTGTTCTTGTGGTAAAACACACTTGGATGATCTAGGTGATAGGTGAAGAAGATTGTGGTAATCTTCTTATTGAGGTGTTGAAGAATTTGGTATTCTTCAAGGTTGAAGATTGTGGTAATCTTCACAAGGTGCGTTGAAAGAAGATTGTGGTAATCTTCAAAGGGAGATTGTGGTAATCTCCAAAGGTGGTGTTGAAGAAGAGTGTGGTGCTCTTCAAGGTGTTGTAAGTTGAATTTGTATTAATTTTGGTAATTAATAAAATTCTTTTTCTTTCGAAATCCATCCCGGATATCTTGGGGTGGTAGAGGATTAGGCCCTAGGTGGGTTGAACCTCTTTAAATCGACGTGTGTTGTTTACATTCCGCACCTTTATTATTTTGTTTGAGCATTCGATTGTTAAAAGAGGGCGAAATTGAAAAGATGGAGATAATCTATTCACCCCCTACAGATTATCGTAGCCGCTTGGACTTACAAGTGGTATCAAAGCCAAACTCTTTGGCAAGCTCGTTTCACATCGCGAGTGAAGAGAAACGATCGACGGCTACTGAACGAAGCTCATCTATCCTAAGCACCTCCACCACCAAGCCACCACTATTTGATTCCAAGAATTTTAATTTTTGGAAAGAAAGAATGGAATGCTATCTACAAGGTTGCGGGTTCGACATTTGGAACACCGCCATTAATGGAGAATCCATTCCGACGAAAGATACACCATACACCTCAAAAGGCTTCAAAAAGCTCAATGATGAAGAAAAGAAAATCATCTCCTTAAACGGTAAGGCTTTAAATATTTTGTATTGTTCATTTACTAATTTAGAATATGAACATATTGTAGGAATAAAGTCGGCACATGAAGTATGGAAAAAATTAGAAGCCATCTATGGAGTATTTGCAAATCAAAGGAGTCAAACAAAAGCATCTACTTCCAATTATGAAGAAGTTGAATATTGTTTTATGGGCATCAATGAAGAAAATGAGGTATGTCTTAAACCTCTACTTCCTATGATATTGTCATTCAAAATGATTATAGTGATTTACAAAATGATTATGATGAACTTCAAAATGAATTCCAAAGCTTACTTGTTAGATACAAAAATTTGAAAAAGGAATTCAATATTTTGAAAAATAATAAGGATAGTTTATTTACTTTTATGAATCACTATCATGTGCTCACACCACCACACTTGACAAGGTTAGAAACCTTGAAAAAGAAAATAGTACTCTTGTTGAGAATATTGATTGCATGAAAAAGGATTTATTAAAATCCAACTTGAGTACCAATAAAATGTCCAATATCGTTGATATTCATAATTGTGATAAAGGACTTGATCATAAGCCTAATGTTGTTAATCATATGAAAAAGGATCAAGTCACTATGCATATTGGTCATTATCTTCTAGAATTATTACTTGTTTTTATTGTGGCAAAAAGGGTCATACGGCTAATTCTTGTCGGGCTAGAAATAGCTCTAAATATTGTTGGAGACCTAAAAGTCTCAAAGCTAATCTTAAAGGACCCAAACACATGAGGGTACCACAAAACAATGTGCTATTAGGTACCCGGCAAAGCAAAAATCGGAGAAAATTCATGCCACCAAGAAAACATCAAATGAACGTTTCATTTGATCAAAGAAGGAGAAACTACTCTCAACAAAGCCAATTTCAAGAAGAGCGTATAATCAAAAATGGGAAGAACACAATCCTTGGAAATGGCAAAGACATCATCAACAAGATGATTTTCAAAGAAGAAGAAACCATCAACCATGGGAAGGTAACCAAACTTGGAAATGGAGAAGTCATCATCAACAAAGTGACTTCTCAATGGGAAGATATCATCAACAATGGGAAAGACACAACCCATGGAAACGGCGTAATTGGTAAACCGTATCTCCCCATTTGTATATGCATTTTATTTTTAAATCTATGCATACTTTTAATTGTGTCTTAATTGCAAAATGAATCTTCAAGTATTTATTTATAGGTCTCTTATATATTTATGAGTTTCAAAATTTTTAAAAAGAGACCTTGCATGATTTTCTAAAACTCTTGAGCATTTTATTAGACTTATGTGGCTTATTATCTCTTATTAAATCTTTATAGCATAAGCTTTTTTGATATCTCATATTACTTGCCTACACTTGTATTTTCTATGCAAATGTTGTCTAAGAATTGTGTAGGATACATATCTCATACTCATTGGCTATTACGTCATCAAGTTTCTTAAACCATCGAGGTATGTCTACTCGTATTTTTCTTTAAACTCGATTTTGTGCTCTTGCACATATCTTTCAAGATATTTCATTTTAACCCCTTAAGTGCCCCCAAATGATTTTTGGCAAATACTTTCTTTAAAAAAGGGCACTACTTGTTAAGTCTCGATTTTCCCGAATATATGTTTTCCGAAATCCATATTTGTTGAATATTGTCCAAAATTATATTTTTGCAAAGTTTTAAAACTTTTGGGGTGAAAAATCGAATTTTGGAAAACTCTGGGAGTAAGAAAAATCACTGGGACGGTCATAAGCAGGGGCGACCGGTCGCCTTGCACCTCGACCGGTCGCCCCATACCTCGACCGGTCGCCCAGGCCAATTTTTCAGGTTTTAAACTTTCTGTCTTCGTTTCAAAACAGACGCAGATAAAATTCTCAAAACCCTTGTTCAGCGCATTTCACCCCTTTTCTTTAAAATCTTCAATTCTTCATCATTTTTCACGATTCTTGTTGCTAATCTTCTTATTTTCACAAGAATCTTACATATATGGCTCCTCCAAGAAATTCCACCGATCAAAATCCCACTTCTAAGAGAAGAAAGGGCGGAGAGGGTACTGAGAAATCGGCGAGACGGCGAACAAAGGGATATTCGAGCCGCTCAAAGAAACGTGGCTCAAGAAGGTGATGATGTTCAAAATCCCATTCTCTCTCGGGCCCAAATTACCGAAGCATCGCGGAACAATTTCGCTCGAAAATTGTCGTTGGGCGAAAGGTAAAAAATCTCTTGTTACTCAAGCTCCAAATTCTCGCAATGCTCTTAATTTCATCAATAAGTATGCGGAATGGTACTATGAGGATTCGGGGATGGGAGGTAAATCTATTGCTCGGACTAAAATGTGTCGTTTTAGTTCATTTACAAATGAGTATCCTACTATAAGAGGATTTTTGAGGAGCAAGGTTGGATGTATTTATGGGAGCATGCTTATGTGTTGTATGATGATGATATTATCCAACTCTTTTATGCCAATATGTGGGTCGAATATGATAATGAAAGAAAGCCGATTGCCGTTAATTCGCTTATAAAGGGTCATCATTTTATATGGACTCCCAATGATATTTGCGGCTTTTACATGTTAGAGAAGGTGGTTGGGATTATTTCTCTTGTGGGACTTGGAATGATGAAATGTTGGGGGTGTCGATGAAAGAAGTTAAGACGTATTTGGGAGTATGGCCAAAGTATTCTTTGTTGGCAATGACACTTGAGCATCGTATTTTATCGGTCATTGTCGCATATTGCATTTGTGGTAAGTCGGGAAAGATGCCTAGCAATATGGATTATTTTTTGACTTATAAGATTCTAGGGAGGAACCACTAAACTTTGGTGCCATACTTATTCAATGTCTAATCGAGTCCATTACTCAAGGTAATAAGAAGTTGGTTATGGGAAATTGGATTTGTAAACTTCTTATTCAATCGGGACTACCTTCGTCGGAGTGTAACTCGGAGGTATTTCAAAACGACTTTGACATTGATAACATCACCCAAATGGTCACTATGCGCAAGAACATGGAAACCGACCAACCAAAATGGCGAGAGGAAGAGGTCAAGAGTCTCCGATCCTAATGACTTCTTTGATGACATCGAGGCCGCAAGATTGGCGGAAGAGGGCGAACCGAGCAATCCGGAGGGTAATACCGGTGCTCAACTGCCTAGGAGGTATACTCAAGCCGAATTTGATGAGATGAGGGCTTTTCATGAGACGAGGTATGAGGCTTTGGAGCAAAAGACCTCCAAAATGCAAAAGTCTATCGGCAAGTTAAAGAAATTCATCAAGGACTTAATTCCGGATCTTGCTTCTCCTCGGATGAGGAATGATGTTACCCCACCCCTTTACTTTCTAGCATTTTCATTTAAGTTGCTTTGTACTTTTATGAACTTTTGTAAAACTTATTTGTACTAATGATATTTGCTTGTTTTTCTTAAAGGGTTAAAATTGCAAGTTGATAATGACTTGTGAATGATCATGACTTTGATGGAGTATTTGATGGTAAAAATACTCTAAAGCATTGTTTGATAATTGGTATGAAGTACTTGATGGTAAAAGTGCTTCTTTTATTGCTTTGTTCATTATGCTTAGTTGGATATGTTGGGACATTTGATACATATATTGTTGAAAGCATGACTTATTACTTGTTGGATGCTCTAATTGTTGGCATTTGAAATGCCTTGATCATTCTTAGCTTATCTCAATTGGGTTGAACCTTGAGAATCTACTTTGAGCTTCTTAATTGATGAACAAATTATTGCATATGGTGCATATGATTTTTTTTTTTTTGCTTTGAAATGAGGTTGATTGATGATATGAAAATTTTTGGCTTGAACCATTTACAAAGATTATATACAACCTCTTCTATTTTTCACGCACACAAGGTGTTTGTTGAAATATCGCAATGAAACTTTCAACTTCTACATGATTCTCTTGCTTCAAAATGTCTTAAAATCTTTTTGAAATCATGTTTTTAGCTTACTAATAAGCTTATGGATCTTTTATGTTTCAATTCTCCAATTTTCCTTGGTTTATTATGCCTTAATTGCTCAACGGTTATTAAACCGATTTCCTTTAGCGCGCTTTAATATTATTGTATGGTGTTTTCACCATCCTAACATTCTTTTTGATGATTCCAAAGGGGAGAAACAGGATAGTGGCTCATTAGCTCATAGAAGCTAATAAAAGCTTGTCATAAAAGCTATAAGTTATGGCTCATAAAAGCCATAAATTGTGATTTGTTCTTAGTCCAATTGTTGCTTGATGGACTTATATTATTGTTTTGTGACAGGGGAGCTTATAAGCTCTTGAACAAATTGTAAAAGCTAAAGCTTTTAGCTTATGGATTATTACTCTTACATTATTCTTGATGTGCTTGTTGATAGGGGACCTTGTGCTTATTATTGAAAAATATTTACTCCCTACTTGGTTGCTTTAATATTTTTGGAAATTTTGGTTGCTTCCAAACGGTCAAATGTTTTTACCGGAAAATCATTTCTAAAATTGCTCTCTTAGTTTGTGTAAAAATTGTTTTGGTTTGTAATCATCAAAAGGGGAGATTGTTTGATACATGTTTTTATCTTAATTTTGATGATTTTATTCTGTCACCAAAACAATGCTTTTAAAGGTTGTCCAAATACTCCTAAATGATTTAAAATGGTTTTAATATTTTCAGGAGTATTTCTTCAAGTTTATTTTCGTCTAAATTGGACAACGCTTTTAATGATTTTACGTTATTGGGTTTTCACTCTCAAACGATGTTTCTAAATGTTGTCCTAATACTCCCGATCGGTTTAAAATGTTTTTACTAAATTTTCGGAGTATTTTTTGAGTTTTATTTTTGACAAAAATTGGACAATATTTGTCTCGTGGTCGACGGCCGCCCAGGGTGCGGCCAGTACTGCAAGTGTGTTTGAAAGCAGAACACTTGATCTTTGCAAAATCCATGAGGGGACCGGTTGGGGTGATGGTCGACGGTCGAGGTAGAGCGTCGGCCGGCGCGCCTGTGTTATTTTTTGTGTATTTTTCCAACGTCTATTTCTGTGCGGCCGGTCGCCCTATCTTTTGACAGCAAATTTCTGACCGTTTGACAGCAGACACATTTCCTTAAATTGTGGGATTGATTTCTAACAGCTATATTCTTGATTTTAATTGTATTTTTGCAGATTTTCAATCCCCAAGAGGAGCCTATGCTTGATCAATCATCTCCTATAAATAGAGGAAGTTTTGGAGCAACCAATACAACAATTGAGATACAACACAACAAGATACACTTCAAGCAAACACTTGGTCTTTCATTGTTATTATTCTTGTTGTAAAATTGCCTAGCTTATCACTTTCACATCTTTGAGGTCTAGGCTTTTCTTGATTACACTTCGCACTCAAATTGTATTATTCATTATTGAGTTGTAATCTTGATTTTTGGTTATCATTCAAACACAAGATATCCTTGTGAGTGTTCTGTGGTAAGAACACACTTGGATGATCTAGGTGATAGGTGAAGAAGATTGTGGTAATCTTCTTATTGAGGTGTTGAAGAATTTGGTATTCTTCAAGGTTGAAGATTGTGGTAATCTTCACAAGGTGCCGTTGAAAGAAGATTGTGGTAATCTTCAAAGGAGATTGTGGTAATCTCCAAAGGTGGTGTTGAAGAAGAGTGTGGTCTTTCTTCAAGGTGTTGTAAGTTGAATTTGTATTAATTTTGGTAATTAATAAAATTCTTTTTCTTTTCGAAATCCATCCCGGATATACTGGGGTGGTAGAGGATTAGGCCCTAGGTGGGTTGAACCTCTTTAAATCGACGTGTGTTGTTTACATTCCGCACCTTTATTATTTTGTTTGAGCATTCGATTGTTAAAAGAGGGCGAAATTGAAAAGATGGAGATAATCTATTCACCCCCTCTAGATTATCGTAGCCGCTGGACTTACAAAGAAATTGGCCAAAAGAGCAAAACAAAACTCCCGATCAAAAAGGAGGACAGATTCCTACACTCAAAATAGATTGTGTAACCACAGAATCCGAAAGAAGAAATTTGATTGGCCTTTGGGCAAGAGATATTAGCCTTCTTATTCAAACTAACCCAGATGCTTATGAAGAACCAAATACTCTTCTTTTTGATGGAGCATAAAACATCAGGTATTGCTCGATCTATGGTAAAAATACCACTTGGATAACAATAGGAAAAACTTATAATATGATTTTTGAAGAAGTCATTAATAGTTTTTACACTATGTTCCTTGGTATTAACTTAACAACTGAACTTGTTCAGGAAAAATTAATCGAGCAAGATATTGCCCGAATCAGATTAGCAAATATGATACTTTGTGATATTTGTTTACTTGATGATTTTACTTGCGATTATGAGAAAAATCTTTATAAACTTCCTCAGGATGAATATCCGTCTTTAGTTAGACAGTATATTAAAAAACTCCCTATTATAGGAGAGAGAGTTTTACAAGAATTCGAAAAACAAGCAACTGATGTAAAAATGTTTTCCTTAGGTTTTGCAGTACGCATTGCCAAAAAAGAAATTGCATCAATTTGTGAGCTTTCTAATAAGCAAAAAAGTTTAAAACGTTTTAACAAAAAATGTTGTGATAAATTAATAGAAGAAAAATCTACAGCTTATGGTTGTATTACTCCAAAGAAAAGTTATTTTAAGAAAAAATACAAAAGAAAATATAAATGGAAAAAGAAAAGAAAAACATTTAAATCTGGAAAATACTTTAGAAAGAAAGTCATTCCTAAAAACGATTCTAAAGACAAGAGTAAATTTTGTCCTAAAGGAAAAAAGAATTGCAGATGCTGGATCTGCAATGAGCAAGGACATTATGCTAATGAATGTCCTAATAGAAGAGATTACCCTAATAAGGTAAAACTTCTAAGTGAGGTTCTTGAATCATTTCCAGAGTTCGAACCAGTTGAAGAAATTTTTGACAATGAAACAGTAAGTATTCACTTTTGAAACTATCATTGAACGATGGAAATAATTCGGAGGATTCATCACAATCTTGATTGAAGAAGTTTCTTGGGAAAATTTAGATTCGATTTGGAACAAAATTGTATGGGAAATCGTACAAATCCAAATAGCATCTATATTAAAGGACAGCTTAAATTCTCTGGATATAAGCTAATCAATTTACATTGTTATGTAGATACAGGTGCTAGCCTTTGCATAGCTAGTAAATATGTTATTCCTGAAGAACATTGGGAACAAGCACCTTACCCTATAAAGGTAAAAGTTGCGAATGGCGAAACAATTCTAATTAATAAAGTCTGTAAAGACATAAAAATTAGAATTGCAGGGGAAATATTTCATATTCCAAACCATTTATCAACAAGAATCGGTATTGACCTTATTCTTGAAATAATTCTGTCAATTATATGAACCCTTCATACAATTTCATCGATAGAATAAGTTTTACTCTTGAGAACGAGCCTATTATTATTTCAAAAGTAAAGAAAGCTTTCTCAATTGGAAAACCTGGTTTTCTTGAGTTTATGAAGAAGAATTCAAAAACTCAAAAACCTGAAGCTATTAATATTACTCCCGACAAAATAGAAGAAGTCCACAATTTTCAACAGGGGGGAGAAGATATTAATATTAAAGAAGAAAAAATTTTCAATTTAAATTCGAAAAAATTTAGTTACTTGACAAAGTTTGTTCAAAATCCTATAGATCCCATTAAGTCTAAACAATGGATGAGAGCATCCATAAAGCTCTTAGATCCCACGAAAATAGTCAGGGTTAAACCCATGATTTATAGTCCAAAAGATAGAGAAGAATTTACTAAACAAATAGGTGAGCTCTTAGAATTAAAACTTATCACACCTAGTAAATCTCCTCATATGTCTCCAGCTTTCCTAGTTGAAAACGAGGCAGAAAAAAGAAGAGGAAAAAAGAGAATGGTAGTCAACTATAAAGCAATAAATGCTGCTACTATAGGAGATAGCCATAATCTTCCTAACAAAGATGAACTATTAACTCTCATTCGGGGAAAAAAGATTTTTAGTTCATTTGATTGTAAGTCCGATTTTTGGCAAGTATTGTTAGATGAAGAATCAAAACCGCTAATGACTTTTACTTGTCCGGATGGACTCTTTCAATGGAACGTTGTTCCATTCGGATTAAAACAAGCACCGGCTATTTTTCGAGAGACATATGCAAAATGCATTACGAGGATTTGAAAAATTTCATTTGTGTTTATGTTGATGACATTCTTGTCTTTAGTATAAATGAGAATGAGCACTTTAAGCATGTTGCTTCTTTTGTGTTAAAAGAATAGAACAATTAGGCATTATTCTTTCTAAGAAAAAAGCCCAACTATTTAAAACAAAGATTAATTTCTTAGGTTTAGAAATCGAGGAGGGAACACATTGTCCTCAAAATCATATTTTGGAGCATTTGCATAAATTTCCTGATCAAGCTGCAGGATAAAAAACAACTTCGAGAGATTTTTAGGAGTCTTAACTTATCTTTGAAAGTTATATTCCTAGATTATTTGAAATAAGAAAGCCTTTGCAGCAAAGCTCAAAAATGATCATATTTTGAATTGGACCAATTCGATCATCGATTATATTGGAAAGATAAAAAAGAAATTAGTACAATTTCCTAAACTTTATCATCCTAATCCCGATGATCAATCGATCATTGAAACAGATGCCTCAGTTTTCTCGGGGAGGTGTATTAAAGGCTAAAGTACAAAATACTTTAGAAGAAAAATTTGCAGGTATCTTACGGTAGCTTCAAAGCGCAGAATTAAATTATCATAGCAATGAAAAGGAGTATTTATCATTTTGAGAGTCATTAAAAATTCTCAAAGATATTTAACTCGATTAAGTTTATTGTTAGATCGACAATAAAAACTTCACATATTTCGAAACTAAAAATTACAGGAGATTACAAACAAGGAAGACTTGTTAGATGGCAAATGTGGTTTTCACATTATGAATTTGATGTAGAACACATTGCAGGCAATAAAAATGTTCTTGCTGACTGTTTAACCCGTGAATTTGTTACATGATTGCAGGAACAATTCCGTTTAGAGGAAATAAATTAGGGCCTAAAAACCCAGGAACTAATTGTTCTTATCAAGAATCTACTTGACTATTCAAAAATAGCGGATGGATGAAATCGCATGACTTCGTCTCAAAAAGAAGGTTCTTGAAACCGAATTGCAGTTTATCTGCGCAAAACTGGAATTACTCGAGTCTTCACTTGAGCCAGAGCAAAAGGTTAATTCTGAACCTTGCTGTAGCAATACCGCCAATCATGAATCTAGTCCGGAACTACAGGTCTCCGGTAAAGACTTACCAAATCCTGTTATCCCTGTTACTTTGGGAAAAAGTAAAGCCGAGGTACAAACCTCACCAAAGTTGGTTATTCCAACAAACCTTATTATCCAGAAGATTTTGTTATGGGTTAAGGTCCTGGAACATCTTCCATTGGAATTGGGATTCAACACCTAAGTCAAAAATCTAAATCTCACGATTTAGTTTTCTCGAAAAAGAGAAAAAGGAGATTCCAATTCCGCAAAATTATTATGTAGTATTCAATGGACCAAATCCTCGGAATATATACATCTTGGGCTAAAGCCTCATTTGCAATAAAAGGTTTTAATGTTGTTCATAAAAATTCAAAACCTTTGCGTAAAGAAATGAAGCTAATTGCTTTACCACGCGTCTGCATCGCACATTAGAGATCATTTCGAACAAGAGACTCTTAAGCCAAAAACATTTTTTCGATGCGCTTAAGAAATCTCCAAAAAAATGAAAACATTGGGAAGAATTTATTCAATTCCCAAAGAACCAAGCTTTGAAAACAAAGAAAAATTTAATCTCTCAAATCGAGATTTCATCGAAATCTTTGCCAAAGCACGAAAGGTGGTACAAAGTCTCTACTTGAGGAAAGATTTTTACCACCGATAAAAAAAATATCGCTTATTTCAATTTTATTGAAGGAGCGATCGAAGCTGGTTTACAAGGCATTTAATTGTGGACTAGTTAAAAATATTTATCCTTCAAAAAATCTATGGAGGTCAAAGAATTCCCTGAAGAATTCAAGAAAGCCATCAAGACTTTCTTTAACTAAGGTCCTTAAACAAGCGGATCGAAATATCTTCATAAGTGTCTCAAGCACAATATGCGACGGGACGGGATGAAGAAGAACAATTTATGAGTCCTTATCATTATATCGAAATTGGTATAGCTAGGGAGCAAGCAAGTTATCATCCCTCCGAACAGATGGAAACAACAGTCTTTGTACAAAGACAGGATCTCATTCCTCTTCGTGTTAGAGGATTAGAAAAAGTAATTAACAAATTGCTAAAATTAAAAATGATGAAAGCAATATTAAAGTTAATTACTGTAAAGAAAAGGTCATCATGTGCTCATGGTCACCAAAAATTATTTCTGAAAAAGATATTGAGACTATTCTTTGGTTTGAAGAAAAATTCAACAAAGGACAACTTCACATGGGCAACGGACCTTCTTACGCGATGTCAATTACTCATGCAGAAAACTACAAAGACATGAGTGCAATTTCTGCATACATGAAAAAGAAAAAGCCGAGATTGACGGAATACAGAAGAGAAGACTCACTCGTCACCAAAAAGAAAAAGACATGTGAACCATCACTTGAGCAAATTTCACATGGGTGGGCTCGAAAGACGTCATGCATGACGCACCATGTAAATTATTGAAGCTACCTTTGATCTATAAAAAGGGCTTCATTTTCTTTTTTGAAGGCATCTCGAATGCGACCTCACCTTGTATCTTTCCTTTCAACCTTGTATCTTTCCTTTCAATATGTGTAGCTAAGAAAAGCCTTCGGGCAGATAGAAATTCAGGGAACTTTTCCTTATGGAGAAGAACTCTTGTATCCTTGTAATATATTTCTTTGAATAAAAGTTGTTTTTCATCTACCAAATGTCCATTTTACTTTTGCAAATACATCTGAATAGTCCAAATTTTAGGGAAAGTACAGGCAGGAGGAGCCGCGAATAAGACTTACCGGATTGATGAAAACGAGAAGAAATACAGAGACAAAAGGAGCTGAAAATAGCAGAAATATAATCAAGGTACAAGATGTTCTAATCTTGGGAAAATTTATCCAGAATTATCTATCTGTTCGTATTTTTAATTATTGATTAAAACCAAATCAAATTACATTAACATCACCATGTATTCTGGTAATAGCAAGATTTTTGCTGTAATAGCAAAAACCCCACTTGGGTGCCACCCAAGTGGGTGTCATCGAATCAACCTATTTCTTGACAAAGAAAGTCACACTGTCAATCCAACTAAGAATTTCGAAGCAAAATAAATCGAAAAAGATGGGCTGTTATTTTCAGGCTCTCTGCACTCGAGACACAGAGACGAGAGAATGTCAGTTCGTTCTCCGCACGCACATACACACAGAGATATATATACAAATAGAGACGGACAAAGCGAGACATGAATTACGCAGAAGGTCCTCCGAGAGAGAGAGAGAGAGAGAGAGAGAGAGAGAGAGAGAGAGAGAGAGAGAGAGAGAGAGGTGTGGAATTAAACCTTTATAAGAGAAAAGAACCATTTTTTTTTTTGTTCGGGTAGATTTGAGGTTGAGTACAAAAATTTCTAACTCCTCATTTCATAGGAATTTACAAATTTGAAACCGATGCCTTTTGTCCCTTTTTCCCGTTAGTCTCTCTCTCTCTCTCTCTCTCTCTCTCTCTCTTGTTTTTCTCATCTCTCTTGCTCACGTTTTCAGCTCACCTTTCCCTGGCCGTATTCACCTTCCTGTTCGCCACTCCTCAGAAAAATTCACGTTTTTCAGCAGCCCATAAAGTAGTACAGACAAATTCACATTTAACTCAACCCACCAAACTTTTGTCTTCTTCAAAAGATTCCCATTTCATTCATATAAGTTGGATTTCTTTTGCTCTGTCCACAATTTTCCTAATTTTCAAGTGTTTTTTTTTTGGCGGTGGCGATGGATTCCGGGAGGTGCTTGCTTTGGGTTTTGCTGTTATTGCTTTTGATTCAGCTGATTTGCGCGGTGAATGGTAATGTAGTGTTTGAAGTTCATCACAAGTACGGTGGCCGGAGCAAGGGAAAGGCGGTGTTGGGAGCGCTCAGGGCACACGACTCACGGCGGCACGGCAGAATGCTGGCCGCCATTGATTTTCAGTTAGGCGGTGATGGTTCGCCCACTAACGCTGCGTATGTTTTACAAGCATTAGTGTTTTGATCTGTATGTGTGTTTGTGTGTCGTGTTTATTAAGCTTGATTTGTGTTTTTGGGACTTTAGAGATATCAAATCAGTTCTAAATTATAATCATCTCTATATTCCATTTTAGGATCTTATTACTATGTTAACAGTAGTGTATAAAATGTGTATAATTTAGTAATATGCAGTGTTTGAATGATAAGGAATTGCAGAGGTTGGCATAATTTGTGAATCTTGTGTAGCTCATTTTTTCGCATCGTGATCTTGCTTTAGTGTTTAGAACCTTCTTCTTCTTCTTTTTCTTTTGCCTTTTTTATCGGTTTATTGTTGTTTTATTTTGTAATCTTGTTATGAATTTAGAGGCTATTGACTGGATACAGAAGTTTTACCTTTTCTTATTTCCTATTAAGGAATAGGAGGAGGAATAAGTCGGTGAAATAAGTCACAAGCTCAGGTGGATTTGATTAGTGTTAACTCTCTTTCGAGTGGGACAATGGTGATATATTATACACACACACACACATTTTACGGAGGATTTTAGCATATGGGCCAATAGTTTTATCTTCTGAAACACAAAATCTGACTTCCATTCTATTGGCATCTTTCTGTAAGACCCTTCCTTGTCAGAGAGGAAATTAATTATTCCATGGTTAATACTTAGGTAAAAAGTGTCTTTGTAAATCTATGTTCGGTCCTCCCCCCCACCACAAAAAAAAAAAAAAAGACAGATCTGGATCTGTTTACGAAATCACAATTGATGCAAGTATACCTTAGCTGTGTTGAAGCATAGTGTCATTTCATACTTTCTAAATAATCTGAGATTGGATGACCAGAATTTCATGACGAAAGGGTAGATGCTGCATATATATAACGAGATTGATTAAAGTCATTATGGGGGTAGTCTTGAGAAATAATGAAGCGTTAAACTGATACTGTGTCCATGGCCATTTAGCAGCTAGCTGATGCCAGTTGGCAGTCACTCAAATGTTAATTCAGTTTGGCTGAGGGGTGAGTATTCATGATTATCCAGCTTAAAGGTAGGTAAGACAGGAATATAAGGATTGTTAATTAAGATAAATGCATCAGAATTTCCATCTTTGATGACGAGTATAAACATGGCCATCCCATCTTGGATTTTGTTTGTCATATCCTCGAGAAAAGGCATGTCATGTCCAATTATGGTGTTGTAAACTTACCTTCATTTGGTATGCTAGAATACTTGTATATTCAAAATTGCGCAAGGCTTCTTTTGGTAAACAATTCTGAGAATTAAATGAGTGTTTCTAAATTTAACAGTGATTAATATACATATTAACTTTTATATTTGAACAAGCAAAAGAACAAATAAATTCTATGTGACAAAATCAATTTTTCCTTGGAGCAAGATGTTATTGGAGTTAAAAAGATTGCTCAAGATCATAACCACATAATCAATTTAATCTCAATCAAATATCACTATGTCACACTTGACACCAAACGCTGTGAATTTGAATCCAAGTCATTAGTTTTTCCAAAATAATTCAGCATCCGTTTTTGACCGAACATGAGTAACAACCGTTGTGAATCTTAGTGAGTGCAGATGAAGTAATCAGATTTCCCCTGGATTGTTTCCTCTTTTGATCAAGGAACTTAAATTTTCCTTTCACTTTTGGTTGTAATATAGTGGTACAAATACTCGTCTAAGGAATGTATCTGCAGGCTTCCCAAATGGTATTGGTTTTAACAATTTACTGGCAATGCTAATGGTTCTCTTGTTTTTTTATGCTAAATAACTCCTTGTTTTTAAATCTCAAGGTTGGTTTGATTAATTACTGCAGGCTCTATTACACCAAAATTACTATTGGAACTCCTCCAGTTGACTATCATGTCCAGGTCGATACAGGAAGTGATATTTTATGGGTGAATTGTCAAAACTGTGAGAGGTGTCCAACAAAAAGTGACCTTAATGTATGTTCCTTCGTCTGTTTTTCGTTTAGATTCTCTTCATATATGGAATCTTGAGATTGTGTATTACTTCTCTCACCTTACTATAGACTACTTAACTGAGCATGTTTGACCTTGGAACTAGAATGACTGCTATATGATTTTGTTGAATCCTTCAGATACACTTGAAGCAGTATGACTTGACAGCCTCCTCCACTGGAAAGACAATCACATGTGATCAAGATTTTTGTGATGCTGTATTTGACGGTGCAAATTCAAACTGCAAGGCTGGAATGAACTGTCAATATTCTGTTAGTTATGGAGATGGAAGCAGAACTGAGGGATACTTTGTCAGAGATTATTTCAGACTTGATCAAGTGACTGGAAATCTTCAAACTTCGACAATGAATGGATCCATAGCTTTTGGGTGGGTTTTCATGTTTGATCTTAGAGTTTATTTAATGCCTCTCAGAGTTTTGGTTCAGTGCTTGAATCTTGTTGAGATCTCATTTATACGATGGTTATTAGCATGACTCTTCTTGATTTATCTTTTATATGTCGGCCGATCTGTGCTACAAGTGATTAAAGATTGCAGCATTAATCAGCAACGTTGCAGGTGTTAAGGTTGAGATTAGACATTGATAGAATCAACCCTCAGTTCAGATTAAGCACTTGCATGCATAATAAATGTATATGCTTATAATGCCATCCAAGAAATCACTTTGTGTACTTTCAAATATGGGCATGGCATCGTCACGTGTCTGACACGCCATTTCCGTGTCCAAAAAAAGTAAAAAAATGAAAATTCCACCACAACGTGGTTAAGAAACCTGCATGGCTGATGGCATCTCCAAAATATTTTTGTACATAATGGGGTTCTTTTTTGTTAGATTTTATTAATTTTAGGGTTTACAAAAGTATAACCGAAAAAAATAAAAATCCTAAATAGAATGATAAGATAGTATTACCTCTTCTCTATTCACTTTCTCTTCTTGAACATTTTTTAGGTTAAACTATTTTTCCAGCACCATCATAGTCCACTAATCATATTATTGATAGACTCCGACACATCATTGATATGTACATCTATTTTTTTTACTTGCACCTATATTTTTATATATTCATTACCAATTACACATAAATATGTGTGTGTGTGTGTGTGTATGAAATCTTATCGGATAGGTTACCCCAAGCTATATCATGTCATAAAACTTTTAGGAGTTACCATGTCCTACGTTTGTGTCATGTCATATCCTTGCCGGTGTGTATGCATCCATGTTTTAGCGTCAAAGGTGTATAATCATACGACGCTTTCGAGCTATGTCTACTATTGAGACCTATCTTTCTGATTGAGAAGATGATATTAATAGTTGTTTGTGATATGAAATCTCACTTATAAGTTTTGCTCTAAATAATTAGATTAGACTCTTATCAGTAATTTCAGATTGGAATATATTTGAGAAGAACAACATTTGGTTGAACTTGATAAAATCTCATCAATAAAAAAATCAAAACCCAATAAAATAAACTTAAACAAGTGTTGTTGAAGAAAATGAGAATAATCAAGATGATATAATTTAGGATGAATATATGATAAGAATGTTATGTTAACTCTTCAATAGAGGAGTTTTAACCTCCAAATTCGTACATTCCTCATGAAAAGTGAGGTTAGAGCCTTAGTTTTGAAATCCGTCGCTATTGCTTAGGCCATGTCCCTTGATAGGAGTGATGTATAGTGTTGACGTCGGAACTCGGAGGTCCTACGTGTCAAAGAAAGAAAATGGCGCTGTGGGTTAATTGACAATGTACACACGAGTTGAATAAGATATGGAAGACGAAAATACGATCAATTGTGTTGATATGACCTGAATTGGTCGTAATTGTTTTCTATTAACTCGGAGCTATAAGTGCTCTCTTAAATGCTTTTAATCCAGAGATGTGCCAACCCTTTTTTGGTCATAAATGAGGGTATTTATAGTACTAGCTAGAGGCTTAATCATTACTCGGATGAGTTTCCCAACCAATCCCCTGGTTTACAGGAAAGGGTGTTAGGTGGATGATTTGGGGATTTGATGGGCATTAAGTACTGACACAAATTAATGGTGATCTGACTTCTCCTGCTAAGTGTCCCACCGAATAAGGGCTTGTGAGGTTCGACTATATGGTTCGGACGGACGACCGGGTCGGGTACTCGGATTCGTACGTTCACGGTTGTTAGTAGGACTGCAAATTAACCAAGCCGCTTGTGAGCTATTCAGAGCTTGATTCATAAAAGTTCGTTTGAGTTCGTTTAATGAGGTTCATTTATTTTTCGGATGGACGACCGGGTCGGGTACTCGGATTCGTACGTTCACGATTGTTAGTAGGACTGCAAATGAACCAAGCCGCTCGTGAGCTATTCAGAGCTTGATTCATAAAAGTTCGTTTGATTTCGTTTAATGAGGTTCATTAAAATAAATGAACCAAACTCAAGCTTATAAATATTGATTCGTTAGCTCGTGAGCAAGCTTGTTTGTAAGCTCATGAGCTTGTGCTTCGGCTAGTAGTAAGCTCGTATAACTTAAAATAATATTTTGACTTTAGTTTTAATTTTTATACGTTTATGATAAATATAAAAAAATTTAAATAAATTTATTTGTTTGAATAAAATCATATGTTTTAGTAGTTATATTATGCGTCTTAGAAATATATAATTTTATTTTTGTAATAAATTGAAGAATACTTTAGTTTATAATTGATATTTACTAAGCTAGTCTAGGCTCGATTAAGCTCGAAGAAGTTCGCGAGCCATTAGTATATTCAATAAAATTAAGCTCGAGTTGGACTCAATAATAAACGAGTCAATCTCAAACTCTTAAAAGCTCGCCTCGGTTCGGTTCGATTGTAGCCCTAGTTGTCAGGTAGGACGCTCAGGTCGGGGGCACGTTGTGGTCCACCACACCAACCTTTAGGTCGGGCATGCATGCCTTGGTGGCCCACTCTTTATTATTTTCATCCTTGTCTGCACGTCAGACCGGGTACAACATATAGTATAAAACATTTTGAAACTTATATCAACAATCACCTGATTTTATTTGAATAAAAGGAAGGAGAACTTAGTTGAGCGAAAATGTTGAAGGACGAATTGGTGATAAACGAAATACGTCTCGAACAAATTTAGCTTGCACTTGACTTTGGTATGTTTGAAACATGACGGTTACTTCCTTCTTCCATTTTACTGTCCATCACTCTATAACATAGAGAGCATAAACAGTTTATAGAGCTTAAGAAACTTCTATAGAATAGGCGCCTCTCTGACGCATATATATGGAGCACGACTTATACGTTGGTGGTTTTTCATTTGCGTGTACACATAGTGTACTCATCCTTACTAGAAATAAGTAGACGAGTCACCAACCATTGTCCATTTTGCGACATGATGAAATAATCATTTAATGAAATGGTCTGTATTATGACACGTGTGAATGAATAGTTAGTTACTGAATATATATAAAAATTGTCGACATCTTTTACACGTTACGCATGATTGTTGATGACTTGTGCAAAACATTTTCTATTCATGGGAACCTGAAAATTTGGTGGCTATATTTTTGAGTTTCTGTATGCAATTGGATTTTATGCATTTAAATTGACATATGTTGTGTGTTTAAGAATGGAAGCTACTCTTATTAAGATTGGATAATTTTTGTTATATTTTTCTCATGTTGCAATTTTTACGTCACCACATGTATCCTCACGTTCACACTTGGAAGAAATTGTAGGATACATGACCATAAGTTAGTTAACCCTGTCACGAACATCTTTTCAGTTCCAAGTACTACAATTTTACTACATCTTCAATTTCAAGTACAACTTATTTATTACGTTTTATCTCTATCTTACATCTTTGTGATATAAGACAGGTGCTCAGCTAAGCAATCTGGAGAATTAGGTTCATCTTCTGAGGCAGTTGATGGAATAATTGGTTTTGGACAAGCAAATACGTCCATTCTTTCACAACTTGCTTTGTCTGGAAAGGTGAAAAAGGTATTTTCACATTGCTTAGATGGAAACAAGGGAGGTGGAATTTTCGCTATTGGAGAAGTAGTGCAGCCAAAAGTAAATAGAACACCACTTGTCGCAAATGCGTACGTGACGTCAACTTTTTTGTATTTGTTTGTTGTTTCTGTTGTTCTGGCAATTATTGAATGTGTTTGGTAATTGAAGTTCTTAGGGCCAATCTTTTTTGTTTCTTTTTGTGCTGCATAATTGGGAATATCTATTTAATTCGGGAGGAAGCTTAACAACTCTTTGCACCCCACACACACGCATGACGATCGGAATTTGAACCTTGTATCAGTATATTCATCATTGTAGATATTTGAGTTTTTTTGGAAAACAATGGAGATATTTCTCTGCAATGTAGGGAGAAATATAGAATTCATATTGGTCTAGTAGATGATGTATCTTTTGGTGTCAAAAAGTACATTTCGAATGTAAAAGTCAGCTGGGCACATGTCCTGGACGTCAAGCATACGCCCTTATCATAAAGAAAATCATTCTATGCCTGAGATATATTAATATCCTCTTAAGTACTTGCTCACCCTTATGCAGGGGCCTACTTGATAGCAAAAACTTTAAAATGCTTATGAACTCCACACAAACTTCAGATATAGGAAATGTACCTACAGTGGTATTTTTTACTGCTGTTGAAGGAGGTAAAAATGTGTCAATGTTGTGAGGAGCTCATCTATGGTGTACGAGTTTCATGCCACAAGTTGTGACTACGTGTTCAAGTCATAGTCTGCAAGCAATTACATTTTCGTCCTTAAGAATTGAAGATTGACTATGTATAGCACCATTCACATTATGCCTTCTCAATGAATATCCACATATACACTTTTCAGTGATTACTATACACTTGTTTGACTGAAAGTTTCTTTCATTCATTATCTTAGGCAACATTACAATGTTATTCTGAAGGCAGTTGAGGTAGGTGGTCAATTTCTAAACCTTCCAACAGACGTATTTGACACGGGATCCAGTAGAGGGACTATAATTGACAGTGGTACAACCTTGGCGTATCTTCCGTCTGAGGTTTATCAACAGCTTATGGATAGGGTATGTCTAAAAATTCCAATATCCCCCATTTAGAGTTCCATCCTTAGATGAAAATTTGAATAACATTGCTTTCTTGATTGTTTCATTTCGACCTACATTTCTCACTGTTTTGCTTATTCCATGTCTCTTTCTCGCACACCTCCCTGATTAACTGTCTAAATATCTGTCATTAGATGATGGTACGGCAACCAAATATGGAAACTCATATAGTTGAGCAGCAGTTCAGATGTCTTTGGTACAGTGGGAAGTAAGTTTCGCTAGTATGCAAGAATACAATATTTTTTGTGCACGTGTTCATACACCCATATCTGCTCCAATAGCATGCACATACATTCACAAGACAAGGTCCTCACTGTATATAATTTGTAATATGTTAAAGTGATATAGGTATGATGGTACTTCTCCTGTTTAAAGTGCAATAAGTAAAAATTATGTGCTTGGCATTTTCAGATTTATGCTTTCAATGCTCTCTCTCTCTCATGATGTCTTTTGGTTTCCTTTGAGCAATCCATCTGTAGATTCATCGGAGATAAGCCCAGAACTTGACTTACTGGTCAGATATAAAATTTCTGTATCTGGTGTTACATAGACTTAAAAAGAAGAAGCTGGAATGGAAAACTTGATTGGATAAAACTTTAAGGGTATAATTTTGGTCATTAATGATACTATGGGCACTTAACTAATGCTCGATCGATCGTTTCATTAGCAGCTAAATCCTCACTGGCCTAGTCCCTCCTGGTTTTTTGCAGTAATATTTTATCTCCAACTAAAATATTAGTTGGTGTTGGAGAAGATTACAAGTCTAGAAGATGTTTTACTTCAATGCTATTTTTTTGCAAAACTCAGTTTTCTTTCAGTGCAAAGAATGTATATTTGTTCTAGTACAGATATCACAGTTTTCCATAATTGAAATTGTTTCGATAGCAGAAATAGAAGTGTGATGCATCTAAGTATCTTATGGAGAGTGAAATTGAAGTTTGTCCAAAGAATTTGAATTTGTCTTTTGAAATCTGAATTCAAGTATGTGATGCATTAAGAAAAAGTACATTAGTGACTACTTCAATAGAAATGACTTTTTAGACATTGCATCTCATTTCTGATTATATCATTGTATGGAAAAAAGAATAGATATGTTTTGTTAGATGCATCTCTTTTGGATGGTGTTATTGTAACCCATGGGGCTGTTGTTGGTGATTCGAACATGTTTAGAGGTTTCTTGAAAGTATTCTATGATTAAAGCTTTGAACATTAGGTATTTTCAAATATAGGCCCATAAATCACTTGAAACTCTGTGGTTGGAGTGAGTTACTGCATGGGCAAAAGATTTTGGTGTTCATAATTGGCAATTGCTGGATTCAAAAATTAGAATATGAATATGATAAAATTTGAAAGTAGATTCTCTGCGACTGTGATAAAATGGTTAATAGCGAAGACTGATAGAAAAAACTCTTGGTCCAATCTGCAAATTTTGTTATGGTCCATTAAATTTGACCATGTTCCGTGGGGATGGCTTGAAAGGTTCATTGAGTGAGTTTTCTCTATTAGTTACATGTTTTATCATGGTGGCGATGAATATATAGTAGCATCTTAATAAATTTAATATGCCTTATTCTGTTGACAAATGCGGAAGGATCCTATAATTGTCAGATCTATTAACGCATATAATTTAAGAGTTTCATTAGTTTTAATTTCTTTCCTTTCGTTCTTGATAATTTATTTACCCCTCATCGCATTTGACTTTTCTTTCTAAAAGCTTATGTAAAAGAAGTTCAATGGAGTGTTGGTATTGCTTTTAGTTGTTTGAATAATCTACTTAAGGCATTGATCAACTATTGAACTTAATTCATACTAAGCCACTGATGAAATACACTTTCGGCTCTTCATGCATCAGCTTCCACTGGATAGAAATTGAAAGGATAACTTTTGATCCTTATAGCTGTCTTCCTGCTTGAGTTTCTATTTGGTTATTTGTGGAGACATTATAACTAGTCATCTTTGCTTGTGGGCTAGACTTTTTTTTTCTTTTTAGTAATCTTCTTTCAGGGCGAAATCTGAGAGACTAGTCCACTTTTTTTTTCCTTTATTGAATGTGTATAATATTTACAGGGATTTACTTTTTTCATTGTTCTTGCTTTCACATACCTCTACTTATGTGTTTCTTTTCCAGTCGGTGAAATTTATCTTTCACGGAAAATTAAAACAATTGTCCGTTTCTCATATTTTTGCAGTATTGATGATGGATTTCCAGTTGTAAATTTTCATTTCCAGGACTCACTTGTTTTGCCGGTTTATCCCCACGATTATCTGTTTGAAGTCCGTGTAAGTAAACTGGATTAATTTTGTTGGATATTTCATTGCTAATTTCTGTTCCTTTTGGTTCCGGAAGTGCTTTCACTAAGATTCTAGACTCCCTGATCTTGCCATTGTGAGAATCCTGGGCATTACAATTGTCTTCTTTGTTGCATATTAATGTTGTAATATTCTATTTTTTATAACGAACATATAATACTACTTAGTTAATGACTAACTTAGTAACAATGGGTGCTTTTGGATTGATGGAAAGAGAAAAATGCGTTGTTCGTATGAAGCCTGATGTCATTGTATCTCAACATAGTTTTACAAACTTTTACGAAGGAGTTTCTGAAGTTATAACTTCAATGGCTAGTACAAAGGGTAAGATGGAAAATCATAAATGGCTTATTGGTTAGGATTAGTCCGTTGCTGCAATATAATTCACTTGACATATGTATCACGAAATCTTTCAGAATTTCCTTACTTTAAGATCTGTGTGCTGAAACAAATTTTTTTAAGGTGTTTCCTGGTTAAGTTTTTGTTTACTGTTGGGTTTCCTTAAAGGTGTCACTATAGTATTGATCCATTCTTTCTTGCCATAAAGACATCGAATCTCGAAGGCTAGTTTTATTTTAAAAAATATGGTGTTAGACAGGTTTTGACAATGGTTACGTAAATGGAAGGGCTCGTAGTCGCTTTATTTCGTCAGTTGCTTTTTATTTTTGTATATGGGTATTATGCATATGAAATAACTTTTATTTTGCAGGATAACGAGTATTGTATAGGTTGGCAAAATAGCGGACTGCAGACGAAGGATGGAAAGGAAATAACTTTGTTGGGAGGTATTTTTCATGTTCACTTTTTTACTACGAGTGATATACTTTACATGGACTTATGAAAGGTATTATTACTTTGTATTTGCAGATATAGTATTAACAGACAAACTTGTTTTATATGACCTCGAAAATCAGACAATTGGATGGACGCAATATAACTGTGAGTATAATCTTTTAATTGCTTTTATAGTGGCAATTTGGTTTTATAAGTTTTTATACGTGTCTTCTTGACTTGGGTTTATATTGTCAATTTGTGCGCTCTCTTTCCAGTTTCTCTGCAGTTTCCTTTTGGATTCACATATTTTCTATATTTTTTAATAAGTTGGGAGTAGTGGTTGGAGGGGAAAATTTCAAAGAAATTGAAAGACACAGGGTTCGAACCCTAGTTAACACCCTTATAGTTCATAGCAAGGAAGAAATTCAATCTTAATATGAATGAAAAATTAGATTATAACCCAAACTTTTCGCCACACATTTTACAATTGCATCCCTCAACTTTTCGAGAATATTAAAAAATAGCCAGACGAAAAGTTGGGGGTACTGTAATTGTAAAATATTTGATGATGTGAACAAATTCTTTCAACTCACTAACGATTAGGGAAAAATGTAAGACGAAATCAATAAAGGGGGTTTCTGGAATTTTGAAATTTCTTTGGGCTTTTTCGTAATTACCCAAAACCTCAGTTTTTTTTTCTCAATCGCTTTCTAAAATTCTTGAACATCTCTTCCCTTTTTTTTTGAGTAGACACTAAATATGCATGACTAGAATCACTAACAATATCAAACTTTAATCTTATGAAGTTTTTCATGAAAATTCGACTTATCATTGTATCCTCTGCTGTCAATCTCAAGGTTCATCAAGCATCAAAGTAAGAGATGAAGCGACTGGACATGCTTATGCCGTCAGCGCGCATGACATATCTTCTTCAGCTTTCAGTCCGTCCAAGGTTAATGTTTTATCGATCCTTTTGTTTATAGCTGCCCTCCGCAAACTAATAGCGTGAGTTCTAGAAAAGGTGCAGCTTCGGAAAATGCTGCTCTTGTTGTATCATAATAAACGTATGATGCGGAAGGGCTTCGTACTGAATCCTTAAATCTAATAAAGAAAAAAAGTTTGGTGGAACTTTTGAATTGTTTTCTTTTTCATTTCATTCACACCCCAAAATATTCTAAATATTGCAACTGTTGAGTAACAAGTAACTGTGAAATAGTTGATGTTCAGATACAAGAATGTATATTATGTGCATGCTTTACAAGGACATATATATAGGCTTCACAAGGTTGTTCTCAAGTACTGTACAACAAAATATACAATTGCCAAAAACAGGGCAACCTGGTATAAATCTCTCTGAAAGCCATCATCCCTCTGGAAAAACTGGATGAAAGAAATATATGGGGATACATGAGTCAAGAGTGCTTGTAATAAGTCATCGAAAAAAATGTATAATTACAAAAGCCACCCCTATGGTTTAGCCTAATAACAAAAAACTCCAGTTATTTTCTAAAATTACAAATTCTCCCGTAAAGTGCTACAGGAACCTCTTAAAGTTTGTAATTTTGAAAGATAACTAGGTATTTTTGTAATTAAGCTAGACATCAGGGGTAGATAAATTGGATTACTTGCAAAAAACACCGGTTATCTTTTAATTCTGAAAGATAATTGGGTTCTTTTTGTAATTAAGCTAGACACCAGGGGTAGTTTTTGTAATTAACCCTAGAGAAAAAGATTACTTGCAAAGTGAGTTTTTACCTTAGTTGGATCACCACTAGGATCTGGATACATTTCCACATTCTTATTCTGTGTCGAGACGCGGTTCGTCAAGTCCTTGATGAAATCAGAAACATCTTTTCCAGCTTCAAGTGTGGCAAAGAGCCTTCTTGAAGTCCAGAAATATGATTGAGCAATGGGAGATGATGCTGATAAGTCCCACAGCTCTTCATGCTCAATCACTTGCCCACTGATCTGATTGAGAGTAAACTTGGAGTCCACTTTGACAATCAAGTCTCCTCCAATGCTGAAAATTGGAGACTTGGGCTTTCCTCTTAGAGTCCACTTGATGTTTAGCACACTTGTTGATAACATCACCATTTGCTGCACACTCTGCACAAGCAAGTAGCCGAATAACAGAAATGCATTTCCGGACTCAAGGCTATGAAATAAAGCCGTGGAGTTTGGGATATTAGTATGCAGAAATAGGCCGAATTGGCTATTTACGTATTCAAAAATAGCCATGTTTTTCAAACGGATGTTCTGTAGCCATTTTGTCCATGCAAATGACAGTCATATCCTTTTAGTAATTTTATGAGTTGAAAGCTCTCACTGCAAAATTTTGAACTCTCTCTCTCTCTCTTTCTCACATTCACCACTCATGAGACTCTCTCTAGAAGTATTCCGGTGAGATTCCCGGCAGACGAACATTTCTGGAGGTGAATGTTTATATACGCACAGATGTTGATATTATTTCAGCTGAAAACCAGCACAAACTCAATGACGACGTGAATGCTGGTTGGGAAAATGAATATCGAAAGATGATTTCATGGTACCGAGAAATGATTTAATCTTAGTACCGAGAAATGATTTATCGGTACCCCATGGTCTTCTTCGTGAACCAAACCATCATATTTGCAGATAAATGACCACAACAAAATCGACCTCATTCAACAATACATAACAGCAAACAGTGTTTGATGTCGAGAATGGAGAGTAGAATTGGGATTTTTGAAAAAGAGAAGGCTAATTGTTTCTATAAGGGCAAAATGGACATTCAACTAGTTCAGTAACCAGTGCATATGGTTCTTTGAACCAACCGCTCTGATACCACTTCTAGGTCCCAAGGGGTGTCGTTCAACTACCCAAATGGCTAATAAGCATTTTGACTTTGGACAAATGGTCAAAAAATCTGGTCAATGCATTAGTATTTCAACTCCACATAATAAACTTTCTTGAAATGTATAAAGACTCACCACTGTGGGGTTCTCCAATGCATCAGTTGCCCATAATCTTCTCTTGTACTTCTCTCTACCAGTAAAGCTTCTAACTGGATCCTGCAATTATTTCTTATTAAAAACATTACAAGCATTTTTTTTTCCTTGTTTCTTCATGACTTGAAACAAAAGGTGATGATCATATAGTAGTAGGTATGAGTACCTTATATTTGACAGAAACGGCAAAGGTTCCGAGGGCACGATTGCCTTGTCGAAGTTCAAGAATGTCGCGAACGAGTTGTCTAGCAGTGGATTCGACAGAAGGGCTGCTAATGCATTCAAACTCATCGCATAGTTCACCAAAGTCCATCCCATCAACAATCTTGTCAGCCTCTGAGGTTGCATCAGGAGACACCTCTGTTCTACTAGACTCATTTGCAACTGCAAACAGTAATTAGCAGCTTCGTTACGGGACTGTTTGCAAAAACTTAAAAAAGTGATTCTCAACTTCACATTCTGATTCTGCATAATTTATGTAGAATCTTAAATAGCGGGATAGGTGCTTTAGATTTCTGATTCTGCGTATGGTTTGCCTTTTATACACAAGAAAGCATTGTTTTAGAACTTTTACAACAAAAGCTGCCAAAAACTTTTTCGACTTTTAGCTTCTACTTGCAAATACTGCCAACTTTTGATTCTCAACTACTTTTCACTTCTACTGAAATAAATCGCTTTCTCTAAAAGCAGAAGTTTTTGCAAGCACTTCCTACATATGCAAGTTCTGACTACAGAATCTCTTGTACTAGTCATGGTGTATATATTTGTTAGTAACCTAAGACAAATGCACATTCTAGCTAATCTTAACATCGCGTCAAGATTAATCAAAATTTATCGATACAACAATTGATCAATGGATAAGCTTTTTACTTCAAAAAAACTTCAGAACACTCACAACCGCCCATGTGGGATGAGTCGTACATGGATGATTGGGATTGTCCGGAGATTAAGAAAGCGTATGCAAAGTGATTGTAAGCTTTTTACTTCAAGAAAATAGTTTTTAGTGTTTTCAAATGCAACTTCTGCTTCTACTACTTCTACGTAATTTAATTAGAATCTAAAAGCAGAGTAGGCGATTTGTTAGATTTCCAATTCTACTTTTGATTTGACTTTTAAACACAAATAGCAACTTATTTAACTTATTCAATTTTGAGCTTCTATTTGCAAATATTACCAACTTCTGATTTTCAAGCTATTGCTACAATAAATCATTACCTCCAAAAAAAGAAATTTTTACAGACACTCCCTAAAGATTTTCATGAAGTGAATGGAATACATAAATATCAATATATATCCATAACCCCTTGATGTAATTAAAGAAGTTAAGAAGGGAGATTTGAGGAGGGTACCTCGGAGAGAAACATTGGTGTGGTGAAGACGATGAATCAAAACATTTTGAGGTTTACTGGGGCCAAATTGAAAGACATTAATAGTACGAGGATTAGTAGTACTGTTGAATGGGCGGCATGGTAATGATAAATTTAAGTTGACAGAAGAAGAAGAAGAAGAAGAAGAAGGAGGATTGGCAGGGAAAGGTGTGGCACAAAGGCTCATGTCTTTTTTCTCTGTCTAAAACTTCTCCCCATTCTGCGAAAAAATTCCAAGAATTTGGACTATTGATGATGAGCTGTAATGGAAGATCTTTTGTTTGTGTGTGTCCTTTGCTTCTCCAACAAAATCTTGGTGGTTTCTTGGATAAGGTGTGTAATATGCTATGTGGTCTGTATGAATTGGGGGTGATCGCAAATAAAAAATACTATGTGCAATACTATTAACCATATATCTGCTACCTATAGTACTAGTTTTAGCCATGTATTTTTTTTTTTTTATTACAAAGAATAGCCCCATTGGAGCACAAAGAAGCTATATATACTGAAAACTCAAAAAAATAGGGGCTCACAATTCACAACATGCTCCACTTGAATAAATTTTTTTTTTTCTTTTTATATCTTGATATTGAATATATATACAATTTTTTTAATTTGAAAATATAAATGGAAATTTTAGGTTGGAAACGAGCTTGTTTTTACTAATAGTTACCTTGACACATGTTATTCATCCAAGGAGTGAAACACGAAAGTGAAATAGGAAACCAGTGTCCTGGAGAGGAAGACGGAATCGGAGGAAGGAGCTAGGGTTCAACATTTTCAAAATTTTAACATTTCAAAATTTTATACTCTATTAAGAATAACTTGGTAAAATATCACATATTGACACAATTTATTTAACAATGTTTAGTATATTAATTACTTTTGATACACACGACATTCTTATATATAATACAACCAAATATATATAAAATTGATTAATAAAAAATAATACATATAACATCTTGAGGAAAAATTAATAAACCCCCCAAACTATACGCGATTTTCTATATTCCCCTAAATTAATTTTTTTTTCTATTTAACTCCCGAACTACATAAAAATTTCTACGGTCCCATCTCTCCCCCTGGAATATTCCGGCCGATTCAGATTTGGGTGGAAGAGATGGGACCGTAGAAATTTTCGTGTAGTTAGGGGAGTTAAATAAAAAAAAAAAAATAGTTTAGGGATAATGTGAAAATCATGCATAGTCTTTAAATTTTTATTTAATTCTTCCTCAAATCATAGATTTACTAGCTTACCAAGTTCGATTTTTTCCGTGTGCACATCAAATTGTAAATGCTTGAATTTGTGTGCCCATAAATATGTGTGTATGCTTATATAATATGTTATAATTTCATTGATTTTGTCAAAATGATGTTTGATTTGTTGAGTTCTTGATTCGGGATGGCCCGACCCGCCGCGGGGCACGGGCGGGTCAGGTCGGCTCCTCCTACCCCACATTAAATAAATTTAAATAGAAATATGAATAAAATATTTATTTTTAATATACTTATAAAATATTTTTACAAAAATTATTAAATATATTAAAAAACATAAAGGGGCGGGTACCCTCTCCGGGGTGGAAGTGAATATCATTTCTATATTTAATTGGGTTTTCAAAGCTTGTATTCTTTATTTTGCTTTAAAGATATATTTATTTTAGCGTCTAAATATTTTTCAGAGTCAGAGTAATTCGTTTGGAAATCATGCATAATAACTTGTGAAATTATATAAAACTATGATTTAATTTAATACTTTATTTGTATACAAATGCACAATAAGTATAAATATAAAAATCTATGAAAATTTTAATGTATCCCGAACTATGCACAATTTTTGAAACCAACCCCTAAACTATTTTCTTCTATTTAACCCCTAAACTACATAAAAATTTATACGGTCTTGCCCTCTTCTCCTCCCCACCAACGGAATATTCCCATCAGATCTGCAGGCGGGGAGGATGGGATGAGATCGTGGAAATTTTCGTGCAGTTGAGGGATTAAGTAGAAATAAAAATAGTTTAGAAGGTAATGAAGAAAATCGCATATAGTTTGAGGGTTTATTAACTTTTCCTCTAACATCTTCAACGACTAATTCCCATTTTTCTAATTGTTTTATATTCTAACCAAAAGGGAAACGTCCCTTGGACTCCAAAAATTGATTTTACAGTTTCTTTTTTTGACACCATCAAGACGAATTTAAGTTGTTTTTGTTTGGAATAACACATGAGTAAATTTCACTTTCTCAACTATATAAGATCTATTATGAGTAATTTACATATTGAGCGAAATAAAAAAATTGTAAAACGAGAAATTTTATTTTATTTTACTAAAGTTGATAGCGTAAGAGTAAAAAAAAGAGAAAACATAAGTTGCGAAACTAAATAAAGTTGCAGAGATTAGCTTTGATTATTTTAAAAATTGAAAGTTAAATTAACGATAAAAACTCCTGCTAGATTGTTTAAAGGCCAAAATCAAATTAATGGATTTCAAAACCGTCCGGTGGCATTTTTATAGTATTAGCAATGATGTTTTTGTAATATCCAGGGACCAGTATTAGTATTCCCTCCAAAAATTAATAGATTTTTCCGTTAAAGATATTAGTTGTTCTGTGAAACGTATTATTAGTTCCCTGAATTTTTTTTTTCTCCCTGAAAGATTTTTAGTAATTTCCTTGAAAACTATTAGTTTTTTCTAATGAAAAAGTATTAATAGTCCCACTAAACAATATTAGCAAGTCCCCTAAAAAGTATTGGACATAATGTTGACTGGACTGAGGCTGGGTTGGGTTTGGGTTCACAGGCTGAGTAGATCTGTTATGTCGTCTAATCTAACAAAATACTACCCCTTAATTAACTAAGATGGGCTGAAAGCAAAATAATTCGAAATTAATCATGGCCAATTTAATTATAATTACATATTATTTTTAATTGTTCACCTTTTAAAGTTAATTGTACGGGATTTCTTATTTTCAATACACAATATGAAACCAGTAATTGGAATTAATTTCAGCAGCTCATCATTATCTTTTCATTTATAAGTTGCCTTTTCATATACGTCCATTTCTGACCTCCACCACACTTGTCTCATGTCATGCACTCCTCTGACTCACTGTTTTATCAATATATGCTCACCATTTTTGCTACAGACAACAAAAGCCCACCATCACCAACAGCAAATGCCATCATCACCTTCAAATTCTTGAATTTCTTTATCTTCAAAAAATATATTTATAAATATGCCTTTTCAAATATTTTTATCTCTTCAAATTCAATGGTGGCGTAAGCTGCATTTAAGGTCATATCCCATGTAGAATTTTGGGGGATTTAAATCATCAATGATGTGATGTCATTAATTTCTGATTAATTCTTTTTTTCTTTTTTTTTTTGTCTCTTGGGTTTGTTATGTTCTTTTAGTACCATTTCCTGTCATTTGTCTTTATCTTTTTGTTTTCTCACCTTCACCAATTATTATCTTGCAATGGTTATTTATAAAAACCACCAAATTTCTTGTTAAACCCATCTTCCACTCTAACTCACTCTGATAGAAACCATGGCCATGCTTAACTTAATGCTATTTCTGATGAGTATATCAGTTTTCATGGCTCTGCATTTCTATCCTCTTGAAGCAGCTCTTGTGAGAAGTCTTCCTGGGTTCAAGGGCACCTTCCCTTCAAAACACTACTCAGGGTAATTTTTTTTTTTTTTAACAATAGGTATTTGTTTTTTTAATAAGTTGGGAGTAGTGGTCGAAGGGGAGAGGATAAATTTCAAATAAATTGAAAGATACAGTGGTTCGTTGGACTTCTGATCAACAATATGTATTTGTTAACAAATTCATAAGTTGAATTTTTTTTCTTTACTTTATTTCAGAAAATATAAATTGTTATAATTTTTTTGGTGAAGGTATGTGACACTAGAGGGAAATCCTCCAAAGAACCTGTTTTACTACTTTGTAGTATCGGAAAAAAACCCGGTTCGTGATCCTGTTGTTTTATGGCTGAATGGAGGACCAGGTTGCTCTAGCTTTGATGGATTTGTCTATGAGCATGGTAAAAATTCTCACAGCTTCATATGGTATATATATATATATTATTTATGGAATAAAAGGATGATGGAATGTAGGTGACATATTAATTGCTTTTGAAACAGATAATTGTTTTTGGCTGATTTGAGAAAAAACAAAACAAAAGTTGGAAAGACACTGTGGCTGATAGATTATTAAGAGACATATCAAACAAAATTGATGTCTACTTAATATTATTATTCATTGCATTATGAATGTTTCCTGTTTTTCATTTATCTACAGAAACCATTATTGGGAGGGTTTGTAAAAAGTTCTACTTTTAGAAGAAGTGATTTACTGTAGCAAAAGTAAAAGTAGTTGAGAATTAGAAGTTGATATTGTTTGCAAATAGAATCAAAAGTTGACAGTGTTTAGCGAAAAAGTTATAAAAGTACTTATTTGTTTGTCAAATCAAAAGAGAATCAGAAATTTAAAGCACACATCTCTCTGTTTTTAGATTCTGATTAATGAAGTAGAAGTTGACATTTGAAAACACTAAAAAGTAATTTTTTCTAGCCAAAAGCAGAGAAGCAATGTTTTTAGTGATTGCAACTTATGTCTTAGTGCTTTGACATGTTTTAATGAGTTGAGCTTCATATATTTTGGACAGGCCCTTTTAATTTCGAAGCAGCGAAACAAAGAGGGGGCTTGCCTGTTTTGCATCTTAACCCGTATAGTTGGTCTAAGGTTGAGATTTCTCAAACTTTTCTGTATATATATGACCTCATTTCTTTCTGTTTTCCAGTTAAGAAAATAGGCAGGATCTCATATATGTTTACGAATACTTAAAATTATTTCCAGATAGAATTTCTTCATTCTTTTGATTTTTACGTATTTTTGTATGGACTAAGGTTGCCGGTATTATCTATTTGGACTCCCCAATTGGTGTTGGATTCTCCTATTCTGTAAACACTTCGTATTATGTTAACGGAGACTTACAGACTGCAGCTGAAACTCATCTTTTCCTTCTAAAGGTACGGTTCACTATAGTTGTGTCTTTTTCTGAACAAAACCTGCAGTTTATTGTTCATGATGTTTTTGCTCAAGAAAATATGATTAACTAAATTAATTCTTTTTTGGCTTCCCTTAGTGGTTTGAGAAATTTCCGGAGTTCATTGCCAATCCGTTTTATATTGCGGGCGAGTCTTATGCAGGCATTTATATCCCCACTGTTGCTTCTGATGTTGTCAAAGGTACAAAAAAGTGAGATGTTAAAATCCCCTTGTTACAAATTATACGTAGCATTGAAAGAAAGGATTAAAATGATATGTTAGTTCATGATTAATCAATCATTATCCATATGTTTCTTACTAGTTTGATCATGGAATAATTCAAGAATGTTTGATCATTTCCACGCAGGAATCAAGGCTGGTGTTAAACCGATTATTAATTTCAAGGTTTTTTCGCCTACTGCCTCTTCTGTGAACTCTTTTGTTCTTTTGCCATTTTCTCACATTTTGTTGGCTTATTATACGAAGTTGAAATTTGAAGAAGTGAATTTGGTAATGATCTGATGCAGGGGTACATGGTGGGAAATGGGGTGTGTGACAGTGATTATGATGGCAATTCACTTGTTCCATTTGCACACGGGATGGGCCTAATATCCGATCATATGTTTAAGGTGAGTCGAATAAGATAAAGCATTTTTGCGTCTTAAAAATATACTTCATAGCTCTAGTGATTGCTTATTGATGCATATATTTGCTTTGTAGTTTCTAAATGAACTCGGTTAATTTTTCTAGGAAGCTGAAGTTCTCTGCAAAGGAAATTACCGCAACTCCATCAACGTCGATTGCCAGAAGATACTAACTAAGATTGACAGGGTAAGAATCTTAATAACTGCTAATAATAGCAGCTTTATTTTTTAAAATTAGCATTTTATTACTTATTGCCAAGTTTTTGTTCAGGTTTTAGATGATTTGAACAGATATGATATCCTTGAACCATGCTTTCATAGCGGTGAACTAAAAGACGTTGCAAATGGAAACATGAGTTTCTTACCAGAGAGCTTCAAGCAGCTGGGGTCGACCGAGAGGCCTCTTGCTGTGAGAAAGAGAATGTTTGGGCGTGCTTGGCCTTTTCGTGCACCAGTTGAAGATGGAATCATCCCTTTGTGGCCGCAGTTAATGAGAAAAGTCACCGTCCCATGCCTGGTAAGTGCTAAAAGCAAGCACGTCGTTTTTTGTGTTTTCTGAAAATCTTTTGAAAGTTAACTCTTCTGTTTTTTTACGTGTATTTAAAGAGTGAAGACACTGATTTTTTAAAGCATGAGAAGATTTAGTGAATCTCGAGACATACAAGGGTTTTTTTGGTTACACACTTGCAAATTAGTCGGATAGCTTGTGAAATCATGAGTGATTTACAGAAGAGAGACAATGACAGCTTTTGCAATCACCAAAAAAAGTGTTTATCAGCTTTTGGCTGAAAAAATCACTTTTTAGTGTTTGCGAATGCCTACTTCTGCTTCATTTAATCAAAATCTCAAAGTAGGGAGATGACTACTTTAGATTTTTAATTTTGCTTCTGATTTGACTTTTACAAACGAAATAAACATTTTTACAACTTTTCACCAAACATTCTCAACTTCTCAGTCTCAACTTCAACTTCTCATTCTCATTTACTTTTGATACAATAAATCACTTCTTCTAAAAGAGGAAGTTTTTGCCAACACTCCAAATATAAACACAGATGCAAAATTTCAGAACAACTAAACAATGATTTTTCACTGTGACTTTTTAAATTCTTTCATTTTGACATTTAGCTAATTGTTGCCAATATGACATCCTGGATTGTGCAGGACGATGTACAAGCAACTATATGGCTGAATAACGATGCAGTCAGAAAAGCAATTCATGCTAATCCGGTGCGTCGAATCTGGCTTCATTAAATTTTCACCAATAAGTTGTGTCCTAATCGATGCTAATGAACACTTGTTTTTTCCGTCCTAATTGCTCAGGAGAGTGGAAATTGGAGTTTGTGTGTCGATTTGCGGTACACTCATGATGCAGGGAGCATGCTCAGCTATCACAAGAACCTCTCATCCAGTGGCTACAGGGTTTTGATATATAGGTAAAACATAATTCTTACAAATAGACATAAAATATTTTTACATCAGTAGTTTTAGTCCAAGTTTTTTTGTTTTTACAGTGGAGATCATGATATGTGCGTTCCATTTACTGGAACTCAAGCATGGACACAATCTCTCGGATACCAAATAGTCGATGAATGGAGACCGTGGAGATCCAACGGACAAGTCGCAGGGTACATATATTTATTTTCCTTCAGCTATATATACTCATATTATTATTTTTTCAATCAGATTTTATTGATGTGTTATGTGAACTGCAGATTTATACAGGAGTATGCTAATAATTTCACTTTCCTCACTGTCAAGGTATAACAATATATACTTTTCTTTCTTTGGAATGTTAAGGATTTTATAAATGCTAAAAAAAATCACTCAACATCAATAAATGTTATATAGTACAAGATTCAATGGTTAAAGATCTTAAAAAAACTATTTTTGTATTGAAATTTTGACATGAAGTTCATATTTTGATCCTGCAGGGAGCTGGGCATACTGTACCTGAATACAAGCCTAGAGAATCGTTCGATTTTTTTAGTCGTTGGTTAAACGGGCAGCGGATATAAATTATTAACATAGAGGATAAGCAAATGATCAAATTTTGTTCAGGAAAAATATCAATAATTGCATGAATAAAACAGAAAACATTTGTTTTTGAATTCCCAAGGTTCTTTTGTGACACAAGAAGAAATGAGTTCAATGACACAATTCTAGTATCTTTAGATGATATTATCTTCTGCATAAATTGTTGTAATTATTATAACTACCAAAAGTATAAATTACATATTTTATGGTATTCAACAAAACCATTTCTCCATAACCTCTCCAATCATACACTTAAAACAGAGTAGTAAAGGGCATTCACCAACTCCATATCATCAGCTCCACTTTTCACTATCCACTACTCAAAAACTATATAATACCCTTGTTGCATCCATTGTTTACCCACCAAGAAATCAGCCTCAACATTCATATCAACTCTTCTTAGCAATTATTCTTTTGCATTCCAAATGGCTAAACTTTTTATGCTCACCTCAAAAACAATCAACTTCTTCATTTGCTTATTGCTACTAGCTACCACCTAGCTAACTCAGCAAGAATTCTTGATGAAATAACCCCACCAATTCCTCTTCTGGCTGACGCGCCCGACACATCCGATCCTATAGTACCACCGGAAACGGACAACCCTAATGTCACACCGGCGGTAGCACCACCCACCCTACTACCGAGCGGCCAAATTCCAGCCACCACCGCCATTCCCACCACCAACGTGCCACCAGTCACCCCAATAGAACCAGCGGCTCCGGTCATAGCACCAGTGCCCGACGTTCCACTACCGGCCGCAACCGGGTGTGCCGCCGCGTAGCAACCACGCCATCAGGTGGAGCCACCACTGCCGCCGCCACCACCACCACCACCCCCGCCGCCACTGCTGCCGACCAATCCACATTATCCTTCTTCATGCACGATATCCTCGGCGGGTCCCACCCCTCCGGCCGAGTAGTCACCGGCATCGTGGCCAACTCGGACGCCAACAACCTCCCGTTCTCCAAACCCAACAACCAAATCTTCCCCATCAACGGGCGGCGTCCCGCTCAACACCATCAACGGCGTCGTCAACAACAACAACTTCCCCTTCCTCATCGGCCTCAACGGCTCCCCGACCAGCACGCTCGTCCAGAACAACGGCAAAAACGTCGTGAGCGGCAACAACAACCAAGCCTTCGTCACGGCGGGACAACTCCCGCAGGGACTAAACCTCCAACAGCTCATGTTCGGCTCGGTGACGGTGGTCGACAACGAGATAACCGAAGGGCACGAGCTCGGGACGGCGGTGCTCGGAAAAGCTCAAGGGTTTTACATTACGAGCTCGTCCGACGGCAGCAGCCACACGCTAGCTCTGACGGCGCTGTTCCACGGCGGTGATCATGGGATCGAAGATACCATCAGCTTTTTCGGGGTCCACAGAACGGCTACTCCGATATCCCATTTGGCCATTGTTGGTGGGACTGGTAAATATGAGAATGCTAAAGGGTATGCTACAATTGAGACTCTTCCTCATGAAGATCAGCATACTACTGATGGTGTGGAGACTATTACACATTTCACTGTTTATATTACTCCATAGAGGGCTTTTGTTTTTCTGCTGTGTCAAGTCAGGAAAATGGCGATTATGGTGAATTAAGGAGTTGGTTTTTCCGCTTTTTATGTTGAATGTATATTTGGTTTGTGTAATAGCTTACGTTGTGAAATGATTTCTATTTGAAGTTGATATTGTCAATCATCAGCTGTTTTGATTGCCATTTTTCTGACCAGCCAAACTTTCTCTAAGCACAAAAATGGATATCTTTGCATTTAAATGGAACAGTAGACTGGATTTGACGTTTAATTTTGTAGATGCAAATTAAAAAATATATATATTTTTATATATTTAATATGTAGTGTATGAAATACGAAATGAAATATTAAATACAATAGAAGATTCAAATATTTTTAAATTGATCATCTAATGGACATACCAGAGTTAGGAATAACCATCTGAGACTGAGAATATTAAATTAAAATAATGAAAAAATGAGGAAAAATAAAGGTTTTTTTTGTTTGAGAGTGGAAGGAAAAATAAAGGTTAAAACGAAAACCAAAAGCTTTTTTCATTTTCCTTAAGTTAATTAATAAAGAAAATATATATTTGAATTCCAACAAAATTGCAATCTTGGTAGGAGGTAATATATTTACACAATTGAAACAATTTTGTTGATATTATCCGGAGGCCCTCTCCTTCTTAAAAGTTCACCAGTAGACCCACTGGGTCACTGACTTCTCCGGCGGCTTTAGGCCCATAATTCAGGCGAATAGAGGGCGAACAGGTCGCAGCCAATTATGGCTTTCACATTGGCACCCTTAAATTTCACTTCTTCCGTTACCTGCAGGGCAAATCCAACGTCTTCATCTTCCTTTTCGCCATCATCACTTGCCTTCGACGCCGCCTACATCAAACGCGCCGCCGAGTTAGCGGACAAATCCGCGGGGTCCACAGCGCCGCATCCGAACTTTGGTTGCGTCATAGCCACCACTTCGGGTAGTGGGGAAAGGGTGGTTGTGGGCGAGGGGTATCTGTATGCGCAGGGTACCACCCCGGCGGAGCTACAGGCGGTGGAGGCCGCGGGAGAACGCTGCCGTGGCGCCACCGCTTATCTCAACATGGAGCCCAATCACTGTCTCGGAGACCAAGCTGCCGTCTCTGCCCTGGTCCAGGTAAATAGCTTTCGAATAACTGTCTAATTTGTACGTTGTGTTTTCAAATGTAGCATCTCTGCTCCAAATTCTTTTTGAGTATGGAAGGCTTTTCGATCAATCATTGATTGCTTAAATCTCATTTGAAACTGAGGAAAATTTGAACTAGTAGTTACTTTGTAAAGTCAGATGCAAAATTTGTGTTTTTGGAGGCAAGGATTAGACTGTTGGATCTTGTTTTGACTATGATGTACCATCAATTAGCACCCTTCTTTTATCACTAACATTTTTAAGTAGTTCAATCAGTAAAATTTTGGATTATCTTGTGCTTGCGTTTCTGGTTTTTTATTTCTGATCACTGGTGGAATAAACAAGGTGGTTTAATTGTATTGTGGATGACAAATTTATGTTGTTGCCTTCGGATCGCGCTTCAGTTCCTGTAGCTTAGAGCTGCTGTGAATTTCCTTTTTTCGTTAAAAATTTATTACCTAGTGGAAAAATTAAAGGAGAATTTTCTCATGGATTGACTGATTTCCTCTTTGTCATTTAGGTATTGCTACAAGCATTCTTTGTCGTTTAAAGAGATAACTAGATGCAGGGCATTGTGATTTTTGTTATGTTGGAGGGTATATCGTTATGAATGAGAAAACTAAAAAGTTATTGGAGGCTTGGAACTAGACTTTTCTCACATGGAAAACGACCCCCTTTTTACCCAAATCTAAGTATAGCACCTTTTTCCACTCATTGCAGTTGTATATGAGATGGAAACATAATAGTTTGCATTCACAGGATGTACAATTTTATACTTGTTTTTCCATTCTTGCAGTAACCATAACCTTCTTATCCTTACGCCAGATTTTCTTTTGGATTTACTATTTCTGGTGATATCTCATTTCAGTTTTAATGTAAAAACTCTTAAGTGCTTATGCGTGTTTAGGCAGGAATTGCTAGAGTTGTCATTGGGATCAGGCATCCTTTGCAGCATCTTCGGGGCAAGGCAGTTCGTGCTTTTAAAGGTGAAGGAATGCTGGTTGATGTTCTTGGTGAGGATCTCCAATGTAAAACTATAGAGGTAATGTAATCAGAACATGGACTATTTATTTACCTACCTGTTGTCTTTTCTGTAGTTTATGTGAATTTCCTTATAAATGTGAATTAATTATATGTTTGCGCAAGTGATGCAGATGAGACGATCTTAACTGTGAAAGATATTTTGTAACATGTTTTGTGCTTTATTTTGTCTTAGACTCAGTTGATTTTTCTTTGCATCGAACTTTGTGCTTCAATGGTTTGGTCACCAATAATTTATCTTGTATATGCTGTAGGTGTTGTTGTGCTCTTAGATATAGGTATAATTAGACGCAGACATGTGCATATGAATGACACACCATATATGGATGGACAAATGCCAACATGAATTACCCATGCAACCACTTTTATTTTATGTGGTCAGAATTGAGGTATCTGGTCTCTTATGACTTGACATTAATAAGGTAGAGTGGTGATATTTATCTACCTCTTAGATACAGAGAGGTTATGGAGCGTTTAGCCTGGTACTTTATCCATCTCCCAGGTCTGACAATGAATAACATTTAGCGAATCCAAATTTCCAAAGTAAAGATTGATATAGTGTATTTTATTTTCTTGGCATTTGAGGGCCACATTGCTACTTATCTTTACTGAAACTATGATACTGCAGATGAACTGGCTTATAGTAGAATACAGGTAGATAATTTTGTCCTACCCATTGGTTACTTATTTTAATACACAAGTAGTATGCCTTTTATCTTCTGATTTGTATCCTGGGATTTAATGACAATCAGGATGTTTCCTTTCTTAAGCTAGTTACGTTACTCATATTATGCTGTGTACTGATTTGCCTTTTTGACTTTGCCGCGTAGGAAGGTCTGAAGTCCTGTCTTCTAGTGAATGCTCCTTTATTGTATAGAGCTGCTTGTCGAGTTCCATTCTCTGTTCTCAAATATGCTATGACCCTCGATGGTTAGTACAGGGTGGTTATTATTGCTTTATTTATTGATTTCATATAATAGAATCCAATTGCCTCTTTCTTTAAACCAATAAACTCAAAGAATTCTGGGTATTTTTTTTTTAAACGTGTGTGTATAAATGCAGGAAAAATTGCAGCAAGTAGTGGGCATGCATCGTGGATAAGCAGCAAAACTTCGAGAACCCGAGTTTTTGAATTTCGGGGCAGGAGTGATGCTGTCATTGTTGGAGGAAACACTGTTCGCCGAGATAGTATGAATCTCTAATGGCTGTTAGTTTTTGATGGATTTTTTTATGCTGAAATATTCAAATCCTATTCTAATTCAACTTTTAAATGTAGATCCACGTCTAACTGCAAGAAATGGAGGTGGGCATTTGCTCCAACGGATTGTAATGTCAACATCTCTTGATCTACCTGAGGTTGCAAACTTGTGGGATGTTACTGAGGTTCCTACCATGGTTGCAACACAGAGAGGTGCAAAAAGGAGTTTCCAGAAATTCCTGGCATCCAAGGGTGTTGAAGTAGTTGAGTTTGAAATTTTAAACCCCAAAGTTGTGACGGAATACTTGTATGATCGTGGCTGTCTTTCAGTTTTGTGGGAATGTGGAGGTACGCTAGCAGCATCCGCTATTTCTTCAGGTGTCATACACAAGGTATGTCGGGTAAATGTGATTTTATTATGATTGGATTTACTCTAACCGTTCAATGCCTGGTGTTAAATCGATCCCATTGTTCTTAAATGCTTATCAATTTGCCTGTTAGAAATTATTAGTGCGCAACTCTTCTGTTCTCTGAACCTACTTTAAGAAAACCAACAGCTGCTCTCCCCCGACTTAACGAGCGCTCCACGCATTTTGTTTTGTTCTCTGAGAACCCCTGCTTTTCTTAGCCCCTCTGCTTAATTGATTTGATGTAACATTCGAACAGGTCGTTTTGGGCTATTGAAATGTTGTAGATTGTTTGTTTTCTCTTATTATCAGCTTAAACAAGTCTAATGTTGATGCAGGTACATGCATTTGTTGCCCCTAAAATTATTGGTGGTAAAAATGCACCATCTCCTGTTGGAGAACTTGGGATGGTGGAGATGTCACAAGCATTGGAATTGATTGACGTACATTATGAGCAGGTTGAGTATTTCTGTGATATACTGCTAACAACTTATATTCAGTTTTATTAATTAGTGTGCGTTTAACCAAAACCCCTGCACAGTGCTGACCCTTTCTCGAGTTATTCAAAAACTATTCTAGTGATCGATTCTCAACTAAAATTTGTTCTTACTGATATCTTTCATTTTCTTTGAAATTTAAGATTTGTGCCAAACGGGTCTCATGTTTTTCATTGATTACTTTATTAACAATAGGGCCACTGAGAGTCGTGGTTTTTGTGCTTTTGCTTCAGCTGGATGAATCTAAATTTTAAAGGGTACATATATTTTTGCTCGCTATTCTCTTTTTTTTCCCAGTGTTTTTTTTGGGGTGGTGGTGGTTGGGCATTGCATTAATTTCTTATTCACCCGAAATTGGTTTTGAAAAATTCAAAATGCTAATTTCATCTACCCCCGATGTAGATTGGGGTGTTTGGGCATTGATTCTACCAGTTTGATAACACGAGGTGCAAATGGCACCTTCTAAAGACGCAAAAAGTAAGCCAATACAATCCAATTTGATAACACCAAGGATTGGTCAAGGAATTCTTCTCTTTGGAAAACCTATCAAACAGTAGAAATTCATACTTGATTCGCAAGCCAATTGTTGTTACCTTCCGAAAAAACTGATAAGGTGGCACATATTGCTGAATTTAACGGTAGTTTGTTGGTAGCTGTAATGACCTATTAGTTGAGATTCCATTGATGATGACATGATATGATACTTTTAGCATGCAATTGCAGGTTGGTCCTGACATGCTTGTAAGTGGATTTCTTCACCCGGTTCCTGACTTGACACCTGTGATTCCCTCAGTAGATGAAACTTTTGCAATTGATCCTAATGTTTCTCCGTATGAAGCAAGCATCATATTCTTCTATAAAACGTGGGATCCTTATGGCGCCTTTTCAAATTTCTCTTTGCATCCAATTCAAATGCCTGATGAAAATGGAGATTGTTATAGCTGGCCCAGTGTGGAGCACTATTACCAGGTCCCTTTCTTGGTCTACTGTGGTTGTTTTTGTCACATACATCTTTTCTTTATATGTTTTTGACTTTCTAAATTTTATAGGCTCATAAATTTGTCGGGTTAGATGATCCTGTTGCAAAAAAATGTTTGGAAGAGATAAAAAACGCAAAAAGTCCCGAGGAAGCAGCTCGACTGGGAAGGAAAACACAGAGGCAGCGCCCAGATTTGGTATCACTTTTCGATTTGTGTTACTTAAATGGACTTATGAAATTTGGTGCTGCCATCTTACTGGGTTATCATTATTGAGATTAGCAAGTGACTTGTATCTTTTAGCTGGCGTAGTTGATGACCTGGAGATCAATTTAACTAGTATTTTCAAGGGTAGCTGAACCTCAATTGAATGAGTACATTAATTGTTTTCCTCAGTGATATCTACAACTGGCATATAGTATTCCAAAATGAGATATTGTCCAACAATTCTACTGATAGACATTATGATATGCTGTATCAATTTGAATTACTTTTAGAGATAATTACAAAAGTTGCCCCTAAGGTTTATTTCAAGTGGGTGTTTGTAACACCTTACCAGGGAGTATTTGTAATTTTGAAAGATAATTAGAGTTTTTTGTGATTAGGCTAAACCTCAGGAGTAGTATATGTAATCATCCCGTACTATTATTTATGGGATGCAATCCGGCTTCCTTTGCTAGTTGTGATAATTCTTGATTGATATAAAGTGATTGGGGTATACTACGACTCGACAAATGGAGTAGAATGTTTGACAAGGTCCTTTATATAATTAGTTCCTAACCGCACGAACATGTATATTTTCCTCGTCACGATTCTTGAATTTCTTGAATTTTGAGGAAGGTTAATGATTAAAATTGTTTGTTTATCTTAGACAGTTCCCGGATTCAATATTTGTTATGTTCTATGCAGGTGAGATCGGATTGGGATTCTGTCAAGACCGATATCATGTATAGAGCTTTAAAGTGTAAATTTCGACATATCCTAATTTATCTTCTATGCTACTTTCGACTGTCGGATCTGTTCTTGTTGAAGCATCACCGCATGATCTGTTCTGGGGTGGGGGTCGAGATGGAGAAGGGCTAAACTATCTTGGGAGGCTGCTGATGCAGTTGAGATCTGAGCTTTTGGCTGATTCTGCATCAAATTCAGACAGTAAGACACTTGGACAGGAGAAAAATGAAGTTCAAAAATTGCCATGAAAATATTCATCAATAAGGGTAACTTAATGGTGCTCTTTTAGTCTTTAGGCATTTTGAGATGAGAATTTATTTATATTTGTAGCACTTTAAATTCTTGACATTGTAATAAATGGATTTCATGTTTTGTGTCGTTCCTTTCAAATTGTTTGTCCTCTCATTTCATTCGACATATTTTTCCTTTTTTTTAGATAACTGGAAACTTGCAATCACTATCCTTTTGGTTGGTACGTACTGAGTAAACTTTTGAGTTTCGGACTTGACGCAATAGCCTGTAAACTGCGTCAACCAAGTTGAGACGGGCTCGATAGAGACAGGTATATGCAAACAGATACAATTGCCAAATGGAGTGGTGTTTTAATTTTCCTGTGGTCAGCCAATGGTTTCGTTGGGCAGTTAGAGAAATTTGAGCTGTCGTCAATTCAAAATGTCCCAATTATTGGGGAAAAATGAAAAAAACGTTTAATATTACATTTATTACGTGGAGGGATATGAATGGATAAAGCAATATCCTAATTTCAAAAGCTATAATTAAATAAGAAGATAGAGTCGACCAGTTGTGATTCGGTGTTGGCGCTTTTTCCAATTAATTGTGAGGATAAAAAAATTAATTAAATAAAATAAAAATCTGGAGAGGAGACCTTGTATATTATGATAATGACCAACGTATTTGGAACCAAATTTTTATGTATTAAATGGTGATATATTTTTATAATTTATGCGTACGCGTGACATGGCCCCTTAGCCTGTCATCACATGGAACCGTATATGTAGACTCCCAAACTTTCACTTTTTTATGTATATCAACATCAATTTACTAAATTACCCCTTGTATTTGTATCTTCTTGATTACGTTATAGGATTCATATATGTTGTAACATCAACTTGTCGACTCATGCTCCAAGATCTGCAAGATTTTGAGAATTAAAAAAGTTATTGATTATTGACTATGTGAAAAATAAAATAATAATAGGTCATAATTCAATGGGGACATGTTTGAAACACGTGAATTGGCACTTCTAAGTTCTAATAACGAAATATCTCATGTATGTTCTTTTATTAATTAAACAAAACAAAGGCAGCCCCTCCCTTTGATGTGCATAATATTTATTAAGATTGTGAACGTGACAGGTAAAGGTTAGCTAGCTACAAATAATTAGGTTCATCAAAATTAATGTTTTTTATTATTTTATTTAATTATAAATGGGTCTTAGCTAATATTATATACTATAAACACTAGTAAAAACGAAAATTATGGTTTTGCCGATTGTTAGCCTCACCAATATACACAATTTCTCTAACCAATAATTTTTTAAATTATTTTATTTCACTCATATAACATCTTTATTAAGATTTTGATTTTTTATTTCCTTCTAAACTTAACTTCTCTTGGTTAATTAAGACAAACTCCAGCATTGCGGTAAAATGGAGTTTGGCATCATTTTCCAGGGTCCAACACAACGATATTATGTTGCGCTCTGTGATTTGGAACAATGCATCGCCATTTGTAGTGGTGAACTTGTTCATGCGCTTACTTTAGTTTTTTTCTTCTTCATTTTAATTTCCTTTAAAAAAGTATTTTTATTAATTTGATATTAGTAGAAAATAGTATTAAAATTAATACAATTGCATGTTATACTTTTTTAAATAATATGGTGTGCAATTGAATAATACTATGAGATTTAAAATACTACACACACAATTATATATCTTACATAAAAGACATTATTGAAGCATAAAATTACAACAAAAAAAAAAAAACTGCATAAAATAGCTAAAATTACATAAAATAACTAAAAAAATTTATTGAAAATAAAAACAAAAATAGGTACAATATTTTTTTCTAGTAACTGGAAGACCACTCCTAGACTCTCCAAAACTGGGAAAAATTACTTATATAATATTTTTTATCAATTAGTAATAAAAATTAATATTAAACTAATAAAAGAAAGGATCTTATGGAATATTCCTTTTTAGATAGTCAAATCATGGAGATAAAGTCGTAGATTATGCGCCAAAGTAGTCAGACTCTACACCAAAACCAAAAACAACTACTGAGATGATCTAAGAACACAATTTTTTATCATTGAGATGTATGCAAAAACTCGATATCATAATATCAATTATACATCAATTTTCCTATGTCCATTTCAAATGTAAGGACAACCACTACGAACGGGTGACAACTCATGTCCTTTCTAGTCATAACATTATTGCTTTTATATACAGAAACGAATTTCCATATTTATCTTGACAGATTTTGAATGACTTATTCGACCATCTTAAGCTTACCAAAATGATAGCTCGATAAAATTGCTATATCACAATTTAGATAATTCAACTCACAGACATAGTTTCTTGATCAACAATCAATGTGTTCCTAATTGAATTCATTCGGCGATCCACATAGATCTCCTCATTCAACCTTTGACATTGATATTTGCTTACATCAATCATACAAGATAAATTAACCTAGATGAAAGTGACAATACTAGATAATATATTGGCAAATTAAGTCGTGTCACCACTTTTTGAGAATATCTCAAAAATTACGTAAGCATTTCGCCCTTGATTGAGCTACACACATGTTAATCAACCTCCCTACATTGCACTAGACCTACAAAAGCATGTTTCAAATGATCTTGCACCTAAGAAGGAGAAGAACAATTAGTTTTTTTTTTTTTTTTTTTGAGCACAATGAGAGGAGCTAGGTGAGAATCGAACCACACACCTATGGTCCGGGCTTAATGGTCTTACCACTATCCGATTCCCAAGATCAACTAGCTTTTAGAATTTGCTCTTAGCTATTTAGCTCATCGTTTCCTTCACATCAACTTCCCACTTAAAGCATCGAGTGAAGTCATATGTTCTAATTCGACTCATCAACACCCATTGAAATAATTGTGAAAAATACTCATTCAATCTCATATAAATGAGGGATAACATCTGATTTTGCTCCTTCTTACTTTTGAATTTGAGAGTCTTTTTCAAGTGGATACTCCAATTATCCCACTAATTAACTTAGGATCGCTCTAATTATCCTAACGGTTGTTAGAATAGTTTAATGTATAACATTATCGCTAAAAAATGACAGCATTCTAATGATCTTGCAACTTTTATGGTTTAAGATCTCATTTGACCCACTTGTGCTCATTAAATTCTCATTGACGAAAAAAACTAAAGTATGGGACTCGATTCTCCATCAAGTGTTCACCATCGAGAACACACTTTCTCAAACTTGCAAAAGTACAATAACTAATTCGAGCATGTTATCAAATTTAAGCTCGTACCAATGGTGAAAAATCACTTGAAAACACCTCGTCATCACATGGAACATTAATTTCACATAAAATATGTAAATCAAAGTAAATTTACGAAATTACCCCTTGTATTTGTATATTCTTGATTACTTTATGGGATTCATATATATTGTAACATCAACTTGTGACTCATGCACAAAATTCTGTTAGATATTGAGAATACAAAATGTTATTGATTATTTATTGACTAGGTGAAAACCAAAATAAATAAGAGGTATAATTATTCAGTGGGGACATCTTTGAAACACGTGAATTGGCACTTCTAATAAATAAATATTTCTAGTATATGTTCTTTTATTAATTAACCAAAACAAAGACAACCCCTCACTTTGACGCGCATAATAATTAATATGATTATGGACATGACAATTGACAGGTAAAACTTAGCTAGCCACACCCAATAAGGTTCAACAAAATTAATGTTTTTAATTATAATGTTAAATTATACATGGGTCTGGCTAATTTTATATAAGAAAAACATATATAGAAACGAAAACTATGGCTTGCCGATTGTTAGCCCCACCGAGATAGTCATTTTCTCTAACAATAAATTATTTTGTTTCACTCGTATAACATCTTGATTAAAGTTTTGATTTTTTTCTTCCTTTTAAATATAATTTCTCTTGCAAAAAAAAAAAAAAGAGATTAGACTTCATAATTGAGGAAGATTTTTCTATAAAAAAAAATTGAAAGCAGTCTCTTGTGAGGCGTTCGTGCAGACGTGAGCGACGTCATTTTGACGGTGATATTTTAGTATGAAAAATAATGCTTTTAGTGTAAAAAGTGATCTTTTTAAATTTAAATACAAAGTATCACACGCATGCGATGCGCCGCCATACAAATTTTTGCGAAAAATAGAAGAGAATAATAACCATTATTCAATTATTTAATAACCAATAGGTGGAATAAAAATTGAAAGAACAATGAGGAAAAGAAAGGAATACGTGCAACAATAAGCGTGATCAAATGGAAACGTATGACCTTCCATTCATTACCTTTATCCAAATACCATTCCATTTTCAACTTTAATTCTCCAATTTTCTATGTATGAAACATTTTTATAAAGAAAAAAAAAAATGAAAAACAGAGGCAAAATCAATGAAACCCCAACTTTTTCTCACCTTTTTAAATCTCTTGACATGATTATGCTCGTGTAAATAATTTATTAGTTCTATTTAATTACTTGAAATCTGTTTTAAAAAATTAATGTTTTTTCAAGAATTCATTCTTTTATCATAATCTCATGCCAGAGTATGTTCTTGCAACCCCACATAACGACGTATGTATATTTATATAAACCAAATAATCCCAAGATGTTGAAAAAGACGGAGACGGTCTAGGACGTTTCACAGTTTTCACGCACACATACTGACCAAGCCCTCCATTCTCTCTCTCTCTCTCTCTCTCTCTCTCTGTGAATGAACTTTTTTTCTGTAATAAAAAGTCGTAGCGGCGGCTTTTTTGCGATCCCTCTTTTGTTTCATCACAGTTTGTTGTTATTTTTCTTTTTTTTTTTTTGGGAGTCCCTTTCTTTTATTGCAGCCGTATCTTTCTCAATTTTTTTTTTCCGTGTCATGGGCATCGCCTTGTGTTTCTCCATATTGATCTTGACCAATTGTTTTGTATAGAAAACAATTTTTAATTTTTGTGCTGATTTTTGGAGTGAGCAAGTTGTAAGCTTTTTTCGGTTTGATCTGCTGGGCTCCAAGATTTGTTTTTTTTTTTTTTTTGTGGGGGTTCGTTTCTTGGAATTGGCTGGAGATTTTTGCCTCTATCCTAAATAGAAATGCACTTGTGTTAAGTGGGTTTTGATCCTCAGTTCTGATTGATTTACTTGTTATTGGGGTTGTTTAAGCAAATCCAGTCTGTTCAAAACCATGTAGGCTTGTTTTATCTAGTAAATTGTGAAAAGGGCGTAGTTTTTCTCATAGATCTGTTCTTTTTGGCTTATATAACCCTTTCCAGCTTTTGCACATTGTGTTATTATTTAAAAGAGAAGGATAAGGGCATATTTAGTGTATATTGCTGTAGGTTCTGCTTTTTTATTTTCGTTCTTTTTCTTAGTGTCTATACTTTCTCTACAGGGCCTGTTAAGAATAAGGGTTAGTTGAAAGTCCATTTGTTTTATAGGTGGGGAAGCTTATTTTTGTGTACCTCTTCTGAAGAGAAGAGTGAAATTGTCCATTACAAGGGTGTAGTTTCTTTATAAATTGGATAACTGATTGCTAAATTTTAAGAGTTGTAGAATGATGTATCATTTCCTAGAAACTTGAAAACATGCTTAATGAAATATCAAGTAACTTTCTCAACGGGAACTTCACTCATTGACCCTGGAGTGAATTTTCTTGGTTAATTAGAGAATTTCTGAGAATTGAAAGACCTGTCGGAGGGGATTTCTTTATCGTATTTCGTGACGGATCCAATTACAGAAAATAGGGGGTGTGACTGTGTGGCTGCTCTGGAGTGCATACTGAATATAATCAGGGCCCTTAGAATGGGTTCCTGTTTGTCGAACGAAAGCCAGAGCCCTCGGCCTGGGTCTCCAATGGGGACTAGAAAGAGGAAAAACTCGAAAAGGAGGCTGGGCCATCAAAACTCCTGTGATTATAGGAGGGAGGAACGGCTGCACAGGACTCCTGGGCGGATGTTCTTGAACGGTTCGAGTGAGATTGCTTCACTCTTTACCCAGCAGGGCAAAAAAGGGACCAATCAAGATGCAATGCTTGTTTGGGAGGTTAGATCCTCTCTTCTTCCTGATGTGGATGACTTAATTTCATAAAATAAGTCTAAAATGATTTAGCTTAAATTGGGATCTTGTCATAATTTGTGTATTAGATACATCATGTTTCATTAATTTTGAACTATTGATATGGTCATAGCTTTTTGCAGTCTAGACAGCTTTGCTTGTCTTAAATGTTACTAATAATAAGTTTTGCATCCGTTAGTTCATGACTTAATTGAACTTCTGCATGGTGTAAGACTCATGTGTAGTTATGTGCCCCTTCGTGGTTGAAATATGCATTATATAATCTTTTTGTATCTTCTGAGGTTCCATTTGTCCAAAAAAGGCAATTGATCTGGTCGAGAAGATTTCTTAGTTAAATTCGTTCTTGCTGAATATTTTCGTTGTTCATTGATCCCTGTTTGTGAATTAAAGAGAATCTCTGCATATTCTCTTCCGTAACTCTTATATTTAATTCTTAAACACCCTCGGACTTTGTCCTAGTGCATGAATTTGAACATCACTGGAGCAGATATTAGCATGCCATTTATTAAATTGAGGGGCTAGAAACAAGAAATCCCATTTTAACTTTCAGATACCTTTTAAGCATGTGAGTATTGCCTCCAGACATGATATTTTGAATCTAATAATAGCTCATTATGGGAGTGTTTGCAAATTTAAAAAAAAAAAAAAAAAAGAGTGATTCCAAGCTTCTACTTGGAAAAAATACTTATATTTTTCAGGTAGAAGCCAGGAATCACTTTTTTTTTAGAGTTTGCAAACACTCCTTAAGTGGTTCAGACCCCTAATGCTTTTCTCCTACTTCCTAATTAAACCTCTTATTGTGATCTTTCGTTTCACTAGACATGAATGTTTTTTAACTTCCAGTAATCTTAAAGCCCCATGCTAGTTTTATTGCACAAACATCAAGTCTTTTTGCTGATTCTTTGTGAGATTGAATATACAGAACTTTGGTTCAAGAACAGACACTGTCTTCTGTGGAGTTTTTGACGGGCATGGTCCTTATGGTCATATGGTAGCAAAGCGTGTTAGAGATTCTCTTCCTCTGAAGCTGAGCGCACACTGGGAAGTCAATATAAAGAGTGATGAGGTTCTTAGGGAGGTCAGTTTAAATACTACGGCCACGGGTAGTTTCTGCTCGGAAGGCACGTCCTTCATATCTGCTGATGAGGAATCTAGAGCTTCCATTGATGTCGAAGAAACTGGAAAGCAGCAAGAGATCTTCGAAAAATTGAAGGAGTCTTTTCTGAAGGCTTTTAAGGTCATGGACAGGGAGTTGAGAATGTATGCTAATATTGATTGCTTCTGTAGTGGAACAACAGCTGTGACTCTGGTGAAACAGGTATGGTGAGATAGTTACTAATGGTGATTGGTGATGTTGTTATTGTACTCATCAACCCCTCGATAATCTTCTGCAGGGACAAGAACTTGTGATTGGAAATGTTGGGGATTCAAGAGCTGTGTTGGCTACAAGAGATGAAAATAATTCACTTACTGCAGTCCAGTTGACTGTGGATCTCAAACCTAATCTTCCGGGTACGACTCTTTTCTCTACTAAGCAGATAATTAGGATAACGACGATTGAAAACCTTCTAGTAGTACAGTGCAAAAGGTTGAAATTTTAAGTTATATATGTGAAGGTTTTGCCTCGTGAATCCACCGTTCTTTGTCTTTTCCCTATCAACATCTGGTTTTTCTTACGTCAATTTGTATTGATATCTTGTGAATTTTGTATTTTTTCAGCTTTCGAGTGCCTGGCATTTAAAATGCTGTGTTGTCCGCATGCTTTTGCCAGTCTGTTGTCCTTTCATTTTTGCTTTCTTTGGCTGTTTAGTCTGCCTGTATCACATGTCTTTGGAGTGCTAATGACATTTTGAATGATCAGCCAAGCGATAATGGAAACATATAAATACTCTCAGTTTTTGTTGTTAATTAGGTCTTGTGGTACGTTAAAATTTTAAGCAGAGTACTAGTGACAAAAAGTGCATGATAATTGGGATTACTCTCAGAATTTTAACACCCTGTTCATCATTTAACTCAGTAAAACCATGGTTTTGAAAAACGCAAACAGGAACCGAGGCATAAGCCTCGAGGCAGATTCGAGGCATAAGCCTATTCGAGGCTTATGCCTCGTCATGAAAGCTCAAACTTAAAATCCAAAGATATCAAAACAATCTAAGAGGTTTTCCAAAGTAAATAACATAAAAAGACAAAAATAAACTTAAACCAACAAATGATTAGTCATTAGTCAGCCAGTAATTCTTTTCAAATTGGTGCTAGAAGCTGCCTTAAACACAAAAGATGTAAATATTAGTCTATTACTTCAGAATCTAGACAAAAATAAACTTAAACTAGTAAATGACTAGTCATTAGTCAGCCAAATGCCACAAATTCATTGCTCTTATTACCACTCAACAGTTTTCTATTTGTTTTTCTGCAGACTCTTGGGTTTTTCTTTTTTGGGTTTGGACAGTTTTTTTTTTATGTACACCTAGGTGCTAGAACCCTAGTTGACTTTTAAGAACCTGTCCTTTCATATTTTTATGGGCCTAATAGATCAAATGGGAGATACTAAAAGGTTTCTTAGGTAAAATGAAAGCTCACGCCACAAACAAAAGAGACGCACGCCTCTAAAAAAATAACAATCAAACTCGACTCCTTCAACATGCGCCTCGATTCGATGCGGGCCTCACGCCCTGAACGATTTTCAGAACCATGAGTAAACCACTCTTCTTAGTTATTACCTATGAAACTTGGGCTTGATCATTGTGTGGCAGTGGGTTAAACTAGGAAGAAGCACTACTTAGTAGAGGGAAACACGTTCTCATGATCTCTAACAAGCTCTTTTGAATTTTGACTAAATCTACCTTATTAAAATTAGTTTGGGATAATCACAAAAACTACCTCTGAGGTTTAGCCTAATTACAGAAAAAACCCAGTTATCTTTTAAAATTACAGATAATCCCTCTGACATTTGATTCTAGCTTGCAAAATTGCACCCTCGAGAGGCTTCAAGGGGGGATATTTGTTAGGTAAATACAATCCTCAAGGGGTTATTTGTAATTTTGAAAGATAGAACTGGAGTTTTTTGTAATTAGACTAAACCTCAAGTGCAGTTTTTGTAATCATCCAATTAACTTTTCGTGGATCTTCTCTTTCTTAATCTACGGTTGCTTGTCTTGCAGCGGAAGCAGAGAGGATTCGCAAATGTAAAGGACGTGTTTTTTCACTTCACGATGAACCAGATGTTGCAAGAGTGTGGCTACCAAACAATGACTCTCCCGGCCTTGCTATGGCACGTGCATTCGGCGATTTCTGTCTAAAGGAGTTTGGTCTTATCTCCGTCCCTGAAGTTTCCTATAAACGCATCACCGATAGGGATGAGTTCATTGTCTTAGCCACAGATGGGGTACTAAACTCAAAATGTTCATTACCACCAACATTTCGTAACGTAATTATCACTAATTCGGCGCAATATTTGTTTCTTGCAGATTTGGGATGTACTCTCAAACAAGGAAGTGGTTGACATTGTGGATTCTTGCTCCACACGTTCAAATGCAGCTCGAACCGTTGTAGAGACAGCGGTTAGGGCTTGGAGGTCCAAATACCCAACTTCTAAAGTCGATGACTGTGCTGTGGTTTGCCTTTTCCTCGACTCGAATGAGTCTATTACTTCAACCGCCAAACCCAAAGAGAATATTCCGGAACATGATGATGTCAGCCCTAAAAATGGCGATGAGGCCGTTGAAGAAGGGAATGAAGAGTTTTCAGAAGCTGCTAATGAGGAATGCTCGGATGACGAACGTGTGAATATTGAAGTTGGTAAAGAGTGGTCTGCTCTCGAAGGAGTTTCTCGCGTGAACACGCTCGTGAACTTGCCGAGGTTCGAACCTGGGAAAGAAGACAAGAAAGCTGCGGGGGAAAGAAAGGCTAGAAAATAAAGACCACCGCATATATGGTTTGCGTTTATATTTCCGCTTCTAGTTTTTATTCTTTCTGTTTTCCCTAAACTGATATTTCATTCTTTTTGGAGGAGGAAAAAAGGGGTAATAGATTTAGGGCCATATTTATGTTTATTGTGGATCGGAGAGGTGGACCAGGCTAATATTAGTGTGTCTGGGTATCGTCCGTTGTCTCTGTCTGTGTCATGGATAGAATTGGAGTTTTGTAGTATCCAACTCTCCGTTGTTTTTCTTTCTTTCTTAAGTCTCGTATTCGTTGCCGAAATGTTTATGTGGTCTGTATATCATCACCTTATGCTTATCATAATTGTGGTAATTTATGCATCTTCTTTTAGTTTAAGTTGTCAATTGATTGAGACTAGACTTCCTTGCACTGTTTCTCTAATTTGTGCATGGTACTGCTTTGCTTAGTTCAACTTCTTGTTGATTGAATTCTATTTTATGACTATGAGGTTGAAAAATGAACAAAATTAGTTGGCATTTGATTTTAATTGATTACTGAAAATTCTTTTGTGTTTCATTTTTTTGACAAAACATATCAAATTCTCTCACTTTTTGGTATATATGGAGCAATGATTTGAAGTCCGATTCAATGTGTATTTATTACTTTTGATCAAACATTTCAATTACTCGAATTGTGTACGCTTTAGATTTACTGGTTTCGAGAATCGGAGTGAGAATATTGAGTCTTGAAACTACTATATGATGCTAAAGCATAAAAAGTAAAGCATTTGCGGGTTATATATGTTTTTTTCTTTTTCCATTTGGCCCTTGATGTTTAAGTTGCAAATTCGAAACTAAAATTTGAATTCGAACCGAATCGAATTTTGGATCCATTCGAAAAATGAACACCCCTATATATGAGTGGATTTATAATTGCAAATGTACTTGTTGAACATAGAATGAAAACATGGGATACGAAAAAAGAAACAGAAGTAGACAGAGATAAGCTAAGTAGGATGACAGATATGATAATATCCATGCATCAATAATACAAGAATTTATGCAATGCATATTCGAAACTAAAAACTGGAATTAGCTCCTCCCCAATTTGGTCATTGAAGGCATCAATAATATCCCCGTCAACCAATCCCAAATCGTGTGCTGTTTCAGTTTCGCGAATCAACTCACCATCAAAACTGAACTTGATGGTCGAATATGCAAGACCGAGGCTGTCGCAGAAATCAAGCATAATCCTGCGCAATGGATCATCCCTGTGGGTGGTGAAGCTCTTGGTTTCTTGTCCTGCTATGGGGTCATTATACTGAATCTCAATGACAATGGGACCATTTTCTTCCTTAACTTGGGGAGCTCCCATTGGATGATGGAGACGAAGATGAACAACTCAGGGGAATGAAGAATTATGGATGGAACCAAGTATTTATAAAGGAAAAATCGGGATGATTTTAGGTGGCTTATCAGTTTCTGGTACTGTTGGGAATCACAACATGCGAAATCATCAATGGCTTAAATTAATAGTCAGCCAAGTTTCAATGTTCGTGGTTCAGAAAAAAACTAGACATCATACGTTGAAAATTTAATTCAGCTTAAGCAAATGTGATTTTATGAATGAATTTAGATATATTGATTATATGTTCTGTGGGGAATGGAAAAAAGGCAATACCAACAGACATTTTTTTTTATTAATAATGATAACCGGAAAGTCTTGGATGCATGAATTGTCCAAGCTAATTTCCTGGGAAAAGGGAGGGTTTCTTTTATACATTATTATTACATATATAAATGGGGTAACTTACAAAATACAACCTAGTTAAATAAGAAAAGTCATTAAAATAGCCCTTAAAATATTAAAATACTCATCAAAACTAATACTTACATTAAAAATACCCCACCAGTATTTGCAGTTTGAAAAATAGAAATAAATATCAAGAAAACACTTATAATTTGGAAAACAATTGGAACATTTTGTAACAAGACTAAAACTCAATGGTAGTTTCTGTAATTTGCATATATAATGGACACACACACACACACACACACACACACACACATATATATATATATAGATAATCATCGATCCTCGTTAAAAATGCCACGTGACATAACAGAAACAAACTCAGTTTGAGGAAACAAATAAAAGAAGGCTATAGATTGTGCAGTGCACAGGAACACACATTGAGATCAGTCTCATAATAAAAATCCATAATATCTTGACAACCATCCCATAATATCAAGATAGCCTTCTTCCAAAGCAAGAAAAAACACGATAATATTCGAGGAGTTGATATGAGCTAAAGCGTAAATGGAACCAGAGAACCAGATCAACAACTTATTCTTCTTCCTCTGCCTCTTCTAGCCATTTTATGAATGGCTCCAAGGACTTCACAAATGTTTGCCTGTAACAACAAAATACAACCACAATGTATGAAAAACTTAAATGTGTCAAGTAAAACAAAAAACATAACAGTAAATTATTGGAAATTGAAAATTATTAGGAGTCAATATACACTTGTGACATGATTTGAGGTCATGAGCAGTTCCCTTTAGGAGAATAATATTCCAACGAAAATAAAAAATTATTCAACAAGGAAGAAGCACATTTTAACTCTGGCCCCTACTGATTTCATGCCATTAATCGTGGAATCTGAACACTAAATCCGAACGTACATCTATTTCAGCAACCAGAGATCAATTGATTGCTCAAGTGGCAGTATGTTTACAGATAGACAAAGTAAAACAAAATTTTCTTGATATGTAGTTAAACTAAAAAAAGAACAGCAGCATAATAGAACTATTAAAGAAATTAAGTGTTGGCAACATGTGAAGGAATATACATCAACAAAAAAAAAAAAACAAGTCTTATCCCACTATGTGGGGTCGTCGGCTATATGGATCATAAAGAGTGTTTGCGGTCAAAAACCATATTTTCATTTATTTCAAGGTGTATACATATGGTTTAAAAAATAGCATACCTGCCCTTGAGGTTTGTTCCTTTGCGGAACCAGTGAAGAATAGTATCTTCTGCAAGGACATCCTGATCATAAAGTGACCTTATTATTTCAGGAAACAATTTCATCAGTTTGGCATCTTCATAGCACTGGACCTGAACTTTGTACATAAGTTCAAGCTCCAGCTTTCCTGTGGTGCAGAAGGCATTCAGCAACTCGGCCCATGTTTTTACCTGAACATAAGAAGCAATGATGGGTTTTCTAATCAGTGACTTGTTGAGTAAATGATCAGTCAAACTTAATTGAATTCAGTTTAAACCAAAATCCTTACATCATTGACCAAGTGCTAGAAGGGAAGAAAAGACCCTTTATGCTAATTTGGCAAGGTTTTCAGAAAAATCCATGAAATATGTTGACTATTAGAGGAGTCATATGGCTCACACTCAAATGACTAATCATATTATTTTCACCGTATATCAAATAAACATACTACAACAATGTTGGGACTTGAGCGTGACAAATACATTCGGAAATCAATAACTGATTTACCAGCTAATGCACAAAACTTCAAAGATCTACAGCAGCCAAAATCATATCAAGATTGTATGGTGCATCACACCCTAATTGTTTCTAACATTAATCAAAATATTATCTAGCACTTTAAAGAAAAATTATAGCACATAATACTGTTAAATACCTGACGCAGAGCGGAATTAGCATTCTGCTGCTGATTTTTCCCAGACCACTGCACGGCATCCATCAGGACATCCCAAAGAATTCGCACCACCTCAATATCTGGAAACTTAGCATCTTTCACATGTTGTTTGACAGTTTCAATGACTTCAGCTATGTCAGCTTCTTCTGCTATCTGAGTTGTTAGTGCAGATTTCATTTCTTTAAGCCTCACATCAAATATCTTCTTGTTGTTGTACTCAACCAATGGTAGAAGCCCTTCTTTGCTGGGGACACAAGATAATTCAATGATCATTAAATTAAGCATCAAGGGAGCATCAACAGTTCCAGTATCAAAACCAAAAAAAAAAATCTCTTCAAAGGAGTTGAAGCAGAATAGAGTGCAATACTCATTCATTATCACATATCGCCTATTTTAAACTTTTAGCTATGCGAGATAAAAAAAAAAAGGACTGGGCGTCCAACTACATACAAAATGATGAAAATCCAACATAAATTCAGAACAGGGATATATTTAACAAGACTTAATACAGTTTTCACTTGTATATTTTCATTGAGTCATGACATTGTTTAACAATAAATAGTCAAAACAATAATGAACTTTGTCTGCATTAAATGTGATGGTTGTGACCCAGAGGAAATTTGTTGATTTTTGCACTCAATGTATAAATATATTTTTAAGATGGTTAGTTATCACTCAACATGAAAATGGAAACACTCTGGCAAAACTCTTGAAATGGTGAAACTCACATAGGTTAATGTTGAATCATCATTTTTTTCGGCACAGACAAAAGCTCTATAATCATATAATTTAAATGTTATAGTCGAATGAATTGTACTGATTCCTTAATTTATTACGAAACAATAAATGAGGTCAAAAACCTAAAAGATATTTGGCTGTACTCTCTGAGAGAAAGCATTAGGAAACTATGGCCTTGTATGGTTATGTTTCCATGGATCATTTCTAGTTTCTAGTGTTGGGAAATGAATTTTGAGAATTTATTGGTTTTCGTGTGAAAATTGAAAATATGTTTGGATGAGTGAATGAAAATGAATATTTTGTAGGTTTGGAAATGAGATTGTGTTTGGTTGAGTAGTTTTGAAATATTATTTTATGTATATAATAATTTGAAAAGTTGATAGTGGTTGAATATTTTAATTGAATATATAATATTATATTTGTAAGATTGTAAGGTGGTAGGTCCCATTAGGTAGAAATAATTAAAAATAATAATATTTTAAGTGGATAGAGTTGTTAATGGTGGGTCCCATATGTATAATTGGATGAAAAGATGAGAAAAGATGAGGTAGTGTATAGGGTTGAGAATTGAAATTATAGGCTTGAGATGTAGTTTTATGTGAAAAATAGAATGTGAAAATGATGATTTCCATTGGAAAATTTATAAACAAACATGATTCCAATTTTATGAATAGTTGGAAATTGGGAATAGATTGTTGGAAACATAAACAAACAAGGCCTATATGTTTCAGTATCTTATCAGGCTCCATGTAATAAACACACAAGTACTAAGCAATCAGTGGATTCATTATTTGGTCCACTAATTACATTCCTACTAATTGGATGGTTTGTTTGTAGGAAGGGGTGGCACTTACGTAAAATGTTCAGATACAGCTTCAGGTGTCCGCTTTGTAGATGGGAAAAAGTCCAGAAGATTGTCCTCCATTTTACCCGCTTCAGAATTGAAATGAGGTCATCAATGCTATTATCAACCAGATATTCCTTGAAGAAATCGGTGACAAATGAGAGAACTAGCCCTTTGGCGACAAGGTTATCTTTGAGCAGTGGCTGGAGAACAGTCTCAGGTGGGAGACCAGACAACTTCTGGGAAAAGGCAAGGGCAGTGAAAATTGCAAGCTTCTTCCTTTCATCCTCTTCGAAAAGTTCCAACGACTGCAAGAATCTTTGCATAACATTTTCAAGATTCTTGATGAGAAAAGGCCTTCTCCTCAAAATTTTCTGTACATATATCACAGACGGCAGAATGACTTCACGCTTAGGCTCACAGTCAATTATAGAGTAAGGATGGCGCTCCCCCTCATCAAGTTTGATTGTGCCAGGTTGTGTACGGACCCCTCTGAAGACCACCTGTATTCATGAAATTAACAAGCTCAACCCACAAAAGCAAGGTAGTAAGGCTACAGGAGTGAACAAATTGAGATTCAAATGACAGAAGTAATTAAGTAGCTACAAAGCTTAACAAACTATTGTAAAAGAAATAGCACAAAATGAAAATCTTGTGACGTAAATGATAAAAGAAATCGAAGTAAGGATAACAGCAGGTAACTAAGCTTGGTATTCAAACTAGAATCTGATGTCTCAAGGAAACAATTGATAGAACACCAAGCTTTTATTATTAAAATACACTAGGCATTTAAAGAAACCAGCAGGCTGGTAGCTAAAGACTGTTATTACTGTTCAGGAAGAGAAGGGGGAAAGGAACAGGCCTCATTCTTTCTGAGTTGTCATAGATACAGCAGAATCTGAGAAACTAACCACATTCTATTACTTGATACATACCACAGCAAACTTAAGGAATATTTCTACCCCTGGGTGCCAAAACATTGACTGAAATATGCCACAGGCATGACATCATGATTTACATGACAAGAAAGACAAATTAAATTTTTAATCTTCCATAGAATAGGAAAAGTACATCATACACATCAATGCGAATATTATGCTTCTAGTTTCAGACTTACAAAAGTCATATATACAGCAGAATCTGAGAAACTAACCTCGAAAAAGGTGTCACCATATCTTGAGAAATTAAGGTCTGAAGATTCAAGGCTCTTTGCTATAAGTTCCTGCATAACAGACATTACATCAATTATTATATCCCTTAAAAAGTTAAAAAACCTGCATTGAATCCTGGTGCATAAGGGCTCTTAGTGATGCATTGCATCCAGCAAAAGGCAGTCAAGGAAGAATAATCTGTACAACAAAAATCACAAAAATATAGAAGTACCAGATCACCAGCATTATCCAAATAAATCTGGACCACTGCATCCGAAAAATGCTGCAGGGTCCAGTGGCGCAGCAATATTCCGTTTGGTCTTAATCCGCGTGCCTCTGTAATGAAATCATAGGACAATACCACACATCAAAACAGATGAAGCTGAGGAAGCATCACGAGCAATAGAATTCATTAAATGTCAGTTTCCAGGCAAGAATGACTACTCCAACAGTCACTTGGGGGGGAGGGGACGAAACATATTATTAAAATAGCACAATTTGCTTCTAACTTCAAAACATAAATTTTTTTTGGTCTCAATCCTTAAAAAATTGGAGTAGAAGAAGCTCAAAATGAACACAAAGACCAAGGTTAATATATAACAGCTAGACAAAGTAATTATAAATTAATTGCAAAAAAGATATCCAACAATGTTTAATAACAACTATGATTAAATACTTCATGAAAGTTATCAAGAGACTTACCCGAGAGTGGGTTTCTCCTTCGAGCTGCATGTAAAAAAAAAGAGAAAAAATTAGCAATCTGACACATTTCAAATAATATTACGATGTCCGGAAAAAAAAAAAAAGATGAAAAGATCTCTCCTTTCAGATCCCACTAACAGATAATCTCCTAAACTTAAAACATAGCTTGAAATTACAAAAGAAAAAGGGAAAGGAACCATCTTTAGCTACATCATTCTTCAAGAAGCAATTAAAAAAGAAAAGAAAACCAAGATCAAATTACCATCTTTACAAGAACGAATCAACGCAAAAACCCGGCAATAAATTAATGAAAATACACATCTTTAAAAAAAAAATCGGGGGCGCAGATCTGAGTATAAAAAAAACGGAGATATTGAAACAAAATCACAAGAAACCTGGAGAGAAGAATTAAGAAATGGATCTGAAGTGGAATTATTTACCTCATAAACCGAATTTAGGGAAATCGAAGATAGGGCAGAGTCTGTAGAGACTCGCGCGACGCAAAGGCGAGGAGAAAAAGTAATAGAGAGAGAGTAGAAAAGAGAGAGAGGAGGTGATGCAAATTGTTCAATGGGGCATAGAAAAGGTAAAATATATACTAGTGTGAACGGGGAATAAAAAAAATAAAAGGAAAAGATAACACCGTCTTAATGAAGGTCCAACAAGTGAAGCTCAGAGGACAAGTTTTTGAAAGGGAGTAACGTACTTGCGCTGTTAACTGTGAGCTGATATTTGTGGCCTTGTGGGCTCCACTTGGAAAGTAGTAGTGGAGAGTGATTAAATAATTAAATTAAATTACTTAAATTAAGGGGATTTTTTATTTTATGTTATATTATTGTTTTTGTGATAAATACATTGACATCGTCGGAAAGTACATGTATTTTTTTTTAGAGATTGTTAAAGTTCAAATGACTGAGTTGTGCAGAGCTGAGCAATCGATGATTAATTATATTTTTGTTTTAATTTTTAAAAAATATAGGTTTAACTTTATGATAACCATAGACGAAAGAGTGCTCAGTTTGGAGCTTTAGTGTATTTTCTTGAATTTTCGATTAAATAGATTACGAATTTATGATAATAAAGAACAAAAAAGATTGAGAAAAAAAGAGGGGGATGGTGGATAAGTCAAAATAACTTTTTGATCGCTTACATAACCAAAGCTTGATCAAAATCCATATTTCTAAATCTCCTCTGGAAATCCATATTTTTAAATGGTTTGGATTAAACAGGGCGTATTGAGTGCATGTATTTTGGGTGGGTGGACCTTTTAGTCCACTTTGACCATCGAATCTGTCATTTGTCACAGATCCTAAATCATAGGACTTCATATTTTGAAATATGATCCATCAATAGACTTTATTAGAATACAACATAAACAAGAGGAAAACCCATTTATGTTTCAAGACTCTCTCCAATTCTCTTGGGCCGACCCAGTACTGTTTAGTTCGGCTCAAACTTTTAGATATCTTTTTAAACATAACTTTTCTTTAATAGATAAGTTTCAAGCTTTCGGCTAACTAATTAGGGTGGCAATTCGGATCACTAGGTCGGGTTCGTGTTTAGTTTTGGGTTGATTCGGGTTATGCTTAAAATACATCAAAATTAATTAAAATATAAATTAATCACATTTTAAACAAATTGGTAACATCATGTCAGTTGTGTTCGTGTCAATCGTGTTCGAGTTCGATTTTTTCGTGTTCAGGTTTCTCTCAGTAACTTCGGGTCGGATTCGTGTCGGGTTATTGTGCCACGTCAGGGATTGCCACCCTATAACTAATTCTATGGACAGACCGCTTCGCCACACCCCACCAGTCATTGCCAATTAAACCCAGTCGCAGTTTATACACACTCGGCGTAGACATTCGGTTATTGAACCGCCACATGAGAACACTGCCTTCCAGATCAAGTAGCTCTCTATCAACATACTGAAATTCGTATTAAGACTGCCTTACTAAAAGAGAAGAACTTCGACAAAGGCACCACCGCCACAAAAAGATAAAGTGGGCAGTAAGCCTCTACATATCTATTAAGCAAGGAACTAAGGATGTTATAGGATACTTTTTCGTTCGTAAGAACTGAGCAAGCCGGCTTGTCTACGAAGCGTCGCTACTTCTCCTGTTTACCTTCTTTGAGCGAATCTTTGATAGGGACATTTAGAAAGAAAAACTGGATCAAATATCATTCTACATTCCAAGACTCCATGAGATAATTCTATTTTATAAGACTTCACAAGAGATCTTGCCTTCTAGGATCCCGCGAGGGTCGAACCCCTGGCCATTCAATTATTTTTAAACATCTCACTTGCTTATAAGATTTGTTGTAGAAGTGGACACTAATTTCTTACTTCAATTATTGAATCTCATTCTATGTTGCTTGTTGCCTTAGATACACTTCAGTGTCCGCATATTTTTCCCCTCATTTAGACACACAAATGAGTCAAGTTTCACAAAATTTTAAAGCCAGGCTTAAACTTGTCCCAGAAAAATTACACTTGAAGAAGTTATTGAGCCTACACCTAAATTAAGCGATACTATGAGATTGTTTGCAAACACTTAAAAAAAGTGCTTCTCATGATATCATCTTTTGGCTGAAATAAAAGTAATTTTTAGTGTTTGCAAATGCCAACTTCCACCTCTATTCTGCTTAATATAATCAAAATCTAAAAGCAGGAGATGAGTTCTTTAGATTTGTGATTCTGCTTTTGGTTTGACTTTTACAAACAAATAAACACTTTTACATTTTTTTCACCAAACATTCAACTTCTGATTCTATCCGCAAGCACTACCAACTTCTGGTTCTATTTGCAAATACTACAAACTTCTGATTCTCAACTACTTTTGCTTTTGCTACCATAAATCAATCCTTTTTCCTAAAACTACCAAATAAGGTCTTGATATACATGAATAAAAGAAAGCATTAGTGCAGTTCAAACAGCTGTAAAGAGTAACAGAGAAGCCATGTTTGGGTACTTGGGTATCTTAGTTCAGCAAATTAATTTAAAGCATGCAGATAATAAATGGACAATACGATAGAATTTGAGAACGATAATAGCCAGAATTTCAGTAGTGAAGCATCAGAAAGAAGCATCAAAAGTTGGCACCCGCCAGCAACCATCCCAAGACAAACGTCACTCAGGCAATTTATCAAACACCTTGTAGCAAACGTGAAATCTCAAAAAAACACTACTGGACTTTAATGTATAACAAAAAGGGGCTCATGATTTCTCATCTAGGATGACTTGAGCAGAATCCGAGGAGCCATTGTTGTCCGAAACAGTTTCGGGTGAATGATTGGGGGCCTGATCTTGGGCGTTAATGATCTGCTCCATGTCTCTCATTCTTGTCCTCACAACGTTTGTCACCATAACTGTGTTCGATCCAGACAGAAATTAAAGAAAATAACAGATATTAATAGAATAGAAGATGGAAGAGAGTGGTGAGTAGTACCAGCTGCAGTTCCGAAGGTCCATAGCCAAAGAATCTTGAGTCCAGGACTCTTGTCTTTCCACATTTCTCTGTCCTTGCTGCCTGGGATTACAATTTACAATAGTTTTTGTGTTTGACCAAGTTTGGGATATCACTTCTATAATAGCCAATAGGTGTTCCACTAATCCGTCTGGTCCCATGGTGTCCCTTTTGACTTAATTTCGTGTCATATTTTTTTAAAAAATTAACATTATTTGGTAAACTTTTGGAAAAAATAATTAATCCATGGACCCTCCCCCCCATTTTGACGAATTAAAGATAAACTTTATTAGGTACATCATAAATAAATTGATTAAGTATATATGGAAATCGATTGGAAAGAGAATCAAAAGATAAAATAAAATCTTGTAAAATGTATAGCTTGATTTTATTTTGTTATTGTTGGTTTCTGACTTTCTGTCCATGTATATCTTTCTTTCCTAATGTTATTGTGCGCTTTTTTTTAGTACAGTGGGGAAGGTATTGGAAGGAAAATGGACACTCATATGAGTTTGAATTCGGGTCAATCACCCTGGCTACACAAATTTTTACCATCGAAACACAATGTTTTCGATATTTCCATTCGATACTGTTAATTTTAATTAATTTCTACTATTATATAAAGGACTAATTATAAAAAAATTAATACTAGCTAAACACGGTTGGCCTTGAGTGTTAACACGTGAGCCCTAGATGTGGGCTCTACATAAAAATATCTTTTATACTCATTTTCCGTCTTTTTGAAATATCCTTATTTATTCTCGTTAAACACGCAAACAATAAATTTTTTTATCTCTTTTCCTTACAACTAAAATAATTGGAAGATGATAGTCATGATATAAATTTCAATCATGGAATATTTAGCCATGACATAATTTATATTATGGAACAAATTGCCACGATATAATATGCCATAATATACCATGCCAAATTATAATGTGAAAACTGCGTCATGATATGAATTTATTACGTGACAACTTGACCCATGATAGAAATTTATATTGTATCACATGTTATCACGTTAAAAATTCATATCATGACACTTTTTCCATGTAAGATTCAAAAAATTATATTGTGGTAGTAGTTGTGACAATATAAACTCTTATCGTGGCAGATTGACACAATAAAAATTCTTATAAGGCAACAATGCCACAATATAAATTATTGTAAAGCAACGATATAAATTCAAGCAACAGTGCTCCGATATCTAGCTAAAGGTAAAGTGTAGTTTGGCAATCCCGGGTAGAAAATAGTTTTTCTATTAAAAAGTGTTTCACTTCATATTTTAATAGTAATATACGATTTTAAATATTTGATATTTGATATTTGATGTGTATTATTAGTAATATTGAAATAAAGTGAAATATTATTTGAAATAAAAAAAAACTGGATTGGTGTACGTAATAAGCCTATAACTTTACAATTTACATTGTTCCAATGTATAATTGTATATGCGCAAGCCACATCTTATAAGAGCATAACATTTGCCAAGTCCTTGAAGTGTCAAAATGGAAGGTATTGCATGAAATATTAAACTATTTTGTGTAGACAAAATCAACGGGGTTACTTGCACGGCTCAATCTTGGACTAGGCAAAGACATATGTAACTACGATTTTCCATATAAATTATCCTTTGACATATCTAAAGTTGGCAAATAAATTAATTAAGCCCTCTTGTTTTTGAAAGATTCATAGTGAATTTAAAAACTTCCCCATCTTGCAATAGATTCAAACACATGATTAATCCACAGCTTGCAAATTAAGATTGTAGAACTAGAATCCAGTTGACAAATTTAGAAAGAATGGTCCAATTAGAGGGAAGCATGTATGAGTTTATTATACAAATATTGTTGTTGCAAAAGTCAGACAGACTTACAATATTGCTCAAGAAAGTTTCAAATGATTAGATATAATAAGTAATCCATACAGCTACCTAAACACGGTTCTATGTCATGATAACTAAATTAACTAACGCCCACCATCTAAATATTTTCTGCTATAAATAGACTTGATGAGTTTTCGATATATTATCATCCTCCACTGTCTAAATTAACATCTCCTTTTCATATCACACAATGGCTGATTCCAAGATTTCAAAGTTTGTAGCATTTATGGTGGTGTTCAGCCTGATGATTTGCAGCACCACTATGGCTAAGTCAAAATCGTCAGGCAGCAAACTGAGGGTGGGATATTACTACAAGACATGCCCACAAGCTGAGATGATTGTCAGGAAAGCTGTCAACAAAGCTGTGTCTAAAAATCCAGGAATAGCCGCCGGCCTAATCAGGATGCATTTCCACGACTGCTTTGTCAGGGTATTAACATACATGCATATATGCTTTTATAAATATTTGTTGCTCTCATATAAATGAAGCTAAACTAAGTAAAAAAAATTGGTTAATGAAAAAATACCTTTTAGGTTTAGCCCAAGTACCAAAAAAAAAAAAAAACAGCTACCTTTCAAAATTATAAATATATACCCGTTGATATTTGTTTTTTTTACAAATTGCACTCCCAAGAATATTATTTGTTAAGAAGATAACCTCGTAGAGAGAGTGCTTGTGATACCTTAAGGGAATATTTATAATTTTGAAAGAAAATCGAATGTTCTTGTAATGGATTGTTGACTTTAATTTTTAGAACTAGAATTATAAGTACTTTGCTGGTTTGATAACTCACGTTTGCGATTGACCAATTTAGTACTAAATTTCACGGATTTGTAAGTTGGTACTTATTTCAACTTGAATATATGAAAAAACCTCCAAGAAAAGCCCTTACAAGCCACAATTTGACCGATTTTAGTTACCTTGGGTGCTTTTTTGTCCTTTCAAGTTGAAATATGTACCAATTTGTTAAATCCAACAAGTCTGGATACTGAATTTATCAATCGCAAATGGGAGGTACCAAACTAGCAAAATACTATAGTTTAAATACTAAAAAATCAATAACCTTTTTATAATTAGGCCAAACCTCTAGCGCACGTAATTATCCCTAAAAATTATTGCTGATGAATCATGTCTGCTAATCGCTAACTATGCTATAAAATCCATCCAGGGCTGCGATGGTTCCGTGTTGCTGGACACCGTCCCTGGAAAACCCGCGGCAGAGAAAGACAACATCGCTAATTTCCCGAGCCTCCGAGGTTTCGAAGTGATCGACGAAGCCAAAGCCGAGATTGAAGCCGTCTGCCCCAAAACCGTCTCCTGCGCAGACATTCTCGCCTTTGCCGCCCGAGACAGCTCCCTCAAAGTCGGATGGATCGGTTACGACGTCCCATCAGGGCGCCGTGACGGCCGTGTTTCTCTCAGCTCCGAAGTACTACAAAATCTCCCTCCTCCATTCTTCTCTGCCCCCCAACTCAGGGACAATTTCAGGACCAAGGGGCTATCGCTGGACGATATGGTCACGCTTTCCGGCTCGCACTCCATTGGCGTTTCGCACTGTTCTTCGTTCTCCAACAGGCTTTCCGGGTTTAACGCGACGTTCGATCAGGACCCGTCTCTGAATCCTGGATTCGCGTCGTTTTTGAGAACCAGGTGTCCTGCTAACGCTGCTGGAAATAGTGATCCAGTCGTGAGTAACGATTTTCAGACGCCTAATCGCCTGGATAATAAGTATTACGCAAATTTGAAGGTTCAGAAGGGGCTTCTGACGTCGGATCAGACGTTGTTTGATAGTCCGTTGACGAGGAAGCTTGTGGTGGAAAATGCTAAGTACGGGTCGGTTTGGGGGAAGAAATTTGGTGCTGCTATGGTGCGCATGGGAAATATTGATGTGCTGACGGGGAAAAATGGGGAGATTAGGAAAAACTGTCGTTTTATTAACTGATCGGGGATTTGGATTTTGTTGCTGGTCCGAATAGTTGGTTTGAGTTTCGAATTGTATTCTTGTATTATTTATTTTGTGCATTTTTAAGTGTGAATAATTGCAGAATTGGTACTTTTGAAAAAAATGACGGTCATGTTTGATGTTGGTATAAATGTGATGACATTTTATGAAGTGTGATTTATTCAAACGTTGTAGCGTGTTTAACTTGCAGAAGGGTCGTACTTTTTGTTTAAGTTTTTTTTTCCCCGAGAGAAAAGGACAAATTTAATTAGAAACATATAGTTGGATTTGTTATATAGGATTTATTTTGATTGTTTCAACACTGCATTGTTTAGCAATATGAAGTCTTAGTGTACGTTCTGATCATTCAGCGGTTCAGAAACAATAACATATTTTCTTCGGTTAGGAATTGAAATGTTGGAATAACCTGAATTACATATTGCATGCTCATCTATCAATCTATATATATACGATATGGAAAAATAAAATTGTGCGCAAAGCCTGTTGGAATTGGTCTTTGATAAATGGGGTGTTGACCCGATTTTGACCAATTAATTAAGTGGTTTCCATTTGTGAAAAATGGAATTAAATTATTTGTAAAAATTCTACTTAGAGAGTAGATGAGAATAGCATTTGGAATTTCTCAAAACCGATTCCGGGTGAATGAGAAATTAATGCTAGAAGTTAGCCACTTAATACAAATAAATGGTATGGAAAATGGAAAATGTGGGGGAGGAGAGATGCTCCATCCCACATAGGAAAAAAGGAGGTAAAGTTGCACACTTTATTTATCCTAAGTTGGACAAATGGGTTTGGGCCCCTGGGGGCACCCAAGTTTTTAAAGGGGAGAGGACCTACATGCTTGTGGGTTTGGTCAAAGACGCGCGCGCCCACCGCCCGCCCGGTCCGGTCGTGGGCTTGGGCCCTTATTCTTTTGGACCAAAATTTTTGTAATTAGTTAAAAGAGTTCAATCGGGAAAAACTTTCGGCCCACAAGACGGGCAAGTGAGCACGCCCGTGCGGTCGGGTCGTCTTCCGCCGGTGGTCTACCGCCTACACGCACGGCGGGCGCACGCCCGTGCGCCTGGGTCGTGGCTGGTGCCGAAAGTTTGAGCCTCAGACGACGGTGCGCGCTGCGCGACGCCCGTGCGCGTCAGGGCCGTGCTTCTCTCGCAGCGTGCAAGGGGCTCTGTTCAAATAAAATGTGCCTTTTCGATCATACTGACGCGATTTTCCGTGACGGGCACTTCATCGCCTATAATATTGAGGCCCCTGCAGATGATTTAACACACGAAAAACTCGAGATAATAACTATCATTTGCATCATACGAGCATATTGATTTTCCCTTTCGCTCAAAGCTTGAAAGTTCGAACTTTCTGTTGTTCGCTGTGTTTCGAGTTTTCAAGTGCTGTAAACTCGAGACGTAAAAGTCGTTGTATCTTAGAGGCGAACGCCGGAACCGTAAGCACTCGGTGTACGGGGCGTTTTCGTCTTGCGGAGACCGATTCAAATCGGCCTCGACTTAAACCATTTACTAAATTCACCATTTTCTTCAAAAAGAAACCTTCACCGAACAAATTTTACCCAACAATCGCAAGGCGAAAAATTTACGTTATTCCTACGTTTCGTTGAAGACGATGGCATCGATTCGATCTCGTTCACACCCATGGTGGTCCTTGCTGCCCGCTCACGGCGAAAGCCGCCCAAGTTTTTCGGTGCCGACTTCAAACGTTGGCAAAGAAGATGTTGTTCTACCTCACTACTTTGGGGTTGGCTCGTTTCCTAAAGGGCGACCCCCCTGCCGTTGAAGAAGACGAAGTTGACAACAACCGGAGAATCATTGTGGATGCTTGGCATAACAAACGATTTTCTATGTCGCAACACGTCTTGAACGGGCTAGACGACACTCTCTACAATATCTATAGACGTTCAAGACGCCCAAGGAATTGTGGCAATCCTTGGAGAAGAAATACAAGACGAAAGATGCGGCACAAAGAAATTTGTTGTCGGCAAATTCCTGGAGTACAAGATGGTTGACACCAAGACGGTGATCGCCAAGTTCGGGAGATTCAAATCATCCTTCACGACTTAGTGTCCGAAGGGATGCTTTTGAATGAATCCTTTCAAGTGGCCGCAATTATCGAAAAATTGCCGCCATTGTGGAAGGACTTCAAAACTACCTCAAGCACAAGCGCAAAGAGATGGGGCTTGAGGATCGATTGTTCGGCCGTGATCGAAGAAGACAACCGAAATCGAAGTTAAAACCAAGAACTGAATGGAGGCTAAGGCCAATCTTGCCGAGTCAAGCACTAGCAAGAAACGTAAGCACTCGGGAAGGAGAAAGCAAGGCCAAAAAGTTCAAGGAGAATTGCTACAATACAATTGTGGCAAACCGAACCACATGGCGAAGGATTGCCGACACCGAAGTTATGGCAATCAAGGTGGCAACCAACAAGCCAATGTGACGGAGGACAAGTCGGTTCAATAGACTTGTTCGAGCTCGATCTCTCCGCCGTTGTGTTTGAAGCCAATATGGTGGATAACCCAAGGAGTGGTGGATAGATATCGGGGCTACTTTCGTCACATTTGTGCCGATAAGGAGATGTTCTCCTCCTACACTCCGATCAATGGAAGAAAGTTGTTCATGGGAACTCTCGACTTCCAACATCGTTGGGCTTGGAAAGGTGGTGCTCAAGATGACTTAGGGAAGGAGCTTACGCTTGTAGATATGCCGCATGTCCCGGACATCCGCAAGAACTTGGTTTCGGTCCATTCTTGTAGCAAGGCCGGATTTAAGCTAGTGTTTGAATCCGACAAGTTTGTAATGACCAAGAATGGTCGTTTTTATGTAAAGGTTACCTTGATAAGGGCCTTCAAAATGTCCTCAGAAATGCATTTTTTTTTCCGCCAAGAGGCGAAGAATAAAACGTTACATTTTTACTTGTTGGATTGTTCTAATTTATGGCATGATAGATTAGGACACGAAACTTCAACACAATTAAAAGGTTAGTGAATCCGGAATTAATACCAACGTTTAAAACCGATTCACAAGACAAATGCGAAACTGCGTGTTGAAGCAAAATCGCCAAGGCACCGTTTCATTCGAGTGAACGAGAAGTACCAAACCACTCGAGTTAATTCATACGGGGCGTGTGTGACTTAAAACTTGTGCAAACTCGAGGTGGTAAGTACTTCATAACGTTTATAGACGATTGCACAAGATATTGTTATGTCTATCTTTTGAAAAGCAAAGATGAAGCTTTAGTAGCTTTTAAAACTTATAAGAATGAAGTTGAAAATCAGCTTAATTTGAAAATTAAGATGATTTGAAGTGATAGAGGCGGAGAGTATGTTGCTCCGTTTGAAGAATTTTGCTCGGAAGCGGGTATAATTCATCAAACGACCGCACCTTACTCACCTCAATCAAATGGTGTTGCGTAACGCAAAAATCGTACTCTTAAGGAGATGATGAATGCGATGTTGTTAAGTTCGCTTACCCCAAAACTTGTGGGGAAGCCATACTTTCTCGCGAACTACATTCTTAATAAGATCCCACACAAAGGTAAAAATGAAACTCCATATGAGTTATGGAAGGGACGTAAACCGTCATACAAATACCTTAAAGTGTGGGGGTGTTTGGCTAAAGTCAAGACCTAAGCCAAAACAAGTAAGAATCGGTCCGAAGACGATCGATTGTCTTTCATTGGATATGCTAACAATAGTAGTGCATATCGCTTTTTAGTGCACAAGTCGGCTATTCCGATATAAATGAAGGAATGATCATTGAATCAAGGAATGATGTATTCTTCGAGAATATCTTTCCGAACAAAGAACGGAAAGAAGAAAGTTCGAGTAAACGGACTTATGAAAGCGCAAGGTTACCTCAAAGTGATGATGAAGAGGAACCAAGACGCAATAAAAAGGACAAAAGTAGCTAAGTCTTTTGGTCCCGATTTTCTAACCTATATGTTAGAAAACGAACCCGAACTATTCAAGAAGCATTGTCTAGTCCAAGCTCCTCTCCGGAAAGCTATCAATAATGAGATTGATTCCATCATGCAAAATCACACTTGGGAGTTGGTTGATCTCCCACCGGGTTGCAAGCCTTTGGGATGCAAGTGGATCCTTAAAAGGAAATATAAAGCGAGATGAATCTATTGACAAGTATAAAGCCCGATTGGTAGCTAAAGGGTTTAGCACAAAAGGAGGGATATGACTTCTTCGATACATATTCTCCTCGTCACGAGGATTACGTCCATTCGTGTTCTCATTGCTATGCAGCTTTGCATAACCTTGAGATGCATCAAATGGACGTTAAAACCGCTTCTTGAATGGGGAACTTGAAGAGAAATTTATATGGAACAACCCGAGGGGTACATTGCACCGGTCAAGAGCGAAAGGTGTGTAAACTTGTTAAGTCACTTTATGGACTAAAACAAGCACCTAAGCAATGGCACGAAAAGTTTGACTCGACTATGAAGTCAAACGGTTTCAAGATCAATGAATGTGACAAGTGCGTCTACATTAAAGGTACTACAAATGATTACGTCATAGTATGCCTTTATGTAGATGATATGTTGATTATGGGAAGTAGTCATGATTTAATCATGAAGACTAAGAACATGTTAAAGAAGAACTTTGACATGAAAGATATGGGATTATCTCGATATTATATTAGGGATTAAAATCTCTAGAACTTCGACGGAATGGAATTGTCTTGTCACGATCCCATTATGTCGAGCATACTCGGAAGGTTTAATGCTTTTGACGCTCCCTCCGCTAAGACACCTGTAGATCTAAGTCTACACTTGGCCAAGAATAGAGGCGAACGGTTTTTCATTTGGAATATGCAAGGTAATTGGCATCCCGATGTACTTAACGAACGCGCACACGCCCGGACATTGCATATTCGGTGAGTAAACTAAGTAGGTTCACAAGTAACCCAAGTACGGATCACCGGAAAGCCGTGACAAGGGTACTTAGATATTTAAAGTATACCATGAACTATGGAATACTTTATACAAGATATCCAGAAGATTAGAAGGATCTTGTGATGCCAATGGATATCGTGACACAAAAAGACTCCAAGTCCACAAGTGGATTTGTTTTCACAATAGGTGGAGGAGCGGTGTCATGGAAGTCTTCTAAGCAGACGTGCATAGCTCGATCCACTATGGAATCCGAGTTCATTGCTTTGGATAAAGTTCGAGAAAAGCGAGAATGGCTTAGAAACTTCTTAGAGGATATTCCTTGTTGGAATAAGCGTCACCTCTTTGTTATGATACACTTTGTGATAGTCAATCAAAGAATCGGAAGGGCACAAAGCAAAGATGCATAATGGTAAGTCTAGACATATACGTTGAGACACAATACCATTAGAAAGTTGATTTCGAATGGGGTTATTTCGGTTGACTACGTGAAGTCAAAAGAAAACTTTGCGGATCATTTACAAAAGGCATAAATCGAGATCATTTGTATAAACTGGTTAAGGGAATGGGTTTAAAATCCACAACTTAAAGAATGTTCATAGCAGTAACCCAACCTTGTGAATTGGAGATCCCAAGACCTTGGTTCAATGGGACAACTAAGTTATGAATGTTCAAACCAACACTTGGAAAATGTGTTAGCCCATTCTCGATACATCCAAGTGTATATAAACCTGCTTTGAATGTGGTGAGGTTAAGTTTAAGACTTTTAATGATTCCTATACCGAAAGGTGGAGTATGGCAGATACTCTTCAATAGGAGATCACCTATATAAGTGAGAAGAATGGCCGCTTCAAATGAAACACTTATGAATCTAAGATATGGTCCAGTAGAAATGGACACAACGTGAGAACAACAAGTGTTAGAGTTGTTATTGTGTAAGTATTGTTGTCTTGGTTTACACAAACAATTTGAGTAGTTCAAGACATCGCGTCACTAGCGGCCTAGTAAAACCGAGCAAGTACTTTACTAAGGAAGGTTCAAAGCCACAAGTTACCTATCCCGATGCAATAACGATTCGCCGAGACTTTCAAACGAATCTGCATACACGCATGCATTAATTTCATTCATGTGGGGATTGTTGGAATTGGTCTTTGATAAATGGGGTGTCAATTCGATTTTGACCAATTAATTAAGTGGTTTCCATTTGTGAAAAATGGAATTAAATTATTTGTAAAAATTCTACTTAGAGAGTAGATGAGAATAGCATTTGGAATTTCTCAAACCGATTAGGGTGAATGAGAAATTAATGCTAGAAGTTAGCCACTTAATACAAATAAATGGTATGGAAAATGGAAAATGTGGGGGAGGAGAGATGCTCCATCCCACATAGGAAAAAGGAGGTAAAGTTGCACACTTTATTTATCCTAAGTTGGACAAATGGGTTTGGGCCCTGGGGGCACCCAAGTTTTTAAAGGGAGAGGACCTACATCTTGTGGGTTTGGTCAAAGCACACACCTGCCGCCGCCGCGCCCCGCCGGGTCGTGGGCGTGGGCCTGGGCTTGGGCCCTTATTCTTTTGGACCAAAACCTTTAAAACATTAAAATATTTAATTAATTTTTGTAATTAATTAAATAGATTTAATTAATTTTTGTAATTAATTAAAAAGAGTTCAACTAGAAAAACTTTCGGCCCACAAGACGGCGAGAAGACGCCCGTGCGGTCGGGTCTACCGCCTACACGCACGGGCGGCGCACGCCCCGCGCCTGGGTCGTCTTGGTGCGAAAGTTTGAGCCGCACGCGACGACGGCAGCGCGACGCCCGTCTTGTCCCAGTGCCGTGTCTTCTCGCAAGAAAAGTGCTGTCTGTTGCCGAAAAAATGTGCCTTTTCGATCATACAGGCGTGATTTTCCGTCGACGGGCACTTCATTGCCTATAATATTGAGGCCCCGCAGATGATTTAACACACTAAAAACTCGAGATAATAACTGATCATTTGCATCATACGAGCATATTGATTTTTCTTTTCGTTCAAAGCTTGAAAGTTCGAACTTTTTGTTGTTATTTGTGTTTCGAGTTTTCAAGTCTTCGTAAACTCGAGACGTAAAAGTCGTTGTATCTTAGAGGCGAACGCCGAACCGTAAGCACTCGGTGTGCGGGCGTTTTAAATCTTCATGAGACCGATTCAAATCGGCCTCGACTTAAACCATTTACTAAATTCACCATTTTCTTCAAAAAAACCTTCACCAGAACAAATTTTACCCAACAAAGCCCATATGTTTCAAAAATATAATTTATTAAGAATTTAAAAATTACACCAATAAGTTTAGTTGATCATAAAAACAAGGTTAAATTGCAATTTTAGGCTTATATCTTTAGGACGATTGCAATTTTAGTCCTCTAACTATTAAACTTGCAGTTTTTGATCCTAAACAATTTTGCCCTTATGACTACTAAATAGCATTTTTGGTCCTTTATATTTTCAAAATTAGCAATTATAGTCCTACAACTTTTGAGAATTAGCAATTTTAGTCCTTAATACAACATAGCTAATCAAAATAAAACCCAGATTTCAAACTAAGTCTTTGATAAAGGGATATAGTCCATTACGACTATATCGGACCCAACATGCTTCCCGTAAAATTAATACATCACGCAGGAAGAAACAATCCAATATTAGAAAAGCAAAACTTATTACAAATACGACAGATTTACGAATAGCATAAAGACTCCTCTTTATCAATTCACCAACACTCGTATAAATCTAATCTCTTGATTGAATCTTCCACAATCTCAACCTTTGGAATCCCTCCAACTTCAAATCCTTGAACGGTTGAGTCGATCCACGCCGTAGATCTTCATCTTCTTCTCCGAAGAATAACAAAAGCGACACAAATGATTTTCTAGAAGAAGAATTATAAGCTCAATATATTTTCGTGTCATTTCTTCAAGGTCTTGAACTCTCTTTTATAGTATCTGAATCGATCCTTCATGGCATTTGGAATCAAGTGATTTGCAGATTCCAAACCGGGGTTACAAACTAAAAAGGAAAACAACAAAAACAAATCATTTCCTTATGGGTGAGAACAATGACATAAGGAAAGAGATAAAATGACAATAATATAAATTTGAACTAATATAGATAAGACATCCAGGATTATCATCAACCTTCTCAAAATAAAACATATGCCATAAATGCTAAAACAAAGGCCTTGTTTGTGTATGTTTCAAGACAATTTCCAACTATTCATAGAAATAGAATCATGTTTGTTTCTAAATTTTCCAATGGAAATCATCATTTTCATTTTCCAATTTTCACATAAAACAACATCTCAAACCTATATTTTCAATTTCCAACCATATAATATACCCTACATCACTCGTCAATCACTTTCTCACCTTTTCATCCAATTATACACGTGGGACCCTCCATTACCAACTACATCTACTTAAAATATTACTATTTTTTAATTATATATATTTAATGGGACCCACCAACTTACAATCTTCCAAATATAATATTATATATACAATTAAAAAATTCAACCACTATCAACTTTTCAAATTATTATATACATAAAATAATATTTTAAAACTACTCAACCAAACATAATCTCATTTTCAAACATATATAAAACTCATTTCATTCTCTCATCCAAACACAATTCCAGTTTTCACACTAAAACCAATAAATTCTCAAAATTCTATTTCCAACACTAAACGAAAATGGTCCATGGAAACATTACCATACAAGGCCAAAGAATCGGCATAAAATCCGTCATTCGTGCGGCGCATGATGTTGAATCCTCAGAGTTATAACACAGATTTTGCAGATTGTCTGCAAAAAGACCAAATTTGCCAATAATGATAACATTAACAAATATAATATTTTTTTTTTTTGGGGGTTAGTTTAATTATTTAATATACCCCATTAGCAAAGTTCGTGTTTCGCCACCAACATAAGCATTTCAAGTTTATTAATTAAGTTTCAATTAGATGGTCGATCTATTGTAAGTTAATATATAAATCTAGAAGCATTTAGGAATATGGATAAATGACCAAGTTTAGTGAATGGAATACAATGTATATTGAAATTGAATAATTGATAAGTGTGAATTTTACATGTGTTTCGATGTGTATTTTGAGCTATAATGATAAGTAAACATGCATATACTCGCGTTAAATGTTACATATTCACTCCTTGTGGAAAAGATATTACACTTTGCTTATTTTGTAGGAATTTCATGATATTTGAAGCTAATTGAATAAGACTATGAGGAAAACAAAGTAGAAACGCGGAGAATTGAGTGGATATACGAAACATGAAGCCTAAAAGAGCGAAAGTTGAGCGTTCACGAAAGAAACAGGGGGCACACGGGTTAGGCGTGCCTCAAGACACCACTGTGCGCCCCCGTATAAGGTTGATTGAAGCTCGCAACATGGCGCACGGGTAGACCATGCATGGGCGCACCACCCGTGCGCCCCTAAGAGAGTCGGGATATCTCACCGGAGTGGCGCACGGGTAGGCCGTGCTCCGACGCACCACCCGTGCGCCCTACAGAGAGTTGGGGTATTCCAGCAGGGTGGCGCACGGGTAACCCGTGCGTGGGCGCACCACCCGTGCGTCTGCGCTGGAATCCCATGTCTAACTGCATTAAGCCCCTAAACATGATGGGGAGTATAAAAAGGCTTTTTGGGGGGCGCACACAGGGGAATTCTGGCATTTTTTGGGATCTACAACACAAGACAAGAGTCAACTCTTGGAAGGAGACATCAAGGAGATAATCGGGTTGCATCGGAGCTTGAAGAACGGAGATACATCGAGAGATTGTCGCGTTCCTAAGTTTTCTTGCTTCTCTTTTAGTTTCAATCTTTTAGTTTCATTTGTAATGACTTTGAACACTTTGTGTGTAAGTTGTTTAATCATGTGTAGCTAAACTCTTGTGATTTAGGGTTTTGGAAGTAGATTAATGAACTCTTGTTGAATGTTTTAATCTTAGTTGAAGTTATTGTCTTGAAGCCTATTTGAGTACTTTGTTCTTATTCTTGTTTTATCACTTGGCCAATGATTTAACTTGTTTGATATATTGATTCATAATTCGAGAGATGAGTTTCAATATTAGATCTTGAGTACATGACATGAATATTTGCATGAATCGAGAGGTTTGCGAATATTGTGAGGACATTTGATCTTTGATGCTTTTGGGAGTTGTGTATCTATTGTTGAGTAGAGATGCTAGCATGGATATTTCAATCTACGTTTTATATACATCTCGAGAGGGGGATAAAATAGCTTTGTGATCGTCTTATAGGAATATTGATAATAACCTTGGCTTTGATTTAATCGGACAACAAGAGGATTATTAATCGAAACCTTAACTCGAAATCCATTTCATCATCTTGATACTTCTTTCATTTGTGTTATCTTATTTTCGTGTTTTAGTAATTTAAATTGTCTTAATCTCAAAACAACAACCATCAAATATTGATCGTCTAAATAAAAGTAAAACTATCTTGGTTCAATACTTAGCTTTATTGATTTATTAGTCTCGTGGATACGACCTTGCTACCCTATTCGATAACGAACACCGTACACTTGCGGTGAAGCTAAAAATATAGGCGAATCGTCGTTGGAAGATGCACTCACCTCTTTCATAAATCAATCGAATGCTTTCATGAATGACACAGGAGTCGCCTCGCTTAAGCAAGACCTTCGGATGGATAAGTTGGAACAACAAGTGACAAGCTCAATAAAGAAACGGAGACTCAAATGGGTCAATTGGCTACAATTGTGGGTGGTAAACATCAAAAGGGTCAATTTCAAGTAATACGGAAATGAATCCTAAGGAACAATGCAAGCGATTCGTTTACGGTCGGATGCGGAATATGAGGGGCCTAAAGAAAAATCGGGAATCAGAAACTTTCGGATGAAACATCTAGGCCGAAGAAAAGAGACTCCGTGATGAAGGATGATATTGAAGAAAATGGGAAAGAAAGAGAACAAAAAGGGAACAAAAAAGTGAAAAGCTAAAATCATCATCTAGCTCGAATTTATCTAAGTTGCCTATATCTCTCCCCTTTCCTCAAAGATTTCAAAAGAAAAAGCTTGATGATCAATTTGCCAAATTCCTTGATATATTTAAGAAAATTGCACATTAACATTCCTTTTGCAGACGCATTGAGAACGGATGCCAAACTATGCGAAATTTCTTAAAGATGTTATGTCAAAAAGCGGAAGATGACAAGCTATGAAAGCGGTGAATTTGACGGAAGAGTGTAGTGCAATTATCAAAGGAAGCTACCACAAAATCGAAAGATCCGGGAGTTTCACTATCCCTTATGCTATTGGTGGTAATTTCTTTAATAAAGCGTTATGTGATTTGGGGGCAAAGTATTAATTTGATGCCTTTGTCCATTTTCGTGAAACTTGGATTAGGCGGCGTGAAACCTACTACGGTGACATTGCAACTTGCGACCGATCACTTACGTATCAAGGGAATTATTGAAGACGATGGTAAAAGTTGATAAATTTATATTCCGTGGATTTCTTGGTTTTGGATATGGACGAAGATCGAGGCGTTCCACCGATACTTGGGCGCCCTTTCTTAGCAACGGGTAAAGCCTTAATAGATGTGCAAAAGGGGAGCTCACATTACGTGTTAATGATGAGCATGTTTTATTTTCTATATATAAAGCAAATGAAATTTCATGATTCGGTAGAGAATTGTAATTTTTGGATATAGTTAGTTCATGCATTGAGGATTATGTTGATCATACATTGTCTACAGATGATTTGGAATTTGGTCTAACCCACTCGTGCTCAATGTCGAAAGTGTTGTACTTGATTTTGATAACCAAGATTTGTACGACTATGTTTGTGCCTTAGATCATATCACGCAGGAATTACCTAATAAGCGCAAAGAGGCGAGAACGCAAAGCCGAGGAAATAAGGAGGCAAACTTACGAACGCACCACCCGTGCGTCCACGCACGGGTTGCCCGTGCGTGATCTTTGAAGGACGGATGGGACTCACGAAGAATGCACGGCCCGTCTTGCCGAGCATGGGCGGCCGTGCGTGAGGGAGAAATGACAACACCACCTCCGGAACTCAAGCAATTACGAACACCTCAAATATGCATTCCTAGGGACAAATAATGCAAATCCGTAATCGTTTTCTTCTCTTCTCACTCCTACCCAACTTGATAAATGTTAAGGGTTTACGAAAACATAAGTCGGCACTAGGATGGTCTATAACTGATTTAAAAGGCATAAGTCCATCCGTTGTGATGCATAAAATTCGGATGGAAGATGTTTATAAACCATGATTGCAAAACCAAAGACGACTAAACCCTATTATGCAAGATGTGGTTAGGAAGGAAGTGTTGAAATGGTTGGATCAAGGGATCATTTATGCGATATCGATAGTTCATGGGTGAGTCCGGTACAAGTGGTGCCAAAAAAGGGGGTGAGTGGTGAAAAATGAAAATGAGGAACAAATTGCTACTAGAATTATTAAGGGTGGCGAATATGTATTGATTATAGAAAACTTAATGATGCCACTCGAAAAGATCACTTCCCCCTCCCCTTTATCGATATGATGTTGGATCGTCTTTGAGGTTATGATTATTATTGCTTTTTAGATGGTTATTCCTGGTACAATCAAATCGTGTTAAGACTAGGAAGAGAGAAAACAACATTTACATGTCCGTATGGCACATTTGCATTTCGTCGTATGCCATTTGGTTTATGTAATCGCCGCCACTTTCCAATGTTGTATGATGGCTATATTTCACGATCTTATTGAAAAAGTTATGGAGGTGTTTATGGACGATTTCTCTGTGTTGTGATTTTTGATAATTGTCTTCACAATCTTTCCTTAGTTTTGCGGCGATGTGAAGAGACCAATCTAGTACTAAATTGGGAAAAGTGCCATTTTATGGTACGCGATGGCATTGTACTTGGTCATCGAGTCTCTTCGCAGTTTGGAAGTTGATCGGGCAAAGATTGTAGCAATTGAGAAGCTACCACCTCCCATAAACGAAAGCCATTCGAGCTTCGGGGCCATGCCGATTTTCTGAAGGTTTATCCGTGACTTTTCTAAAATTTCTAAGCCTCGAGCCAATTGCTAGAAAAAGATCTGCTTTCATTTTTCCAATGAATGTTTGCGGGCGTTCGAAATGTTGAAGAAACTGACATTAGTGACCGCACACCTATACCGTGCCGCCCGCATTGGAGCCAACCATTTGAGCTAATGTGTGATGCAAGCGACTATCTTTGTTGAACATTCTTGGTCAAAAGAGGGAAAAATTGTTCCGATCCATCTACTATGCAGCTTCTAGTCGAGCGTTGGGCCGGTGCTCAGTTTAATTATACCACAACCGAGAAAGAAATGTTGGCGATTGTTTTCGCATTCGATAAATTCGATCTTACTTGATCGGACGAAGACGATTAGCATACCGACCACGCGGCTATCAAATACCTCTTTGACAAGAAGGATGCGAAACCGAGGTTGATTCGATGGATCTTATTGTTGCAAGAGTTTGACGTGGAAATCAAGGCCGAAAAAGGATGCGAGCGTGGTAGCGGACCATCCGTCTGCCGATTAGAAAATCAGAAGGAGCAAAAGGAGGTATGGGATTGATAAAGAGGAGTTTCACGATGAAAGATTACTCATGCTCGAGGCAAAGTTCCCATGGTATGCGGACTTTGTCAACTACTTGGTATTTGGAGTTCTACCTCCGGAAATATCACCGTATCAAAAGAAGAAATTCTTACATGATGTAAAGTTCTACATGTGGGATGACCCCCTACTCTTTAAGAGGTGCGCGGACAAAATCATAAGGAGATGCGTACCTCAAGAAGAATGGGAGGAGTCCTACAACGATGTCACTCTTCACCATCCGGCGGACATTTTGGTCCCACTCGCACCGGGTGAAGGTATTGCAAAGTGGGCTATATTGGCCCACTTTATTTAATGATTGTTATTTGTTTGTGCAACAATGTGCCAGTGTCGCGAATGGGAAACATTTCACGGAAGCACGAGATGCCAATGACCAATGTAATTGAAGTGGAGTTGTTCGATGTGTGGGGAATTGACTTTATGGGCCCATTTCCATCGTCTTCGGGTTATCAATATATTCTACTTGCTGTAGAGTATGTATCACGTTAGGTAAAGCAATTCCTTCCAAAACAAATGATGCTCAGGTTGTAATGCGATTTCTTAAGAAAAACATCTTTACTAGATTCGGCACCCCAAGAGCTTTAATTAGTGATGGAGGGTCGCATTTTGTAAACAAATTGATGAGCAACTTGTTGGCAAAATATGGGGTCAAACATAAAGTTGCATTGGCATATCATCCACAAGCCAACGGACAAGCGAGAAGTGGCTAATCAGGAGATCAAACAAATCCTTGAAAAGACGGTAAACATCAACAAAGAAAGGATTGGGCGTTAAAATTAGATGATGCTCGTGGGCATACCGGATCGCATATAATCGTTAGGCACATCTCCATATCAACTTGTCTTTGGAAAGTCGTGCCATTTTAGGTAGAATTGGAGCACAAAACATTTTGGGCGGTCAAGAATCTGGATTTTTGAAAGCCGATGAGGAAATGTTGCTCCATTTGAATCGGATGGAAGAATTTCGGGATGAAGCATACGCAAATTCCCGAATTTACAAGGAAAGAACCAAGAGGTGGCATGATAAGATGATCAAGAAAAGAGAGTTTTTCCGAGAGAACGGTGCTCTATACAATTCACGCCTTAAATTTTCCGGGAAAACTCAAGTCTAAGTGGTGGGGCCATTTGTGATAAAGAAAGTGTTGAATCCACCGGGATTGTAGAATTATTGACAAAAGAAGGCGAGACTTTCATGGTAAACGCCAACGGATTAAGCACTATTTCCACCAGGGAATCAAGAGGAGGTGACATCCACCACCTTACTTGCGATCCGTAAGTTAACAAAATAGGCGTCAAGCTAAAGGCGTTAAATATAGCGCTTGTTGGGAGGCAACCCAACGGTTTTTCGTGTGACTTTCCTTTTTGTGTGTGTTTAGTTTCATAGTTGTGTGATTTGAGTGATTTGATTTGTGTATTTCTTTTAATGAGTGTGATTTGTGTGTTTTTGTTTCATTTTTGTGTGTTTTTTATTCAGGTATATCCCCACTTTTCGTTATTGAAATTCTATTTTTCCCTTAGGACACTATAATTTCATTCAAGTTTGGGGGAGAGATAGTATTTTAATATATGAAAAGTGTGGATACAAAAAAAAACAAAAAAAAAAAAAAAAAAGGTTCATGCATTTTGTGTTTTCATATAGTTGCATTAGAAGCATGCTAGGTTGCATTTGCATTAGAGCACGTTTATAGCTTTAGCATGTTTATTGTTTTCGTAGTAGTTAGAGAGTGAGTTGACCGGGCATGTTGCAACTTGCTATTTGTGTGTGTTGATTGAAAATTCATATTGTTGGGATTGGATGTTGGTAATGAGTTGATTGAGCCTTGAATAGATGACATTGAGCATGTTGATATGGAAAACTTGGTTTGATGCTTTGAATTACATAATTGCAAGCCTGTGAGCTTTTGAGCCTTTCTGCGCTTATATCTTTGTGATCTTGTTGTGATTTGAGTGTATCAGTCATGTTGTTAGAATTCTAGAACTTGCTTGGGTATCTCTGTCAAGGCCACATGTTGTATGCGAATTGTGAATGTGATTAAAGGCCATCTTTGCTAGCCTTTCAAGCCTTTTACCTACCTAAAGATGTTGAAATTCTAGTTAGCCAAGTTGAGCCTATAGCCTATTTTCTTTGATAACCACAAAATTTAACCCTTGATCTTAATATATCCATCACCTTAAACTCGAATGTATAGCGTTGAGTAAAGGAATGAATGAGGATGAATGGGTGGGAATTGAAAAGTAGGATAAGTGGGCATACTTGGTTAAATGGGACATAAAGAGGAAGGAAAGGAGTTGAATAAAAAGTGTTGAAAATGCACAAATGAAAAAAAAAAAAAAAAATTTTGATTGAAAAGTTGATAAACCTTGGAGGGCGAAGGATTGTGAATGGAGGCGTTTCTCAAAAGAAAAGAAAGGAAATGGAGATAAATGAAGTCGATAAAAATGAGGATAATTGGAGTAGCATATGGGATTGTAATGAAAATGATTGATATGCTCATCGGTTACATATACTCGAGTTTGAGTCACTTTATCCAAAATTTCCTACCCAAACCAAAGAGCTTTCATTACAACCAAATGAGAAAGTCCTTTTTGATTCACAAATTGCATACACTCTAAAGCAAGAGATATGAGACGAATTGCAAGCTATGGTAATTTTGCGACATCGAATCGATTTGAGCATAAACACGCCCTATATCCTCGAGAGAGATGAGTATACACTTAACTTTGAGAGTTGGAATTGAGCATTTCACTTTGTTTTACTTGAGGCGTGTTCTTTGATCGAGATATTTGAGGCTTGATTGGTATGTTGCTTGACATTCATGATGAATAATATGAATTTCTTTTTGGATCCATTGTGTGCGCTTTTATTCTTATCTCCCTGTTGTGCTTTATCGTGTTTTCAAAAAAATTGTTGATCGGGACGGTCAACGGTTTAAGTTTGGGGATTTTGATAAGTGTGAATTTTACATGTGTTTCGATGTGTATTTCGAGCTATAATGATAAGTAAACATGCATATACTCGCGTTAAATGTTACATATTCACTCCTTGTGGAAAAGATATTACACTTTGCTTATTTTGTAGGAATTTCATGATATTTGAAGCTAATTGAATAAGAATATGAGGAAAGCAAAGTAAACGCGGAGAATTGAGTGGATATACGAAACATGAAGCCTAAAAGAGCGAAAGTTGAGCGTTCACGAAAAAACAGGGGCACACGGGTTAGGCGTGCCTCAAGACACCACCTGTGCACCCCCGTATAAGGTTGATTGAAGGCTGCAGACATGGCGCACGGGTAGACCATGCATGGGCGCACCCCCGTGCGCCCTACAGAGAGAGTCGGGATATCTCACCGGAGTGGCGCACGGGTAGGCCGTGCTCGACGCACCACCGTGCGCCCTACAGAGTTGGGGTATTCAGAGGTGGCGCACGGGTAACCCGTGCGTGGGCGCACCACCCCGTGCGTCTGCTACTGGAATCCCATGTCTGCGACATTAAGCCCTAAACATGATGGGGGAGTATAAAAAGGCTTTTTGGGCGCACGGGGGGAATTCGGCATTTTTGGGATCTACAACACAAGACAAGAGTCAACTCTTGGAAGGAGACATCAAGGAGATAATCGGGTTGCATCGGAGCTTGAAGAACGGAGATACATCGAGAGATTGTCGGCGTTCCTAAGTTTTCTTTGCTCTCTTTTAGTTTCAATCTTTTAGTTTCATTTGTAATGACTTTGAACACTTTGTGTGTAAGTTGTTTAATCATGTGTAGCTAAACTCTTGTGATTTAGGGTTTTGGAAGTAGATTAATGAACTCTTGTTGAATGTTTTAATCTTAGTTGAAGTTATTGTCTTGAAGCCTATTTGAGTACTTTTGTTCTTATTCTTGTTTTATCACTTGGCCAATGATTTAACTTGTTTGATATATTGATTCATAATTCGAGAGATGAGTTTCAATATTAGATCTTGAGTACTTGACATGAATATTTGCATGAATCGAGAGGTTTGCGAATATTGTGAGGACATTTGATCTTTGATGCTTTTGGGAGTTGTGTATCTATTGTTGAGTAGAGATGCTTAGCATGGATATTTCAATCTACGTTTTATATACATCTCGAGAGGGGATAAAATAGCTTTGTGATCGTCTTATAGGAATATTGATAATAACCTTGGCTTTGATTTAATCGGACAACAAGAGGATTATTAATCGAAACCTTAACTCGGAAATCCATTTCATCATCTTGATACTTCTTTCATTTGTGTTATCTTATTTTCGTGTTTTAGTGATTTAAATTGTCTTAATCTCAAAACAACAACCATCAAATATTGATCGTCTAAATAAAAGTAAAACTATCTTGGTTCAATACTTAGCCTATTGATTTATTAGTCTAAAGTGGATACGACCTTGCTACCCTATTCGATAACGAACACCGTACACTTGCGGTGAAGCTAAAAATATAAACAATAATAATTATGCTATTACAAATTAAGAAGATTAACACAACAATCATTTTGCATCAACAATAAAACAAAATTCTCCACTTGATTAATGGAGAATCAAATCAACAAATTAGTGGAAATTCCAAAATGAATCAAAGCTACAAACACAAAAAAAAAAAAAAACCATGATCAAATCCTTAGCCAATGAATGAATCAGTGGTTGACAACATGACAATTCTTCCTGATCTCACCCTTGTTCCCAGTGAGCACATCAATATTACCCATACGGACCATCGCAGCCGCATATTTCTTAGCCCACACATTTCCATACTTAGCATTGTACACCACCATTTTCGAAGTCAACGGGCTGCTCATCAGAACCTGATCCGACGTCAAAAGTCCTCTATTCGCCTTCAATCCCACGTAGTATTTATTGTCCAAACGGTTGGGTGTGATTGGATCCAGATTCACTGACGGGTTCGAAGCAGTCGTCCCATTAACCGCAGGAGGAGGGCAGATTTTTCTCAAGAAAGCAGCGTATTTCGGGTCCAGGGTCGGGTCAACTGTCGGATAGATCCGGGTCGCGAAGGAACTGCAGTGAGAAATGCCAATGGAGTGAGCGCCGAAAGAGTTACCATTTCGTCGAGCGAAAGTCCCTTTCTTGCGAAATTGTCTCTGAGAGCTGTGGCGTTGAAGAATGGCGGTGGTAATTCCAGGAGGGGTTCGTTTATCAGGGAGACACGACCGTCGCGTCGGCCTGACGGGACAGCATAGTTTATGTTCCCGACTTTGCAGGAGCTGTCGCGAGCTGCAAATGCGAGAATGTCAGCACAGGACACGATTCCAGGGCATTTAAGCTCCAGCTCGGCTTTGGCTGCGTCGATCACTTGAAACCGCGTAGACTTCCCTTGTTTGGAATGCTTTCCTTTTCCGAGTTTGGTCCGTCCAATAATACCGATCCATCACAACCCTATTCATGATTATTAACACATATATATGGGAAACAAGAAATTGTTACATAACTGAATGGAAATGTTGTCGTGCAGTAGAATTGAGTAATCCAAAGCACGTTAAAAATTAGTGGTAATATACCAAATTGATCATTTATGGTTTTTGAAAATGAAAAATCGTATTTTTCAAAAACATGTCTTTAGTCGTTTTAACTAAACGGTCATACCATTTCGTATTTTTTGGTGACATATTTAACCATTTTTTTTAAAAAATGAGTGGCACATTTCCCAGAAATGAAGAAAAGATCAAAATGGACAATTGATCTAAAAATTAACAAAAAAAACATGTTTTTGAAAAACACAGCTAAAAATATTTTCTGCTACGGACAAATGACCAATAATGTGATGGACTCTGAAAAGTCAATCTAGGAACTGATGCTGAAGCATCACGATCAAACATCAATCGTTGACTTGTTTAATTTTGAATAATTTGTGACTCAAATTCTAACAGAGCTAAACAGAACCAAATAGAAAATCGATCCATTATAATATGCATGTGTGCATCTCGGGTAAAAGTTTGAACCAAAAACAAAAACATATGAGAACACCAGATGAACACTTTAGAAAATAAGAAATCTATAAGAACACTGTATAGTATGCATTATATATGTCATATGAGATACGTACCCTGACGAAGCAGTCGTGGAAATGCAGCCTGACAAGGCCAGCAGCAAGTCCAGGGTTGCGAGAAACAAACTTGTTAACGTGCTTTTGGACAATGGCTTCAGCTGAGGGACAAGAGTGTTTGTAGAATCCCACTTTCAGAGCTGGATTGGCCGCACAACATACTGAAACAAACAAAATGAAGCAAGACAGAAATATTGCAATGACTTGGAAACTTGTGGTGTTATTGGAGGCCATTGTTTATATGACCAGTAGAATAGAGGAGGAGGTACTTGTTGAAAGGTGCTAAGAAGAAGCTCTCTGGATGCTAAGGATTGATTGATGACGGACATTTATAGGCTAATACTTTTTTTTTTTTAAATTTTTGAGGTGGAGTTTTGAAAGAGTATTACTGGACGTGTGTAGATGTAAGCAACTTGCAATTCTCTAAGCTGATTAACTGTGTCGTTGTATCCACTAATTAATATAAGAGTTATGCTATATGCTATGACTATGTTATAATGTTTATGCATCATTACTCATTCACCTCCTATGTGGCTTTTTTTTTCTTTTACTAAAATTAATCTTCTATTATTTTTGCTGATAATATCTAAATTTCTTCTTACTTCCTTCTTACTTCTTCACTTATGGATACCAAAGCTTGTATCATTGCTTAAATTAATCCTGTAATATTTAATTAGGTTGATGAAAGGTAGAATTATCCTCCATTGACAATTATAGCATGATGACGTCTTTGTTTGGGGTAATAGGAAAACAGCATTTGTTACTCGATCATAGAGAACGTGCAAGTTTGGATTCTTGGAGAACATTTGAATGAGCATTTCAAAATTATAACTATTTAATAGAAACTATATATTGGTGGTAAAGTCAAAATTATTTATTATCTATTAGATAGCCCACGGAGAATGTCGGCTTCAAATGTAAATTTTTAAGAACCATGGTTCCGTGGACTATATATTTGTTTTAAAACTTAGGGATGTGATTGGATTAATAATTGGACTAGAAAAACAATGCAATTTTATTGGCTCAATTGTTTGGGATTAAGAATTTAAGTCAATTGTGAGGCCCGAATTTTAAGAGATACGGTGTTATGTAGTGATTATTTATTGGTACATGTATCACAAACCTATTATTAATGAAACGCAACTCTACTTTTATTTATTTCTTCCAACGTCAATTACGCATTTCACATTTTTGGAGCTTAGCAAGTTTATATTCTCCTCTAGTATTAATGTTTGATCGAATGACTACGACTTTAGAAATATTAGACCTCGAAAATTTAGGAGTACATTTCGATCCTTATCCAAATATTTCATCTTATTCTATAATTCATCCCAACCAACTTCCAATTTATTTTTCGATTACACATTTCTTATTTCACATCTTTATTTTAAATAAAATTTTGATAATTTCATTTCTATTTTAATTATTTTATGTCTTCCAAGCCTACAACTAAAAATCTTCATACAAATCCCACTAACCCCTTAGTCAAACAAAGTCAAAATTGCTTTTTTGGTCAAGTTAAGTTGGCTCGATTTCGCTTTTAGTCCTTTAATTTTTATGGGTTGCGTTTGGCAAACACTATTTTTCTAAACCCGCACATTTAGTCCGATTTCAAAATTTCGGGGATATCTTATCCCTAAAATCTTTGAGTTGGGCCAATTTTCAATTAAATGACTATTTTGCCTCTTTTTTTTTTGGAGGGAAACCTTGGGCATATGCATATCAATGACTTGTTTAATATCTCAATAAAATTAAATAAAAAATAAATATAAGATTAAATTGAAGTAAAGAAAAATATGAACATATAATTTTATATAAAGTTGTGAGATCAAAATATATGTTCGACTTTGTTTTTTCATTTAATTTAAACAAAGTAATCTGAGCATATATTCATAATTTTCAACAAAATAATTTTTTTAAAAAAGAAAACAAAAAAATGTATTTACAATTTTCAACTATATATAAAAATTAGAAAAATAGAAAACAAAAAAACATATATATCTATAATTTTCAACTCTAAATTAAAATTAATGAAAAAATAGAAAAATTACAAACCGGATATCCCTCCAAAATGAATATACGATAATAATTAATTAAATAATAAAAATAAATAAATAAAACTTAAATTAAATTAAATTAAATAGTCGAACATATATTTTCATATTTTTCAATATTGAATAAAAATTTAATAAAAATAGAAAATAAAAATAAAATAAATTTATTTTCTTTGTTTTTCAGTTTTTTGTTTTTTTGTTTTCTATTTTTTATTTTATTTGAGTAGAAAATTGTAAATATATCTATTTTTTCCTATTTCGTTGTTTTTGGTTTTTCTTTAATTTTAATGTACAGTAGAAAATTGTAAGTCTATATTTTTCTTTTTTTATTTTCTATTTTTCTTTATTTTGATTTACGGTTGATATTATAGATATATATATATATATATATGTTTTTTTTTGTTTTCTATTTTTTTTAAATTTTTATATATAGTTCAAAATTGTAATACATATTTTTTCTGTTTTTTTCATTTTATTTTTTTATTTTATTTCTGATTGAAAATTATAAATATATGTTCATGTTATTTTCTTTAAATTAAATTAAACAAAATTTATCGAACATATATTTTATGTTTTTCAACTTTAAATAAAAAATAAGGAAAACTAGAAAAAGCCAAAAAGTACATTATTTTCTTTTTCTTTTGGTTTTTCCCAAGGTTTCCCTCAAAAAAAAAAGGGCCAAAATAGTCATTTAATTGAAAATTGGCCCAACTCAGCATTTTAGGGATATGATATTAGAAATTTTGAAATCGGACTAAATGTGCAGGTTTAGAAAAGCTAGTGTTTGCCAAACGCAACCCATAAAAATTAAAGGACTAAAAGCGAAATCTAGTCAACTTAACGGACCAAAAAAAGTAATTTTTCCGTCAAACAAATGAATTTTAAATTTCCTCTAAAACCTAGCTTTTGACTTCATGTCCCTAATAAAGAAAGCTAGTTATTTTTTTTTTTTTACCCTAAACCCCTAATTATTCCCATTAAGTACTATCATTAATCTCCCAAGCAAAAAATCATCTCCTTCTCTCTAAACATTCTCATACTTCTCTCTACAAATTTCTTCATATCTTCAAAACACACATTCTTCAAATCTTCAAACAATCTTCATATCTTCAAAACACACATTCTTCAAATCTTCAAACAATCTTCATATCTTCAAAACACACATCTTCAAATCTTCAAACAATATTCATATCTTCAAAACACACATTCTTCATATCTTCAAACACACTTTCTTCATATCTTCAAGAATAATTTCTTCATATCCTCAAACACTTTCTTCTTTTCTTCAAACACTTAACAAAAACACAAGAACTCTTCTTACTTTATTTTGAAACTATCACTACTACAATGTAAAATTTTTTTCTTCAATCCATTTTGATATTTCTAGCTCATCCTCTTCACTTCTTAATCTAAGTTTGATTTTTGGTTTGAGGTACACTTAGAAGACAACTTGAAGATAATAGAGACTTGGAACCATCTTGACTAGACCTCAAGAAATTGTGAAGAAATTTGGACTAGAAGGTAAGAAATGGGATTTTTAGTATATTTTCTTCTTCTCTTCTATTTTCCAAAATTTTGATACTCCATTTTCATTTTTGGACTTTTAGGGCCTGACCTTAAGAGTTGTTTTAAGAGTGAGCAAAGAAACCCATTTTGAGACCTCTACTAGTCTCATTTCATCTACTACACAAGGTAATTAAGTGTAGTTTTACCAATATTCTTCACCTCTTTCTTCTTCCCTTAAATTTTTAACCTCATTTTTCTAACTCCTATATTTTTTGATATTCCTTGACTTAGGGGCTGACCTAAGTCACTTCTTCATCAAGAGTGATTTAGTCCATTTTTCACCAACAAATCAATCTTTAAGGTGGATGGAAAAATCCTTTCAACTTCTAGGTGTTTTACTTAAAAATACATATAGTATTTTGATTTTGAGCACTTGAGATATATATTATGTATTGCATTCTATTTTCTTGTATCAAGTTGGAAAAATTCTCAAGTGTTGCTCAAAAATGCGATTTATCGAAAAATAGGCATACATGTACACTTTATTGTTATACTTGATGAAATTTTGTATGAGAAGGATATGTATGTGTATGACTCTTGAAATCTATGTTTTGAATGATTTATAACCTGGACAAGTCGAGCATAATTGATTAAATTTCAACTTTTGGACTTAAAATACAAAAATGGAAAGTTGGTGGACTTAATTGCAAGAAAATAAAACTTAAGGGACCCCTCTGTAATTTTCAATTTTTGGGACTGAACTCAGGTTCAAAATTATGTTTTGACATTTTAATAAAGTTTTAAGAGTTTTTAGATAAATAAATCAACCCTTAAAAGCCCAAGGACTAGATTGTAAAATTTTAGAAGTTTAGGGGCTATTTTGTAATTTTCGATACTGTACCAGACCTAATTTTTAAAATTTGAAATTTTAACTCTTAAGGGACTGGAAATAACATATTTTAAGTGTATTCCAAAAATTCAAGTGTTTAGAGCTTGGAAAGTAATTTTATAAAACTTGAGGAACCAAATTGTAAAAGATTAAAATGGAGGACCAAAATGAAATTTCCAGGACTTATGCAGTCCATGCACCTGGAAATACTAATTTAACTATAACATAATAATATTTTGGACCCAAGGTTCAAATTTCATAACAATCGGATCCCTAAAAGCCTTAAAGGCAATTATCTCAAAATGGGACAAAAATGAGATTTTCAAAGGTTAAGGGACCTATACTTGCTTCTTTTAAAAACTGCTTTTGTCCCAATATCCCACTGACCTTAGTGACATTTTACAACTGGAATCACATTAAAAGCCCTTCCGGTTTGTGAGTTCCAATTATTTTAAACTTAGAGCCCGAAATGACAATTTTAACAAATTTGGGGCCAATGTGAGAATTTTATAAAAAATCGACCTCCAAACTTTAAAAACCTGAATCTCTGAACAATTTAGAGAATTTAGAAACTGACCTCATAATTTTTCAAGGTCGGGACATTTATTTATTTAACTTTTAACCCCAAAAGTAGTGATTTTTACAAAACGGGGCTAATTGTAAATTTTCTTTTAACAAGGACCTAACTCAAATTATTTTTCTTTTAAAGAAACAGCCCTAGACTCTCTGACTTTAATGATGAATTACAAATGTTTTATTTTCTCAAAAAATCCCTTGTCTTATCGGATCGTCTTGACCGATTAATACCCGATCGCGGGGCGACTTCCTCGTCTTGCGATTTCGAATCTATAACGGGACTTATGTTCCACCTAATCTTTCAAGATACCGAAGATTGCTTATCCTCCCGATAATCATCTTCATCCAAATAACTCCACCAACGCCATAATTGCCACTCGCGATTTTTCAAAAACTTTCCTAAAATACTTCATGAATCAATAATACTCATTGCTAGTTGACTACCGAATCTGTACTTACTTTCTTGCCGGAGTCAACTTGGTGTGTCGAGCTCACCGTCGAAATGGATACGTCGAGGATGGGGCAGGCGGCTGCTATTCCACTCTCGGCCCCATCGCCCTAATCCCGCAACCGAGGGACGGAGTTTGTCGAGGGAAGCGGGTCGTAGATTGAGGTATAATCATGATTATGACGAATCCGAGCCTTGCTAGCTCCAACGTGGATTTTGTCTTTGCCTATGGAGCGATAATGTGCCAGTCTTGGACCATCATGAACGGGAGTTACAAGGAAGAAGCGAATGAATCATTTGTCTAGTCCACACGATTCGGAGTTAATCTAACGCGTTTGGTTGGCGCTACACATCGTCAAGACGCAAACCGCTACTTGTAATGCATGGGTTGGCGCTACATATCGATCGACGCAACCACTAATTGTCTTGCATGGGATTGGCGCTACACATCGACGCAATCCTCCTCGTCTTGCTTGAATCATCGTGCTGTGTGACCACGAACTATTTCTTAAACGGTATAAGTATATTACTTTATAAATATTTATCACGACGCTTGTGGACTATGTGTGAAAACATGCATCATACCTCACGCGTTTTCATACATCCGTTTTTCGCATTAACTATATACATCGTCACACTATCACACGATCACTCGATCCATCGAGATTTGTCTCATCCCCTCCTCCGTTTTCTAACCTTTAGATGAGGAGTACGTTGAAGACGTCGAACCTACCACAAATCGAATCCCGTGCTCGCATGTCGTACTAGTTCCTATAATCATTGATGTCGGCGACATTTTCTTTTGCTTTTGTTATTGTTGAACTCCTTCGTTCGTTTTAGTTTGAATTTGTAAGTTTAAATTCGGATATTTTGATGGATTGTATTCGGATATTGTCGGACCTTGAGATGTAATTCGTACTTGTGTGTATTTTATTCCACTGCATTAGACTCTATTTCACTTAGAGTTTTGTATCCTTGGTTTAGACTGTTGAATTATTTATATTTAAGTGATTGATCGTCGTCGCGTCGCGTTTGGGGCGTGACATCAATAATAAATTTTCCAACTTGGACTAATTCTTAATCGTTAGACTATATGGATTCAATCCCAATTGCACAATTCTACTTTGGGTTAAGGACATACTATTGCCCCATATTCCAGAGAAAATGACAGCTTTTTATGCTCCCGGATATTTTTTTGATTTCTTTACGCTTTCGCGTTTTTTTTGGACATTTTTACGCTCCCGCCAAATTTTTCGAATTATTTTACGTTGTTGTTTCAAGATTATTTGAACATATTTCAAACAACAAATTCATATCATGGCACATATTCCACATTATGATTCATAAATTTCTATCATGGTAGTTGTTTCCACGATATAAACTAATCTTGGCAACAATGCCATGATAGCTGGTGGACTAAGCATTAGTTGGTCAAAATAAAAAATTTGAAATTAAAGGATGGTTTGGTAATCTCGTGTAGAAAAAGAGTTTTCTTATAGGAGTGAGAAGAATAGAAGTTTCATTATCCAAAATGTATACTTTACTACTTTAAAAGTTCTCCTTTATAACGACGAGCCTTTATAAGGGTGTTGATTAAGGTTTGAACTCTAACTCTTTCAGTTTTTGATCCCCTCCCATCTACTCCTCTCGACTTATAAAAAAAACACCCCCTTTAAATAATGTCCATGTTATATTTACATAGCTAGCATCATTGTAAGTAATTTTTTTAGTAAAAGTCCTCGGTGGAGAGGGAGTCAAGTGGGAATTAATCGAACCTAAATTACATATCTGAATTTTACAAATATTTGCTACCAAGCGATTTTCGTACATAATTTTAAATGGTGTTATTTTATTTACGTGCCGTCAATAGTGATATTTAGTAAACCCTACATTCTTGCTTTGGAACTAGGGCTTCCATCAAACCGAATCCATCACAATATTTGAGAGTTTGAGCATGTCTTGTTTATTGCCGAGTCAAGCTCAATTTTAATTTATCGAATATATTGATGGTTCATGAGTTTATCGATCCTAAACGAACTTAGCAAATATTTATTATAAATTAAATTAAATAAAATTATATATTTTTAAAACGCACAATATCTACTAAAATCTATAATTTTATTCAAACAAGTAAGTTTATTTAAATATTTCTATATTTATAATAAGCAATGTATAATAACTAAATTAAAGTCAATTTATAAGTTTAAATTATATTGGCCTCTATCTCACGGGCTTAATAACGAACTTACTAATGAGTTTGCTTAGAGCGAATGAGTGAATATCGTTAAGATTGATTTTTGTTTGATTATTTTAACGAGCCTCATTAAACGAGCTCAAGCGAGCTTTTATTCGAGTCAAGCTCGAATTACTTAAGCGGCTTAGATCATTTCTAGCCCTAACAATGTGTATGCGGATAGAGGCGTTACACTTTCTACGCTACCCAAAAGACCAACATATGCTAAGTACTTTGTAGTCTCATAATGGTATGTACTGCAAGAAATAGTGAACTATCTACCAAGCAAAATCAAAGGGGATACTTGCAAGCGGGCGGAGAGCGGGTACTTGAAGACTCATGCCGCCCCATCCATCCCACGCTTGTAGAATTAAAAAAATATCATAAAATACACAATTCAAATAAAAACAAAATAAAAAGGAACAAGAAATAAGAAAAATAAATTATTTTGAACTTGTAATATATTTATAAGCTTATTTATAAGTTTTTAATCTTGTACTTTGTTTTGTTAATGTATATTATTCATAAAACTGTCATTTTTAATGTATATATGTTAGATATAACATTAGGTACATAAATATTATATTTATTATATATATAAAATATATATTAAATATATTTAAAAATAAAAATATTAGGCGGGGCGGAGTGCCGCGTGGTGAAGTGATACCCATGTTGCCCCACCCTATCGTGGGTCACGTGGTAGGGCGGATTAGGCGAACTTTCCATCCCTAGTCGTGAAAGTGGTGATGGATGAAAAACTCAAAAATATCATATAAACTATAACTTTTTTAAAAAGAAATCTTAATAAAATTAGGGGAAAAAATAAAATAAAGGGAGAGGCGGAGTATGGGCCCCTAGCTCCGCCATTGAAGCAACTTGTATATATCTTGAACTAGGCGAAACAACTGCTCTATGATATATCTTTTGACATCTAATCAATTATAAGATCAATAAAATTGTAAATTGACCCAAAACATAAACATGTTTTAAACATATATTGATCTATTAATTGATTGAGTAGAACCAAAAAATCATAATAACAAAAAAAATTCAAGTACCCATCATCTATCACTAATTTTACGGTGATGGGTTATCCGAATCTTCCGCACAAAACGCTCACTATGAAAGCGATTGTTTTGATAAACGAAAAATTGAAAAACTCCCATAAAGGGAGACAAAAACTCTCCTAAAGGGAGACTAAATATGAAAATAAAAAGTATTTTCCTCATCCTCCCATGGACAAATAAAGCTAGGAAGAAGAGAGAATATGTGAGGTAGCGGAGAATAGATGAAAAGAAAAAGAGAATAGGTGACGACTAGAGTTAGAGAGCATTTCCTCTCTCTTTCCCCCCCCCTCTCTCTCTCTCTCTCTCTCTCTACAAAAAAACTGTACATGTCTAAACAGGTTTAATATAGATCTATATCAATTTATAAAATAAAACAAGTAAATGATGTGAGGATCTATGTCTCAACCTAACCTCATTACATATATATAGGATGTGGTTTCTATGAGTCCATCCATTTGGGATGAGTACACAAGGACAAATATCAATCGTTGAACCCTCTTTTTAATGGTCCGATTTAAAGGGTAATTTCGAGTTTTCTATTTTGAAACTGTTGATAAAGGTATTTCAAAATTTTGTTTAAAAATGGATAGGTCAAATTGTATTAGAGTAAAATCATTTTATTTCCATTGCAGTCTCTTTCATAGATACACTACTACTGTTACACGGGTTGGCTCTAGCCCTATAGGGTAAACGGGCCACTATTAAAATGGCTAGCATATTGTGAACCTAACTCTAACCCTAGCGAGCTTCGGGCTAAATGGGCCACTATCGGGCTATAAGTCAAAAAAATAAAAAGTTAAATCTGAAATTTTAAACTCGAACATATATAACATTTAAGTTTAACATGTTAAGTTATATTAAAGTATTCATTATAAAAAAATCTTGCATAATTTATAATTATATTGCATTAATAGAATTATAAAATTTAAAATTCTATGATCTAATTTTTAAAATAAAACTATAATAATAAAAGATAGCATTATATAACATATACCCATATAAAATGAAAAAAAATATTCATATGACTATAAGTCATAGTTTTAAGAATTATATATTTAAACCTATTAAAGATGAGGAGATGTGAGTTTGAAGAAATATATTTAGTAATAGGTAATATGTAATAAAATAGATTTATAATATTAGAATTGTATTTATTTTTAAAAAAAAAAAAAACACAATTGGCGGACTAGCACGAGCGGGCCTCAAGGCTAAGCAGTGCAGGCCAAAAAAGGCCCGGATTTAAATGGGCCAAAATAATTCGACCCTCACCCTCTTTTTTCACGGTTTAAACAGTTCGGGCCAACGGGCCGCGGCCCGTTTAACATCTCTAACTACTGCTGATTTTTCGGATTTCATTTTTTTATACGTCTTTTGTGCATATGTAGTATAAATTAAGTTGGTGCATTTTCATAGCGCGTGTGTATATGTAAGTAATCATTGCTTATTTAAAGTTAGTGTGTTGAATATGTAGTATAAGTTTGTTACTTATTTAATGTGTATGTGTTGCTTATGTAATATAAATTTGTGTTGCTTATTTAATGTGAGTGTTTTACATATGTAGTATAAATTTGTTGCATTATATTGTGTGTACATATTAAAGTGAATGTGTTGCATATGTAGTATATGTTTGTTGTTTATTTAATGTGTATGTGTTACTTATGTAATATAAATTTATGTTATTTATTTAATGTGACTGTGTTACATACGTAGTATAAATTTGTTGCATTTTGTTGTATGTATTCACATTTGTTGCAGAGTACACTGTGTTGAAGAAGATCGTGTTGCTATTGCTTTTTGCTGGGAGATCAAAATGGAATTGGTCCATTTTTTCTCGTGAGTTAATTCGTTATAGATGATAGGAAATCATGGAGAAGATCTTCGTAAAATTTCATGTAACTGCTGCCTATATTTCTGTAATGATCGATTTTTTTTTACTAAGTTACCCTTATTATATGTTAATTAGGTAATAAATAATTGCTAAATATAGGTTATTCGAAAAAACAGATCTATGGTTATGATTTGTCTCTATGGACTCTCCCTATGCAATGATCTCATATAACTCAATCTATATATGTGTATATATATAGGGATTGAATCAAATGAGACATTCCCCCTACCATGAGATCGTAAGGACTAATCACAACCGCTAACATCAAATAATCAACGGATAAGATTAGAGTTAATATTAATACATTAAATAATTTATTTTGACATAAAAGGGTAACAAGGTAAAATAACAATATGGTGTAAGCAACTTCCCACTATATCCACTGGCTAAAAATTGAAGAAATCTCATTCATATTAATCATATTCCATACAAATATCAGTCCTACAAAAATCGCCATCAATCCCATAATTTAATCTCTCTCTCTCTCTCTCTCTCTCTCTCTCTCTCTCTCTCTCTCTCTCTCTCTCTCTCTCTCTCTCTCTCTCTCTCAAACATAACTATTGTGACTTTCCGCATATTTAGAATAAGTATATCTTTGCATATATTGTTATGAGATCTTCGCATAGTTAGTTGTTGCTTAATGTATACATAGTTATAAGATACTACATAATCATATTTATTTGGTGCATATATAGTAATGATCGAGGTAATGTAAAGTTAATGTTGTTTGATGCATACATAGTTATAAGACAATGCATAATTAATTGTTGTTTGATGCATATACAAGTATGAGACAATGCATAGTTAGTTATTGTTGATGCACATTTATTTGTTGTTTGATGCATATATAATTGTAACACAGTGCATAATTAGTTATAGTTTGATACATATACAATTATGAGATAATGCGAGTTAGTTGTTGTTTGATGAACACAATGCATAATTAGTTATTGTATGATGCTTATTATAATGCATATTTGGTTTGAATAAAATACATATTTAGAATACATCTAACGATTAAAATCAGTGAATGAAATGGTTGAACATACTAAAACAATTCTCCATTAATGGAGAATAAAATCAACAAATGAGAGGAAATTCCAAAATGCATCAAAGCTACAAACCCAACAAAACATGTCAAAAATCAAATAATGCATACAACAAGAATTAACTCAGATTCTAAAATCTGAAACCATGATCAAATCCTTAATTAGCCAATGAATCAGTTGTTGATAACATGACAATTCTTCCTGATCTCACCCTTCTTTCCAGTGAGCACATCAATATTACCCATACGCACCATCGCAGCCGCATATTTCTTAGCCCACACATTACCATACTTAGCATTATACACCACTATTTTCGAAGTCAACGGGCTGCTCATCAGAACCTGATCCGACGTCAAAAGCCCCGATTCGCCTTCAAACCACGTAGTATTTATTGTCCAAACGGTTCGGTGTGATCGAATCCAGGTTCACAGTCGGGTTCAAGCAGCCGTCCCATTAACCGCAGGAGGAGGGCAGATTTTTCTCAAAAATCAGCGTATTTCGGGTCCAGGGTCGGGTCAACGGTTGGGTAGATCCGGGTCGCAAAAGGAACTGCAGTGAGAAATGCCGATGGAGTGAGCGCCGAAAGGGTTACCATTTCGTCAAGCGAAAGCCCCTTTCTTGCGAAATTGTCTCTGAGAGCTGTGGCATTGAAGAATGGCGGCGGTAATTCCAGGAGGGGTTCGTTTATCAGGGACACACGCCCGTCGCGTCGGCCTGACGGGACTGCGTAGTTTATGTTCCCGACTTTGCAGGAGCTGTCGCGTGCTGCGAATGCGAGTATGTCAGCACAGGACACGATTCCAGGGCATTTTAGCTCTAGTTCGGCTTTTGCTGCGTCGATCACTTCGAAACCACGTAGACTTCCCTTGTTTGGTATGCTTTCCTTTTCCGAGTTTGGTCCGTCCAATAATACGGATCCATCACAACCCTATTCATGATTATTAACACATATATATGGGAACAAGAAATTGTTGCATAACTGAATGGAAATGTTGTTGTGCAGTAGAATTGAGTAATCCAAAATATGTAATTAGTTAAAGTACAGGTCATAGGCCAAATTGGCCAACTATGGCCTTGTTTTTTTATAAAGCCACCATTTCCAATTTCCAACTATTCATAGAAATGGAATCATGTTTGTTTATAAATTTTCCAATAGAAATCATCATTTTCACTTTTCATTTTTCACATAAAACAACATCTCAAACCTATAATTTCAATTCTCAACTTCTATCTGTTATCCTACATCGGTCTTTCATCAATCACTATTCTCATTTTTTATCCAAAATATATGGGACCCTCCATTATCAACTTTATCTACTTAAAATATTATCATATATATTTAATGGGACTCACTAGCCTACAATCTTACAAATATAATACTATATATTCAATTAAAATATTCAATCACTATCAACTTTTCAAATTATTATACACATAAAATTACTTCAAAACTACTCAACGAAACATAATCTTATTTTCAAACCTACTTAAAACTCATTTTCATTCACTCATCCAAACACAATTCCGGTTTTCACACGAAAACCAATAAATTCTCAAAATTCATTTTCCAACACTAGAAACTAGAAATGATCCATGAAAACATAACCATACAAGGCCTATGCTTTTTGTAAATGAAAAATAGTGAAACTTGCAATTTTGCTCCCGTAACTATAGAGCAAAGAGCAATTTGGTCCCGTTTAATATTTTTTTGGCAAAAACACCAACAATTGACCTGTTTAATTTTGAATAATTTGGGACAACAAATTCTAACGGGACTAAATAGAAAATCGATCCACTATAATATGCATGTGTGCATCTGGTAAAAGCTGATTGAACCAAAAACAAAAGGCATATTAGAACACAAGATGAAACACTATAGAAAATAAGAAATCTATATATATGAAATCTGTATAGTATGTGTTATAAATGAGATACTACGTACCCTGACGAAGCAGTCATGGAAATGCATCCTAACAAGGCCAGCAGCAAGTCCAGGGTTTCGAGAAACGAACTTGTTCACGTGCTTTTGGACAATGGCTTCAGCTGAGGGACAAGAGTGTTTGTAGAATCCCACTTTCAGAGGTGGATTAGCCGCACAGCATACTGAAACAAACAAAATCAAGCAAGACAACAATAGTGCAATATCTTGGAAACTTGTGGTGTTATTGGAGGCCATTGTGTATAAGATCAGTGAATATGGAGGAACAGCTCTACTTATTTGAAGGCGTTAACAAGAAGCTGTTGATGCTAAGATTGATTCATGATGGGCTTTTATAGGCAGATAAATATATTTTTGAGGTGAAAGTCTGAAAGAGTATATATTATAGGACGTGTGTAGATGTAAGCAACTTGCAATTCTCTAAGATGGTGAACTGTGTCATTGTATCCACTATCTCATACAATACTTGGCCCTTTTTTTTTTTTTTTTTTTTTTTGTAGCAGCTCCCAATTAAAATAAGAGTTATGCTATATATTATATTATTTTTGCATCGGCTAAATTGCAAAATATGCTCTGTAACTATTAGGTGGAGGTAAAATAGGTCAATAACTTTTAAACTTGCAATTTATGACAATAATTTTTAAAAAATAACAGATTGAGGACTAAAATGGCCGTAGATTTCAAATTTCTCCGGAATCGATTATCAATTTGAGGATTTCATTTTTTTCGGTCCTAATTGCTAACTAAACATATGACCTAGCAAATCACGATGATTTTGATGAAAAAAGAAGCAGAGATTCAATTTTTGGGTTTTCTCCAACTTATTTAGGGCTCGATTTTTTTGAAGGGATGAGAAGTTTTATTTATACTTCCATTTTTTTCATCCAAGTCATCGTGAATTTACTAGGTCATCATTTTTTTAGTCATCAATTAGGACCGAAATTTTTTTGAAATCGGCGGCTAGTTTAGTCCTCAATCTGCCATTTTCTTAAATTATTGTCTAAATTACAAGTTGAATAACCACCTTATCACACCACTCAATAGTTACATGGCATGTATTGCAATTTAGCCTGCATCATCATTACTTTTACTTATTCACCTCGTTCCGATGTGGCATTTTTTTCTTTTACTAGAATTAATCTCTTAGTATTTCTGCTAGCTGATAATATCTAATAGGATTTCCTTCTTACTAGCTTCTTCACTTATGGATCCAAAGCGAAGAAGCTAGTAATTTTTTGTGGCGTAATAGGAAAACAGCATTTGTTACTCAGGGAACGTGCAAGTTTTGATTCTTGGAGAATATTTGCATCACCATTTCAAAATTATAACTATTCATGAATATAAACTATATATTGTTGGTAAAGTCAAAATTATTGTTTATATATTAGATAACACAAAGAGAATGTTTGCTTAAAATGGAATATACGTGTATATATATTTGTTTGAACAACTAGGGATGATGTGATTGGATTAATGATTGGACTTGAAAAATAAATGCACTTTTATTTGATCAATTGTTTGGGATTATTAATTTAAGTCAATAATAATTTTCCGACTTGGACTAATTCTTAGTCGTTGGACTATATGTATTGAACCCCAATTGCACAATTCTACTTGTGTCGACTTGGATCCAACAAAATATATTCTTTCATGTGTCCCTTCATAAGCTGAAAAAATTAGGTTGTTACGTAAAGCAGAAAAAAGTAAAGGGCATTTCGGCCATTCCAACTATATCCTATATTATCCAAACGCAAACTAATAATAATTAATAATACATAATCCGAGCAAGTCTCTTGTATATTGAGAGCAGACTCACAGAGAATGTTTGCTTAAAATGGAATATACATGAACCATGAAAATAAATTTAAAAATAATAATGAACCATGAAAAAACAAAAATAAACCCTAAAAACATGAAACATGAAGAATAAAAGTCAAAAAATAAACCCAATAAATAAAAAATAAACCCTAAAAAAACTAAAAATCCTAAAAACCCAAATTAATTAAAAATAAACCCAAGAAATAAAATAAACCCTAAAAAAACAAATATAAACCCTAAGAAAAATAAAATCTGAAAAAAAAAACTTTAAAACTTTTACGTAAAGCAGAAAAAGTCTCAGGGATCTAAATTCCGTGAGACCGTCTAATACACAAGTTTTTGCCAATTTTTCAAGGCATAAGAATATTGTTTATCTTTTGTGGGTGGAGCCTGGAGGAGACTATAGGGGTTCTAATAAAACGAAAAAAATTATTGATTAAGCAAAGGATTCTCTGTTATGGCAGGATAAAATATGGAAAGATATAAATATAGAAAGTGAAAAATGAAAATTGAAAGATCAATGTAAACTTATTGACCTCTAGGGGTTAGCCTACCTCCCAGATCATGTGTTAAAATCTTGACTACCGCGGAGTGTGGGGTTCTTGATTAGGGTTGTCCCTCCCCAAGAGATTAGGACTATCCGCGGAAAGAGAGATGCCCCATAATCCAAAAAAGTGTATGTGCCCCGTTTGGTATAAGATACTCTAGGTTTTAAAAGAAAATTAAACTTATTAAATTTTATGCGACAAAATCTAAAGTATTAGTAGTTTATTTTAGTAGTATTTCATAAAAAAGTACTAGTTTTTCCCCTCAAAAGTATTGATAGTCTCCTTAAAACGTATTAGTAGTCACATGTAAAATATTAGGTTTTTCCCTCAAAGGTATTTTAGTAACTCCTGTAAATATTTTTTTTACCGAAAAAGTAATAGTAGTTCCCCTAAAAAGTATTTATAGTTCCTCTTAAAAGTATTAGTTTTTTCCTATGAAATTTAATAGTAGTCTCCTTCTAAAAAAAAAAAAAAAGATTGACAGGGAAGAGACGAGACAAGGTTTGCAGCCAAAAGTAACAATTAATACAAGTACTTGAACAAAATGTCGCCTAAAGGATACAACCAACCATCTCTTTCCCAATCTCATCTACAAAAAGAATATTTGAAATGTAGTTCAATTATATATTTATCGGTTTATCCCCATATAAAAATTAAAAGATGTAAAAAATACAAAGTACACATATATCCTGAACAAATCACACTATCCTGCCAAGAAAGTCTTCTAATGGCGCCATAGAATCTGGAGAACTAGAGCGTAAAACCTGCAGATCATTACAGAAAAGCCTTAAATGAAAATAAAACAAAAGAAGAAGACCAAAAGGAACAACACTGGACAATGCTAACACAATGGAGATAATTGTTTGAAGAGACTAAACATTACAAAACCTTAAACAGCCCCAGTTAAGTATGTTAATCCCCAACTTGACATTCTATAAAGTATGTTACAGAAGGAGAAAAGTTCTCATACAATAAATAGCTTGAAAAGAGGACGAAGGTTCCATTTGCATTAGAAATACGATATTGATGGACATTCTGGCCAATTCAAAACGATCAACCAAGTACATGCTGCATATTATCGTCATAAATAAAGAAAAAGGTATCGAGCAATTTACCGTTAGCTTCCTCCTTTTTGCTTGAGAGTGATCTTGTCACCCAAGCTGAGCGCGATTCCCTGAGTCTTGCTTCTTATCCTAATATATCCATTCAGTTTTCCATCTGCCTGCTTCTCAACACTGATATTTACCAAGGCGTCCTCCCCAAATACACTCTTCGCGTACAAGTTTGCAGCCAAGAATCCACATTCACCTTCTAAAGCAGATCTGGTGACACCATATAAACACATATGAGTTAAAACTCTGACTGCCCTATAGAGAGGAACATGAGCTGAATATTTTTGACTAAGGCCTGATTAGCTGAAATGAGTATTGATTCTTCAATTTCTTACTGGTCATTCAATCAGCTTTAAGAAGTTCAACAAGAACTGATAATGTAATAGAATTGAACTAACAGACAGCTCGATCTTTGTTTACATGATTATATAATGGACACATGTTTGCTGTACTAGATGAAAGACTACTTTCTCCAAAAAAATAGAATAAATGGTGATATAACTTCTCAGGTTAGCAGAGCATTTGAACTAATGTCAACTTGATTGTTCACCGCATCTTGAACTATTTGATACTCACAGATGTTTGACAGCAAAGCTCCACTAATATGTTCTTATATGACAACTTGACAATCCTTCTAGAAAGGGTGTAATAAGGAACAGTTTTCTGGCCAAATATAGGAATTTTGTCAAAAGACTTAGCTGCCATTTCAACACCTTAATTTTGAATTTACTCATTTACAACTTCACTCACTGCTGGATAGCATAAGCAAGTAGAAGCTGAACTCTTTCGGCTTATGATAGTGTAAACATTCTAAAAACTCCATCCAAAGAAGACCAGTAAGGGTTGAGAGAATAGCTTAGCATGCTCTTATCAATCAGATTTTGCAGAAACTCTCCAATAAATAAAGTATTCTCACAACGCATAATCACTCAATAATAATACGCAGAGGAAAGAACTAACTGCCAAACCCAAAAATAATAGTGGAATGTGGAAAGTTGCTTCAAAACAGATAAGTATTTCACTTTATCATTTAGAAGGATGAGTATCCATAAACGTGAAAGAAACCGTTGCCACTATTGCAGCAGCAGTTCATTCAGTTAGAGATCATAAATGGACTTACGATGCGGTTAGGCATTTCATGTTGGTTGATTTGAGAATATGATCGAGAAATTCTTTTTCATTTGTAATTGTGGTGTTTACAGCAACCTGCCAAAAGAAAGAAAAAGGAAAGTGAAAAAAGGGAAAAGCATGTAATAAAGCATACAAGAGAACGAATATAAACAAGGTAATGATGTTACAAAAAAAATGGCTTTACCAGTTAGACCTGATAGATGAGAAAAATAAAGAATAGATACAAGCAAGACAGCGGATAAAGAGACATAAATCCTGGTGATGCTCTTCATGGGAAGGACTAGTAAAACCACATAACAGTACAGAGATGATCATAAAGCAAGACCCGATTTCCTTAAAAGTAAAGATAAGAATGTAAATTTTAGCCTGGAATTGCACAGAGGAAAAGAGAAAAAGAAATAAAAAAAGGCATGAAATTACCCACAGGAGACTAATCAAACCGTCACAAATGAGCTTTATTCCAAATCACAACTTCCTAGGACATGATAGTGGATTCCTAAAAGCTACCATATGAAGTACCACTAGACTCATTGAGATCATATTCCATAAAAAGTCTGTAATAACTCAAACAAAACATGAAATTACAGAAGTACAGAACTCCCAGGCAATGCATAGAGTAAACAACAGTTCAAGCAATTGATCATCTTGCAGTATATCACTTGCCAAACCAAAGAAGATACAAGGTATCTCTCAACAAATAGTGGATAATACCAGGTATATCTAAAACTACTATGGTGGATAAAAACAGCAACATAAGTGACAAGAATACCTTGTTTTCCCATTCAAATTCTGCCCACATGGTTCTAAACGCAGTATCACTACAAACAGCAGGAGATATGTAGTCCATGATATCAATATGGATATCATTGAGGACAACAACAGTCCGCTCGAGCACATTTGACGTCTCATAGACAATGTTTCCAAATATGACTCCAGTCTCAGTAGAGGACACCTTAATGTTTGCTTTTATTTGCTTGCTTGACTCAGGTGCCAAAGTGTAATTCTGCGGACGCTCAACAAGTTTAAGATCACCCATTGTTGCCAACTCCAAACACAGATTCTGAAGGGTCTCTTTCGTTCTATTAATAATTGTAACATCCAGGACAATATCATAATGATGAACTGTCACATAAGCTTCAGCATATACTGGATCACTAAATCCTGTGAGTTGAATGATACGATTGAGCTTATTTGCATCATCAGCATCCTTAACAAATTCCCCAGTAGCACGTTTCAGATCATCCTGGACCTCATCTTCCAGCTCCAGCTGGCTCATGCCCTGGAGTGAAGATAACAATTAGAGACAAACAATTAAAATATAGTATCCACTACATAGAGCAAGCAATATATCACAGTTAAGGTCCTTGGAACGTGACAAACTTAACAGTCTGCTGTTTCGTATCAAGAAAAAGTCCACCACAAGCATATATTAGCATGGTAATAAAAAAGACCGAAGTAAACTAGGGAGTTATAAGCATTCAAAAATTGGAATTCAGCTCCAACATTATCAAAATGATGATGGAGACAAAATGAGTTTGTCCAGTACTCACACCTTGAGAGAGTAGATCTGACTAACAAGGAAAAGAGGAATTAAAGATGATCCTACACCCACACTTACAGAATATTGCAAACACAGAGGACGAAAGCAAATATGGCAATGCAAAAGATATGAACTGGTAAAAAAATATGGAAAATTACTCAAAATCTGTTAAATCAATTTTAAGGCCCAAGAAACTCATGAATTTCTTATATTAAAGGAGCTTTTATTTGTTGATATTCACTTTTTACTTTTTAGAGTTAGTTTCTTCTAATTGTATCCATTCATGTGTAGTAGTAAAACATTTGAAAAATTATTTTACGTTTGAAATTTTTTAATCTTTTTGTTTAGTTCAATAAATTTTACAAGTTCAAGCTGTCTCTATTGTAAATTATATTTAAGATAAAATAAAATAATTTCCTCCAAAAACGTGATTTATTAAAACTGAATCATGATTAATACAAATCAATTTGATTAATATAAAGAAAAATTCATATTGAAAAATCAGTTCATTAAATGCCTTGCCTAAGAAGTTAACGGTATCCAGTAAAAATAGGTAATGTTAGGTTTTTTTAAAATGAAAAGTTGATGGAATTAATTTACTGAATTTAAAAATATTTTGATGGGTTATTTGGATTAAAAAAATATTATTTTAGAAAAATATTAGTAATCCAAAAACACATGCTTGTTCTGAAAGCATTTTTATATTCATCAAACAAATAACAAACAGCGAATGCAGTGTTCCACCTTTCTGCTCTTCAAGTGGTAGAAATCAATAAGGTCGTCGGGCTGCGAATGAGCAATCTGAGCCTTGGCCTTAATTTCTTCAATTTCACGTAGCTGTTTATCTGAAAGCATTTTAACAAAACTCTCACGGCAAGACTTTAACCAGATCTTCCTCACAGCATCCCCTGTGTTACACAGCAATCTTATGCAAAGAACAATCCTATCATAAGAATCATTATCAATTGGGTGAGGAAGAACTGAAGATTGTCCAAGCTGTAACATTGAGACCATAATCAACAATGCATTGCTAGATGCTTTGTTCACTTCAATCTTTGAAGGTTGAACCTCCTCCAATCTTAGATTCAGCTTTGCAAGGGTGCAGGCAACAACAGCCCCAAGGAAGAAATCACCAGTGAGAAGAAGAGATCTCAAGTTTCCAGTACTCAAAGATCCTTGAACTACAGCTGGAGCAGCAAAAGCAGTTTCAGAGGCAGCACTTTGAGTTGCATAAGTCCCGTCAGCAAGGATAGCGGGTCTTCTAGATGAAACAGTAATGGAGGATGGCTGCTGGGATTTTTTTGAAGAATCAGCTGCTTCCTCATCTTCAGAAATCGAAAAAAATGGTAAATCCCCAAGACACTGCTTTATGGTTGCAATGGCGCTCTCAACTTCAGAAAGAGATAAGGAATACTCTCCAATAATCCAAAGAGCACAGCAACAAACTCTTGCTGCTCGAATCTGATAAAAAGTATCCAAAAGCCTGGTGATGATAGAAACCCTTAACTTAGGGTTGGTTTCAATTATCTCTCGCACAAAAATGACAACATCCATCGCAGAGGCAACATTGTTGTCCCCCAAGAAATCCATCAACAAATGGACCACTGTGCTTGCCACCTCAGGGAACTTTATAGCACAAGAATGGATGGCTTGAATGAGCATTTGGCGATACTCCCCATTCTTCTCAAGCTCCCCACTTTGAGTTTTCATGACTTCCTTCTTCAAAGTAAGAACTACCTCATTAACATTGCGGGGTGTAATCAGTTCCAGAACGATATCAAGCGTTTTCCTTCGGATGTCAAGATTTGGGCTTGACAATGCCCTCTGGACATCCATAATCAAGTCAACCATAATATCCCTGTGAGAAGCCTTGAGCTCATTCAGGCGATCAAGCACAATGAGCTTAACATTATTGTCACTTTGTGAGAGAAGAAGCTGGCAATATGTGTTGGCTGCAGCTCTAATAGCTGTGGGGGCAGAAGACAAAGAAACAAGAGTTCCAGCACATTCATACACAACGGCAGCTGAAGGGGCATTCAGTAAAGATATAATGATTTTAATATATTTCCCTTTCTCAGCTTTGTTCGTCCGACAAACTTTTCGGATCAGCTCCAAGACAACCATCTGCAGTAGTTCCCCCCAATCTGATACTCTATCAACATTGGTCAAAAGGTAATTAACAGCACGATCCTGCGCACAATTGAAAAGCATCAGAAATGCATTCCTTTTAGCTGATGCATCCTGCTCTGTTGAGAGAAACTTCTCAATCGTCTCTGGTGCATCAACCAAGAGCTGTTCACCTTGCGGGAGCTTGTAAATTGACATCACAGCCAGAATTGCATTTCTCCTAACATAAGGGTGTCGATGCTCCAAGTTTGACATAATGGAGGGGATCAAAGGTTCGATGAGCTCCGCCTCATTGAGCCGGCAAAGAAACCTTAGGGTGACACCACGGATATATTCATTAGGGTGCTGAAGATTATTCCTGAGATTCTGGCAGATTAATATCATTTCCGGTAACACACGCCCCTTTCCATCAGTCTTATCAATGATCTCCAAATAGAGCAGTAGCAGTTTCTGAATAGTGTGGTCCTCAGAGGGTAACACGTATCTCACAATAGTAATGAAGAGTTGAGGCAGGGTTTCACCATTTAGCAAAAGCATTATTGCATTTTTCATGGCATCAATCTTAGCTGGAACATCATTCCCTTCAAGTGCTTCCTTGATCTCATTGGCAAGGGCCGCTGTGCCCTTGTCAAAATGTACCAGCAACGAACAAGATTTCTCCATTTTCCACTTGTTATCTGGTCGCATTTGACTAAATTAATTTATAAAATATAGACAATAGCTTTAACAATATATTATGTTACAAGAGAATTTTTTGGAAGTATAATAATCTGCCACTTAATTATTCAGCCATATGAATCGACTTAATACAGTGCCATATGAGACTAACAAGATTGAGATAGACTACAACATTTATTCAGCGCATCATTATTTCTAGTGTGATTATGTCGAAACAAACAACAATATTTACTTATGGCGTAATTATTTTTGGTATGATAATATATCTCCATACTTAGTGTTGACAAAAGATCTCATAAGAAAAGGAACCGAACTTTCAGTTTCTCAAGTAAATTTAAGCACAAACTAATCACTCAAGCAATCCATCAAAGAAACAGAACCAAGACTCGGAAATACCAATCAAGCTTCAGTTTACTCGTATCCACAGTGCTCTGACACATACAAAGATTTAAAATGATTAAATTAACAAAGTTGAATTAACAGAAAACCTCAAAGATGCGAATCCATAGCAACCTAAAAACATACCAGCACACGCCCAGGCCCAGTCCTTTAGTGAGGCCAATGAGGCTACCGCCTCAGGCGCCCGGGCGAAATTGGGCCAGCGCATTTCATGAGTATTAAAAAAAATCACAATTTTGTATTAATCTATCTCCTACATTTTCTCTACAATTACTTTTGAATGAACAAATTCAGATATGTATCCGTTGGATGCGCATATTTAAAAAGATTGAGCAGATCTTACCAGGAAGCATTGTAAATATATCATATTGGGCATATATTGAATTAAACTGGGTTTTAAACTCAATTGAGTTAAAAAGAAAGTATAAAAATTACACAAACATATAAAAATATTGAGGAAAAAAAATTCTAGATCAGAAATTTTCATTTTTGAAAATGCTCTAAAAACCAAACTAAAACAGATCTGTTAGAAATGTGTGTGTAACTGTGTGTATATATATAATATATCCGAATTTTTATCCAAAAAAAGCCCTAAAATTAAAATAAAAACAGAACTACTAGATAAATTATATATTCGATTTCTTTTCCAGAAAATGCCATAAACATCAAGATAAAATAAAAACTTAACTAATCGAAACTTTATTCGATCGGAAGCTAACCATTTTTTTTTTTTTGAATGGTGACTGTCTTCCGATCGATTGAAATAATGAAGATAATAATCATTTGAATAAATGGTTGTGTTTTATTTTGTTAAAATATATATTTTCAAGAAAAAAACAACTCGGATGTTTCTTGTATTTGGGCGTGCGTGCTTACCGATAATGAGAGACGAGTGAGAAATGAAAGTTGGTGTATTGTATGTCTGTGTTTAGGGCTGCCACTTTTTTTCCAATTTTCAGCTTCAATCACGAGAGAAACGACCAATTCAAAAAGAAAATTAAATGAAGAAATGAGACGGAAAACATGTTACCGAATAATGGAGTAGAGATCGGCGATCCGGCGAGTGGGGTTTTTGTTGGATTAAATATTGGATTGGCCCCGATTTCCAGAGGGAGGGCAGTAGAAGAACGATGGAGTTAATCAGTTCTCAGATCTGCATCTGTCTGTTTTATTGATTCTCTATCCTCGGTGCGCTTTCTATTGCTACCGGAATCCGCTTTCTAAGTTGTTTCTTCTTCTATTTCAGCCCCATCTTTCTTGGATAAAATTCATTTTGGTACTCAAAGTTTATGAGTTGAAATACTCCAATTAGAGTTTTTTTTTTTTTTTTTTTTTGATGGATACTCCAATTAGAGTTAATATGATTAGTTGATTGAGACGAAAATCGGGTAGTGGTCCGGTGGTTAAAATTCTCAAGCTCAGACATTCAATTCATACCACCCCTCCCTTCCCACTACATGTACTAAAAGAAGCTTATTGTTCGTGAAATTATTAGTGCAACTGTACGGTGTCAAGTTTTAATATAATAATAAAAATTGGGTTGTCGTATCCACAAAGAATAATTATCTAATAAGTACTAAATATTATAATTAAAATAGCTTAATTTTATCTAAAAATTCGAATAATGAATTATAGTGTTTGAAAATAAAGAACTAGTGTGCAAATTTACACACAGTTTGAGCAATTTGTTGGCTTGAACAATTTATCAAATATATAATAATAAAGAAATTCTAGAGGAATGATTCACTTAATTAAAACGCAAGACTAACATTTTCCCTTAATTTCAAACCAAATACGAGCAGAAGATTAGACAAAAGCCATAAATAAACCTCCTCAAAACCGTTTTGAGGAGGTTTATTTATGGCTTTTGTCTAATCTTCTGCTCGTATTTGGTTTGAAATTAAGGGAAAATGTTAGTCTTGTATTTTAATTAATATTTTTCAGTATTTTTGTCATTGTTTAAATACAAAAAATACAATTTAGATTGTGTTATGGACTGGGCAATGTGTAAACTTTGAAATTATATCACATTTAATATTTTGGAATCTAATAATGTGAATTATTTGAAGAATAAAGTCAATTTTGGAGTAACTGGTTTTTCTGGTTTTTGGTTGCTGCTTGTTCGGTAATCGGGTGTGTGGTTGTATGTCGTTGTTTTGTAAATCGGTTTATACTTGCAGATAGCAGTTGACAACTATAGTCGGTTTGTAGGTCCGTTGTAGATCAATTTTTTGGTCGGTCATTATGGTCGTTGTTTGGTCTGTTTTGTGGTAGGTGTGGTCGGTAGTATATCTGAAATAACAATTTTTTTGGTATTTTTGTTTCAGGTTCTGGTTCATGTTCAATATTAATTCGATGGAATGATTTTTGGGAACACGATTCAAATGTTTGTCCTGAGTTTTTTTTTGTGAGGAAGCAAACAAAGCATGTTATCATCGTTGTAGATGTCACATTTTCATAATGGAGATGAAACCGCACAAACTAAATAAAATAGTTGATGAAAGAAGCATTTTTTGAAATTGTCAAATATGGGTTTTATTATTATGTTATTCTTTCATTTCGTAGAGTTTAATTTCATTTTTGTTTAATTTCATTTTTAGTTTAAGTTAGGAGTTTCTTTATCTTGTTATTATCTTTAGAATTAGTTTTATTAGTGATGGATTCTTTCAAACCTTAGTATATAAGGGTTTCATTGGCAAGTTTTAAATAATGTTGAGTATTGAAATGAAATTGAAGTTCTCTTTTACCGATTATATGCATGTGTATCACCTACCTATGTAAAGATTCATTGTCATCATGTTTCGTAATAGATTAAGATAATTTAACAAAGTTAATACATTTCCAGAATATAATACAAATAAAATATTAACATACTGATATATAATAATATCCTCACTACTAAAAAGTTTTGTACAAAAACTTTTTTGAATAAGTCAGAACTCTTTGCTGGCATTGGTGGCTTCGAAGCAATTTGAAGACATGTGATGAGTGCAAACTCCTTTTTATCGGGAATTAATTTGGTAATTATTGAATTAATTATGAGGAATATATGATTAAAAATCTCACTCTCACTTATGGTCAATCAAATTAATTTTGGTAAGATACTAATCATTAATTACAGTTGTAAAAACAAATAAATTATTATGCTAAATTTCAAATCTATTTTGACACTTTATTTATTTGATTGATTGCAATCCAATTTATGCAGATAATAATAAATAAATGTCAACTATTGAATAATTCTGCAGAGATTTCTGATAATCTATTAATGATATGATTTTTTGTACATGATATTCTTAATTATATTGATAGCATATGCAAAACTTCCGAAAATATAAGACATAAATCTTGACAAAAAAAGATAAATTTAAATTATTGGTTTGAACTTGTTTCTTCTAAACTTGAACAATAATAGATCATCTTCAAAAAGAATAATTTCAATTACCAAAATAGATGGATAATGAAATACGAAACTTTTAGACCAAATAACACGGAATAAAAGCATGTGTAAAGAAATATCAGGAAATTAAATCCTAAAATAATTTTACAAATAATACGTATCAAATAATGAGAATAATAAAGTTCCTTAATTAATATCATTAGTCCTTCTACAAATATGAGTTTTCATTGGTGTCATTTTTATTATATTCGTTTTTTAATATACTTGCATCATCTCTACAAAGAAATTGTCTGACAGCCTTGCACTTTCACACAAACATATATCACTCATGTTTGTTGACACTAATGAAGGATACCAATATGAGTAAATATCAATGGGCTATGAAACCACGTTGTTCCGTCTCTATGAGAAACCAGCATATAATAACAGAAGCCAACAACAGAGTTTGGAATGTGTCATTTTAAATTTATCTTATTGCGGGGAGATGAAAAATTGAATGGTAAAGCTAATGCCACTTTCAGTTTATCTTTTTGTAGTGAGTTAGAATAATGACACGATAAGGGGGATCCATACTAGACAAACATGTAAAAAAGTTGACTGAGGGTCATGTTTATAAAAAAGAAATTGTCGTATTGATTCAACTTGATTTGTTTGAAATATATCCTGGACATGTGTATATATAATTATATATTGTTTAACATTGTGATTTTTATATGCATTGAACCTTGTGCATTGCACAAACAAATACTAATAATAAATTAAATTAGGCGCGATCTTCATTTACTCACAAAGATTTTATTTTTGATCTATCTATATTCACTTTGAGAATTACACTATACCCCCTGTACTTTTTTCGTTTTTACACTTTACGATATAAACTATTTTTGTTACACTTTACCATATGAACTATGCAAATTTTTGCACATTATCCTACATGGACAGTTTCACCCCTAAAGTTTTTTTCTTAAAATGATGAAAATAGTTCATTACGGTCATATCCGACCAATCATGAAAAAAATTAATAATCTCTTAAATTCATACATTGTTTTTTTTTTTTTTGAGTGATAAATTCATACATTGTTTGATTGGAATGTATTTGGGTAATCCTTGTTATGTACGAATTTTTCGTCGCTAATTGGCTATAATTATATATTATCTTTTTTTAATTGGTTAATGGTGAATACTTAAACATGCATCACTAATGTCTAAAGTCAGAAGCGAATATTCTTTTCATAGTAATTTTTGCTGTTTTAACCACTGTAATACCTGTTAAGGTTGGACGTCAGGAGCAATCGTAAACTTGTATATGGATGGGATGTATGGAACAACCCAAAATTTGTCTAGGAATACCCAGCTATATTATGTTAAAACAATGTATGAATTTAAGGGATCGTTAATTTTTTTATCGGGCTGCATGATGAGCATTTGATCATAATGAACATTATCATTATTCTATGAAAAACAACACTTTAGGGGCAAAACTGTCCATATAGGGGAAAGTGCAGAGTTCATGTGGTAAAGTGTAACAAAATTTAGTTTATATGGCAAAGTATAAAAACACGAATAGTGCAGGGGTATATTGTAATGTTCTCTTCTCTTTTTTTATGTTGTTTCTTTTTCTTCTTAAGTAACTAAGGCTGTGATTGGATGTGAAATAAATTTTATTTCCGTTCCGCTAAAGAATCTTTTTTGACTAAACATGCGATTGTTTATGAAAAATTTCAAAAAAATATGCTATTCTTTCATTTTCACTTTTCCTATTTTTTCTCTCACCAATCACATTTAGACATTTTTTCACAAAAAAATAATCATTATTATACATTCTTCCACAAATTTTACTATTCACCCACTCACACATTTCTAACTACCAATCATATCAATCATTATTTTACTATTTTTAAATCAAACCAACTTTCATCACTACTTTTTCATCTCACATCCAATCACTCTCAAAATTCATCCTTTTTCTTCTATTTTTTTTATCACTATTCTCTAGCAAAATGAAAATTTTCAAAATGAAAATATATTCAATATTGCCCAAAATGAAAATATACTTTATGGAAAAATGCATTAATTTGGGGAAAAGAAACTACTGCGACGTGCCTAGTTATAGTTTTATAGACCACTATTTAACCACAATTCAGATTTGCAAATATTATAAATCGCGTTTGAATACGTTCTTGGTAGCACACGATGGCCAACCTATGCAAAGAACAATGGATTTCACAAAAGTTGGTATTTATAACAAGAGGAAAAAACACTATAACCTCCAAACTACGCCAATGTTTTTAAAATCGGACCGGACATCGAATCGGACAAATAATTGGGTCACTGGTTCAACCGATTGAACCGTTTTAAAAAAACCGGTTGACCCAAATATATATATATATATATATATATATATATAGTTTTTTTTTGAGGAAATATATATATATATATATATATAGTTGCACACACATGCAAAGAGTAAATATAAGTACAAATGTAACAAAATTAGCAATGCAAACGAAAACAAAAACTAAATTAATAAAGTGAATATTCAAACATGTAAGTCCAACATAAGGAGTTTTTCGAAAAAAGAAGGTTTTAAAAACATTGACCTGTTTTATTATGACTGGAAGAATTTTCTTTTTTTTTTTTTGAGTTTTGCAGAATATTGCAAACAATCTCAATGGACGGATGGCTTATTATGGAATTTTAAATTCCATGGATTGTGTTTCTACTTTTTAGAGTCCTAGGTTTAATAATTTACTAGTCATGAAATATGCAATTATCTGTTTTATTATATTTCCCTTCAAATTTTGTAATAAACAAAGAAAATTTATTTAGTCCCCAAAAAAAACAAAAAAATGGGTCAAAACGGTTCACCGGTTTCCGGTTTTAGGCCGGTTTTTACCGGGTGGCATCGGTTTTTTAGCCACCCGGCCTAGATAAATAATCGGACCAGACTCGAGACCGGTTCCCGGTTAAACCGGTCCGGTCCGGTTTTAAAAACATTGAACTATGCGCGTTTCTACATTTTATTATATGAACTATTTTTTTATGCTTTCTCACACAAATTACACAAGTTGTATACTTTATTATACATCGGCCATCATCGGTGGAATATTCCTCCAATGATTCTGGCACGTGCACTCCATGTGAGGGAAAAATGTCTTTGTCTAGAATCTAAACAAAAGTTATTACACTTTACCATATTAACTTTGTAAAAAATTTCATCTTGCCATATGAACTTTGCGCAATTTCCATTTCCATATAAATTCTAAACAAAATTAAAAAATAATTATTGTTTATATACAGTTATTTATCTTTGTTAATTAAAAAAGAATATTTAAACCATATAGTAATAAGTTTAACTGTACGTCTGCAAATCTTATATATTATTTAAAATGTAAAATAATTAAATTCATTAAAATTATAATACTCTTATATTTTCTGCAACTTCTTTTGAACTTTATATAAAAGAACTATAAATGCATCCAATTGATAGGGGTATAGGATATTTAGAAACATAAGAAATTAATGGGTAAATTAAAAAAAAAACTACCTTGAGATTTGGAGTAATTGCAAAAAAAAAAAAGAAATTTATCTTTCAAAACTCACCACAAGAAAAAAACACAATTCACCCATAGAAAAATATGTAGGTAAGTACTAAAATAACGGTAAAATAATGGTAAAATCGTTATAGGTAACCAACAAAATCTAAAACTATAGATAAACACCTATAATATTTACGTAGGTAAATTAATTGGGCAAATTGAGGGAACCGAACCGAAATCAGAAATTCAACACATACCAAATTCATTTTTATACTATTATGTATATATTTTTTTTTATTTTTATACTATTATACAGTATTACCTACTAAAATAAAAGAAATTACAAATAAATGTTATAATTATGATTATGATATTTAATTTTTTTTGTTATTTTTTAATTTTGTAAAATTTTTATTTACAAAATACTGAAAAGAGTTCAATTGAATCAAACTGATTATTTTGGTGTAACATTTAGTACACGGATGCTCACCGAATTTTCGGTAAAAGTTATGATTAATTGTTCGCTCACCAAACACCTATTAAATTTAAGCGCTACGCGTAAGAGTATGAGTTCAATGTAGCCTTGTGGACAAAGTTGTCTCTCAAAGAAAGTTTTATCGGGCATGTGCTTATGTGAATTTACGAAAATCAGAAATATTTTTTGAACACTATAATCAAGTTTTGAATATGCAATTACATTGAAATAAGAATTAAAAGTAGTTATTTAAAGTAACATCACCGTAGAAAATTGAGATGAATCAATATAAAAAATGCCTAAACCCTAAAACAATTCGAAAATATCTAAATTGTCTTAAAATAAAGAGTAACTTTTTTTGCCCTACGAACTATTCGAGTTTTCCGACTTTGCCACCTAAACTTTTTTTTTTGGGATATTTTACCTCCTAAAGTTCACTAGTTTTACATAAAGCCTTCTAGGACTCACCGCCGATGGAATATTTCACCGGAATTTGGTCATGTGCCATGCACTTGGGGGCCAAATTATCATTTGACTCAAATTATACTCACTGCAATTTACCATCTAAACATTGTGTGATTGTAATGTGCCATATAAACTTTGAGTGATTTACACTTTGTCAACTTAGTTAAAAAAAAAATTCAAAAATTTAATATGTATATATATTTATCTTATATGTTTGTTAAAATTCTTGATAAAAAATAATAAATTCAAATAAAATATATTACCAATAAAATTATTTTATAATATATTTATTTTTAACTTATTTAATTTACTTATTTTTTCAGATTAAAATTAGGAAAAGAACTTTTCATAAATTTTGAAGAGAAAAATGTTATAAATATACACCAATGTCAATTTTATAATAATATAACTCATTTTAAAAATTAATTTTATAAATTCGAGTAAATTTAAAAAACATAAAAGTATTGCAACTTTAATGAATTACATTATTTATATCTTAAAATATTGTATAGAATTTTTAACATATGATTTAAACATATTAATACGTAATTTACTTTATTTTATTTTTGCTTAAGTTTAAACTAATTTATTTATGAAAAATCATTCTAAGATATTAGAATTTATATTTGCCAATGTATATTATTTTATTTGCGTCAAAATGGATAAAAAATATTTATGTATATTTATTATTTATAATTTGATAAAATAGATTAACATGAATTTCATAATTTTTGTGGTTTATAAACTAATAAATTAAATCGTAGTAAACTATAATTCTACAATTCTACTATTCTTCAAGAAAGTGAGAAAGAAAAGATTATAATATAATCTTATTAATAATATATTTTATTGAAGTGGATACTATTTAATTTTTTTTATCAAGAAATTAAAAAAAAAATTATATGTACAAATAATTTTCTAATTTTATTTTAAATTGAGGTGACAAAGTGTAAATCGCGCAATGTTTAGATGGCAAAATGCAATATCTTTAATATAATTTCGGTCAAATAACAATTTTGCTCCCACGTGCATGGCACGTGACAAGATTCCCGCAAAATATTCTACTAGCAGCTAGTCGTAGGAGGCAATGTGCAAAACATTTAACTTCAGGAGGTAAAATGTCCCAAAAATAAGTTAGGTGCGCAGAGTCGAAAAAACGTAATAGTTCCGATGACAAAAAAAATTTCCCTCTAAAATAAATCTATATCGATGATGTATAAACCCGCCAAAATCCTAAACCGTAAACTCTAAAAGTATTTCATTGATAATATATTTTACTAAGGTGAACAATATTAAAATATTTTTTAAGGATAAATATTTAAATAAAAAAAGATAAATACATGAATATACACATAACTTTTTTTAAAATTGATATGCAAAGTTGATATGGCAAAGTGAAATTCTTAATGAAGTTTAAATAGCGCAACAACTTTTGTTTAGATTTTAGGTAAAGACAATTTTGCTTTCACATGGAGGGCATGTGCCGGAATATTCATTGAATATTTCACCGGTGATGGTCGTAGTATAACAAAGGACAAAACTAGTATAGTTCGTATGATATTATGTAAAAAATATAATTCATATGGTAAAATGCACACAAAAAACCCACATAGTTTAGAGGGTTTAGTATTATTTTCTCTTATAACAAATATAGATTAATCATATTAAACCTGTAAATTATGTGAGTTTTTATACTTTGTCCCCTTAATTTTTTTTTTGCGATATTTTACCCCTTAATTTTAATATTTTTTGTACACTTTAGTTATCTCAATTTCAGAAAAAAAAAATGGATTATTTAGAAATTGGAAGTTGGAAAAGGGGTTATTTTTCTTTGTAGGAGGGGAGGTTATTTATGCTAAAAAATGTAAGAGAGTTTTTGGTGGAGAAATATTTGCTTGTATTGATTCTTCTTAAATTTTTGGCTTGTTACAAAATGATCAACACACTCCTATTTATACTAGTATAACTTCCTAACCAATGGTTAGGATTTATTTGATCTAATGACTATAATTCATCTACTAAAATCATCCTTCAAAATATCTACCTCACTAGAACATTCTACAAGCTTTTCTACAAATAATATCTAAGATATTTTCATAAGACTTTTCTAGATAAATTCTAGAAAAGATATTTTCATAAGACTTTTCTAGATAAATTCTAGAACTTGGCTATTCGGGTATAGGCTCTTATTTTTTTTCTCTTTTATCTCAAAACTATTCTTCAAAACCCAATATTACTTGGGCTAAATCAAGTTTATTTCCAACATTTACTACCTCCACAAAGTGTATGGCATGAGGAAAACAGTAAATTAACTCATAAGATAAAGTGTTACAAAAAAAAAAATTATGAAAAAACACGCATAATTCAGGATGCAAAATATAATTTACCCGACAATTATTGATTAAATATAGGAAAAGTGAACCCAATTAGTGTAAAGTCCATAAAATATTCTGCACAGACCATACGATACCACACATCTCAAGTCTAGGAAAGATTTTGTAAATACAAAATCATTCAATTTGCATTACAGCACCAACAACTAAATTATTGTAAGATTGATGCATAGCAAAACAAGCCCTCTCTCCAAACCAAAGATAACAAGGAACAATGAGTTTTAGTCATTACAGAGCCTAAATTAAAGCATGTGTCCATGTCCTAAATACTGCTCGGGACATAAGTAGAGTAGAAATTTAAACAAAAAGAAAAACCGACTTAAGTACCCGTCTATATTGTTCCATTTCCATGATTTGGTAAGGATAAGCAAGTATCGTACAGTTCATCCTCCTCCATTTGCTCCTCTTTCGGTTTCGTGATATTCGCATTTTGGCACTCTCTGATATCTAGCCCTTGACTGGGATTTTGGATTGTTGCATAATTATTGAAAGGGAAATTACGCACATGACTAGATGATCCTACAGCTGGAACATGATTAATCTGGGATGATGATGACGACGACAACGGTAGAGGCATACAATCTGGATAAAGCTTAGCGGACGGATAAGTATTATTATTATTATTGACATTCATCAAAAGAGGGTTGTAAGATAAATGAGAAGGTAATGAAGGAAAGGATATTGGATAAACATGTGCGCCAAAGTTGATATCATGATTAGAAAAATTTCTTGCAGGCAATCTCATAAAATCATTGTAATTCCAGATTGACTTTGTGTCCATGTACAATGGGAGATCGTGGACTTGATTTCCAACTCTCGTGTCGGGTGGTTTCTGTGTAGAAACACTATTGTTATTAGTGACCGTCGGATGATGATTGGCAACATTATCAGAAATATTCACCATGCTACTACTGGTTTTGCTAGTTGGAACTTCATGGTTATGTTTTCCCTCGTATGTTGTTATCACAAATTTTATATCGTTGGCAGCTCTTTCGACGTGCTTTCTCACAGGACATCCAGGAGTTGTACACTTATAATAGCTCCTACAAAAATAATGAAAATCTCTTTATATTAGATTAAACCGTAAATTTTACTTTACCCCCTTGTACTCTCATTTTATCTCACTTTACCTCTTTACTCTTATTTTTTCACTTTATTCCATCACTCATTCTAAACTAAATATACTTTTATTTTATATAATTTTAACTAAATATTAAAATAATTTAAAATTTAATTTAATTCAAATTGAGAGTATAAGGGGATAAAGTGAGAAAATAAGAGTACAAGGAGGTAAAGTAAGAAAAAATGAGAGTACATGTGTAAAGTTACACGATATAGAATATAGATAGGTAAAGTGAGAATTAACAAAAGTACGATGGGGTAAAGTGTAATTTATCCTAAATTAAATTTGCAGTATAAAAATATTTTATTCGTATTTAGCTCATCTAGAGAATATTCTTATTCTACTTTTTTTAATATTCGCATACAAAGATTAATTCTTATTCTTGTTTGAAAATATATTCGAATATATATGAATTAATTTGTATATACTTATTCAAAATTCTAACATAGCTTGTTAGACTACTCAAGTGTGGACTAATCCTGCCCACAAATTTGAAATTTTAGATGGTTGAGATTTACCTAATTTAATGGCCTTTTTTTATTTTATTTTAAATCAATAAAGGGTAAGATGTTAATTTTATTATTAGTAGTTTCATTCCCATTTGGTAACTGCTCCAGATGCGGCAACAATTTTCATATCAAAAAATCATCACAGAGGCATCTATTTTCCCTCTTCTGCAACATCTTCAAAACTAGGGTTCGTCAATTCATCGAAAATGGCCGGGTAGCGAAGAGATTTAGAGTCTCATGGTCCGATCTTCCAAGTGAACTTCTCGAGAGGATCGCCAAATGTCTCGACAATGAAACCGACGTTCACGCTTTCGTGATGTTTGCAATTCCTAGCGCTCCTCAACGACGCCGTTTAAGAAGTTCCATCGCACGGTTTATTTAATTTTATTTTTTATTGTGATTTGTTGTTTTTGGGGAGAATGCAATTACGAGTTGAAATCGTTATCAGGGTTTAGTTTGTTTCTTTCATGTATTTTTCGGTGATGGTGGTTAAACTTTTGTTAATGGAGGTTCTAGGTTTTCTAGTCGAAGAAGGTGGATTATGGTTTATATGTTTGATGTATACTTATATTTTAACATAGGTTACCGTATACTTATATGTTTTTTGATGTATACTTATATGTGTTTTGTTGTATAAGTAGTTAATTTTTTTTATGTATGTATTTATGTTGTTGTATATTTATGTGTTTTGTTGTATACTTATATTTGTTGAAGAAGATGGTTAATGGTTTTTGAAAAAATTAGGAGATTTATGTTGTATACTTATATATATTTTGATGCTTATTTAGTTAATGTTTACCATATGTTTTTTTATATATTCAGACCGACACTTTATTTTTTTTTTTGTGCCTTAGGCGGTGTTTTGTTAATTATGGCTAAAAGAGGTAGAAAAAGTGAACAACGATCGAGGGCTTACTATATACATAGTTTGTTTTTATTGTATAGTTAGACAAATTTTATTGTATAGATAGTCGATTTTATTGTATAGTTACACATAGTTTACTGTATAAATAGTCTGATTTTATTGCACAGTTAGACATAGTTTACTATATACATAGCCTAATTTTATTGTATTGTTAGACAAAATTTACTGTATAATAATTTAGTTCATTGATTTGTGTCTATTAGTTGTTGATTTTTTAATTATTGTTATTTGGTATACCGTAATAAACCGTAATTATTGGTCTACCCAGAATAATCTTGTTAATTGATTCCTTAATTCACGATCCCCACATGTTTTGTTTGACAATTGTAATATGCAGTACAAATATGTTAAATATACAGTATAATAGTGTTAAATATACAGTAAATATATGATAAATGTACAGTATAATGCATGGCAGAGCACGTGCACGATTTTCTCTCTCCCTAGCGTGATTTTTCTCTCCGCAGGCGTGATTCTCTCTCCTCATAACTAATTTCATATTTGGACGGTCCCCACATATTTGTTTGACAATTTTACCCTTTTGGAGATTTAATTAAATGGTTAATGTATTATTATCCCAAATTATTCATAGCCTTTGATGTAAATAGAGGAGGGTTGAGATTATTCTACACTGTCTCACCATAAAATGTGGTCTCATTGGATCATCCCCATATATATGTGTATATATATATATAAACTCTAGAATCCTTTACAACTTTTTTTTTCTTCAAAGAATCTAAATATGTTCTCATGATTGAACTTTTAGAAATTAGGCTTCTTGGACTAGGGATGTCTATGGGTAGGTCGGTCGGTATCTAAAGACCCCACCCATCCCGTCTCTAGAACAGGCGAGGCAACCCGTCCTAACCCAAATTAAATAAAATTAAATACAAAAATTTGAAAAAAAGTAAAATATATATAATTATAAAATATTCTTAACAAAGTTGTCATTATCAATTTACGAATGCTAGAGATATATAATACCAATATATATAAAATATATTAAAAAATAAATAAATTTCTCAGGTCACCAGGGGGCGGTCACGTGGGTGAAAAAATACCCAGACCCGCTCTTGGTGGGTCGGCCTTTGGTCAGGCGAATTGTCATCATTATCATGGACTCTAATATTTAAGGGACTCTTTTTTAATTTTCTATTTAAAAATATTCTTCAAGCCTAATATTATTGGGATCAAATCAAGTTTATTTCCAACATATTTATTAAATATTAATGATTTACATAATGATTTACATATTTATTAACTAACAAATATTTTGAATATTTGAGTTCATTTTGTGAATTTATCAAATTTATTTCCTTTTTTAGCAATTCCATAATTCAATGTATTTGATTTATTACCCTAGTTATGTCAACTCGTATTTTTAGACTACTCTAACATTACGCTATGTATTTGTATTGTGGTGTGTAACATTTTGGAAAATGGCCTGACCAAACTTAAGTTTTTTTATTTTTGAGTCGTATTCGATGAATATTATGTTTTATTATACTTATCAAGATTGGGGCGTGACAATAAATATATACTTCTATATAAAATAATATATACAAGTGATTTGGACAAATATAGATATATATAGTTAGTTATATTCGAATATTCTTTGAATGCTCGAATCGAATAGAATAATATTCATATAATATATGAATCGAATAAATATTTTTATTTAGATTCGTATTCTAATTTCTCAAATTCGATTGTTAATATGAAAATTTGAATACCAAATCGAATTAGAAAGATTTGATTTTTTACACCCTTAGTGACAGGCCAATCTGCCGAGGTCCACGTGTGCCTTGCGAAGCCCCTCATATCGGCATATCCGCTAGCAGCATGTGAAACATTGGACTACTAGTCAAGGGAAAAAACAGTCCTGCTAACCATCAGCTATATAGCTTTTGGTCTAGCCGTTGGGCTTGATCTAACAAATAAGAAATACATACCTTGGGTTTGGATTTCCTTTGACGACCTTCTGCCCATACTTTCTCCATCGGTATCCATCATCAAGAATATCGACATTACTCTCTATCTGGACAACCACTTTCGGTTCACGTGTAGACCTTGGTATAGTGGTTTCATTTGGTAAATTCTCTCTTTTCCTACAAAAATCAAATGCAATGGGGTAATAGTATATAGTATATCGCAAAAACTTATGTGAGACTGTGAAAGTCCGTGAAACTATAAGACAGTGATACTTTTAGCATGAAAAATGATATTTTATCTAAATACACTGAGATGGTCTCACGGTCTCACACCGTCTCACAAGAGACCCGCTGATAGTATATTATATATGTTTAGCCAATGCTGAAGAATCTAGCAAGCATCAAGAACAAGTTAAAACAAGGTAGCAGAGTTGAAATGACCTGTTTTTCTAGTCAAAAATTGTACCTTCTCTTGGGCTCACAATCACCATTATCCACTTCATCCTCAACATTTAATGAGATGCTCTCTGGGCTGGCCACCTTTTGATCATCACCATCTAATTGACTGCCAAATGCACATGAAAAATCTTGAGTACCCTCAACAGGCTCAAACATGGTCACTGGCGGAAAATCACTCGTTCCATCTAAACCATCCGGCCTCCAATCCGAGCTAAAATTGCCAGCTTGAATACTTGTTCCACCAACATCACTCGTATCCGACATTTCATTTAGCCGCTTAAACGGCTGAGGTACCGGGTGATTGTGAACGCCGTCGTACACGATTTCAGCAATCTCTCCGTCCTGTGACCGCTCCACCTTTTTCTTGGCTAGGCAATTTGTATTAGTACATTTGTAATAACTCCTGGGATACTCACTTCCTTTCACATGTTTCTGTCCATATTTCCTCCAAAAGAATCCATCTTCTGAATTCTTAGCCATCCCTTCTTTAGGAATGTATGCAACCTTTTGATGATGTTTTTGATCTTGATTTGTAATTTCTCTGACACTCATTTGATCATTTATCTGATTGTACATTTGGTTCCCCATGACTTCAGTATTGGTTGCAGGCTGTGTCTCTTCAAAACCCATGTCGTTTGGATATTCGAAATCTTCAAATGGCTGCGCTTTTTTTTTTTTTTTTTTTGGGCAAATTTACAGAGTAAGAACTAATTTATAGACATTTAACTATGAAAAATGAAGATTGGTCATGTAAGTTAACACATTATATAGGCAAAATTGCATTTTTGGTTTTTTAAGTTGACAATTTGACATAAATACAGTTTTAGTACTCTATGGTTTAGCGTTGACATTTGGCAACGATTAACTTTTAAAAAATTGCACATTTGATCTTATTTTTCAATTTTGTGGATAACTTAATTCTGAAATATTGACGTGGCAAAATTAATGCTTTGATAGAGTTTGGTGATGCAGTGCTTATTTTGCAACATATATGACATAAACTTTGGGAAATAATTTATTTTGTAAACAATAGTAAATAACAAAATTCACAAACACTCTTAATTATTAAAAGTAATATATTAAAATTACAAAAAAAAATAATTTTTTATGTTAAGTTTCACAATTAGAAAGCGAACATATTTAGTATTAGAAGTGATAAAAATTAGTTTACATAATATAAATTATTATTATTATTTTAATTAATTTAAATAATAACATCAATAAATTATAATATTTGTTTAAATTTAAATTAGAAAATTGAGTAAAATAGAATATGATGTAAACAAATAATTAAATCATGTATACTTAAATGAACAAAAAAAGGAAAAAAACAAATTGCAACTAAGGAACTCCGTCCCGCCTATCCCCTCCAAGATTTCTCGGAAATTTCCATGGCCACCGCCTATACATATAAATAGTTTTTGTGTGTGTATTATATATATATATATATATAGGATTTGGTTCAAATGAGACACCCCTTTATTTGAGACAATGGGGATTTATCCAAGCCATTGGGTTGATATTTTGTATGGCTCAGATTAATCCATTTATTTTAGGCGGGTTGTTAATCGATATAATTAAACAAGGTCAAAGATGTAATTTATATATTATTCGATTTTCCCGAGTAAGGGGTTTTTCGTCATTTTGCTTAAGTGTAAAAGGTAAGTTATTTTTACTGTTTTAATTCACGCTATTTTTGGGGAGTTCAAATATTACTTATGTGCATATTCTCTAATAGTTCACGTCTCTTCATTATCCGCCGAGAAAATTTCTCTCTTTTTCAAATACTTTCTTTTCTCACCGTCTCTTCTCACCGCTCCACCCACCATGCGATCGATCGCCTTGGAGATATTCCTTTTCTTCACCGTAATCTTTTTGGGGGAGAGATTAACACATATATAACTGTAAGTTTTCGCACACATTTTTTAATTTCTTGTTATGTAATTGTAACCCAATTCTTGAACAAGTTTTTAGAAATAGTTTTGTGTAGTTTCTAGGGTCTTGTTTTTTGATTTTTGGGGATTTTCGTGTTCTAGGATTTAGTTATACTCGATTTTTCCGGAGATTTTCGACTTCTAGTAGTTTCATGGTTGGGTTTGTGTTTTCGACTTCTAGTAATTTTCGACTTCGATTTTTCTCGGGTATTATTAAGGTTGTGTTTTTCTCGTGAGTTATATATTACAATTTTAATGTATTTGTCATCACATGTTTGTGTAGTGTTAGAATAAATTTTGTACTTGTCATGTGAGAATGTTTGTTTGAGTGTTTAAGCCCTTCTCAACATGGTTCTTCATCAAGTTCTGATTTTTTTGGGAAAAAAGTGTTTCAGCTTTTTTTCGGATGGTGGTGTGTATTTTTAGTACACTTTTGATGTTTTAAGCTTGTCAATTATGTGTGTATTTTTAAATTAGTTTTTTTAAAGATTTTATATCTCTCGGGAATATAATTTTGTCGTATAAGAGCTCCTTATATTTATGGGTAATATAATTTTGTTGTATACTTAGTTTAGTTTTAGTGCTTATTTAATACGAGTTTTGTTGTTTTGTGCAAGACATTTTTGTATATGTTTTCAACATAGTTTAATTTCCATGGTAGTTATATAATACAATTTTAATGTATTTGTCATCACATGTTTGTGTAGTGTTAGAATAAAATTTCTTGTATTTGTCATTGCATTTTGTTGAATTGGAATGATAATATTTTTTTGTCTTGTTAATTGCGGTTGCTAATTTGTCGAGTATGGCCGGAGGACAACAAAAAGGCAACTTAATATTGGTGGTACGAGTAGTGGGGCGAGGGATGCAAATGTTCAAAGCCTAAGATGTTGTTTTCGAGATGGGGTTCGAGAGTTTATTATTGTTGAGAATTTCGGATATTTACGAATGTTGGATGAATTTCAAGTTTGTTATTATTGGGATTGAAATGATTGGTCCTTTAATTCTCGGGGATATGATATATTTTGGATAATTTAATTCTATTAAATCGAGTGAATTTTTATAACGTTTATCCGTATATTTATGTAATATTTATTGTATAATTTGTTTTACTTTATATGTATATTTATGTTGTATTTGTTGTATAATTTAATTCTATTAAATTTGGCATGCATATAGTAAGCCATTTTAAATTACACAAAGACTATTAGAGTAAAGACACAAGTATTATTGAACTAAACATTCATTTTCGTAGTTAAATTTGATATGCATACAATAAAACATTTAAATTACACAAGTATTATTAAAGTAAATACACGATATTCTTTTGAACTAAATATACACCTTAATAAAATTTGATATGTATATGATTAAACATTTTAAATTACACAAAGTAATATTAAAATAAAGATACGGGATTTTTTGAACTAAATATACACTAATTTTTAGGAACGTGATTTAAATATACAAGAAAATATTGATTTATACTAAATATACACGATTTTTGGAAGGATTTTGTGCATATCATCTCTAATTTTTAGGACGTGATTTAGCGATTACAATCTTAAGATTTAAATAGTCTATTATACCCCTAGAAATTTTAATTATTGATTATTAATCTAATTTTCGGTCATTAAAACTGACTCTCAATTGAAAAATATCAACAATTTGGATGAATCCCCACCGTCTCATATAAAGAGGTGTCTCATGTGAATCATCCCCTATATATATATATATATATATATCGTGTATATATATGTATAGTATGTGCAAAAAAATAAATATATATCTATTTATACCAATTAAGCCATAAAATTCATAATCTGCATCCAAACACTCCACTTTTAATTCACATAAACTTTAATTTTGTCATGTCAGTATTTTAGGAATAGAATATCGGCAAAATTGAAAAATATGACAAAATGTGCAACTTTTTTAAAGTTAGTGATTGTCAAATAACACCGAGAGTAAAAGTGTATTTAAGCCAACTTAAAAGGACCGAAAATATAATTTAGCTAATTATATATAGCTACTTAATTAAAAATTACCGAATTTTCAACCCTGCTTGAATAGTTGGGCGCTGAATGAAAAACCTCTTGAGCTTCGGGTTTTGAAGAAGACTCCATTGCTGTGGTGTTATCCCCTTTGCTATCAAGTTTCAGATTAAGATTCAAGCTCTCTTCATGATTAGGTGAAGGAAATTGAAAGGTTCCAGTAGTAGGAGATAGTTGGGCCTGTATGTATACATATACCAGAAAGAAAAAAAAAAGGGAAACATATAGAAAAAGCAATTATAGAGAAATTAGAAATAGAGGACAATAAAAACTACCCTGAGATTTGGGGTTAATTCAAAAATCCAAAGATTTTTGAAAATTACAAAAAAAACGAGAGATTTTTGGAGATTACAAAAAAAAACTTATAGATTTGATTCTGTGTAACACTTCACCTCTTTCATAAGAAAAAAAAATTCAAACCTTGGTTTTTTTTTTCTTTTTTTGTAATTTTTAAACATTTTTGGGTTTGTTTGTTTAACTCACACAATCATATTTCCTTCCCAACTCCTTCCCTCAGTCACCATCCAAACATAAATTGCGTTTCTCAATGCATTTCTCTACTAATACACACATTTACAAATACATCACATCAAACATCTCTTTCAAATAAACTTCCACCAATCACCCCAATCACCAAACAAACATAATTAGATTTTTTTTAGTCAACTCAAACTTTAAGGGTAGTATTTGACTATTTGTAATCATCCCTAGAACTAATTAAGTAATTAAGAAGAATGAATTAATAACCTGAGCATTTGGCAGCATGATAAGAGAATCGAGCAACTCCGAAGAGCTAATACCGGGCGGTATGGTGACATATGGAGATTGGGGCTGTGGCGCTGCTATATCACCGTTGGCCGCCCTTCTCTCGGCAATGCTCATGCCTTTTTTCATGTCATTGTCAATTGCTACCTGATTCTGATCAAGCTCGTCTATTGGCTTCAAATCATCATCATCCCCAAAAACCCATGTTCTCTCTTGACGAATGGTGGTGGCTCTCCTCCATCTGCTGCCATTTCCCAATCAATCTTCTTTGTTTTAAAAGTGCCAATATATATTAGGTCTAGCTACATGTATGAGTTTATGATTCCCACAGTATCAATCTACACAAACCCTAATTAGGGTTTTGAAGAAATGGATTGATACTGTGTTCACATGTAGGTAGCTGATGATGAACCTTAAACCGATCGAAAAACTCAATGGAGGAGAGAACAAAATAAATATATTCAACGAAATAAGATGCAAAGCTCTATATACTAAATTCTAGCTAGCTCATTTCTCACTCTACTATTTGCGGTTTTTGCGTTTTGACTCTAGTTTTGAGTGAGGGAACGATTGATAACACCAATAGAAATGCACGCTTTTTGCGTTTCTACACCCTCAAATAATAAATCGTGAGACGACTATGTTTTTGTATATGTGTGTATTTGCGTATTATGTGTTGATTCGTTGCGTATAGCTAGATTCATACTTATTATTCAATAAATTAATAGATAAAAGGTTAAAATATAAAGTTATGTATTTTGAAATTAATTATTATAAAGTTTTTTTTTTTTGAAGAAAATTATTATAAAGTTTTTAGTGTGAGATAAACTGGGATTGGACTGTTTTAGTTTAGCGGGTAAAGTGGGAAAGACGAGGTTTACCGTTAAATGTGAACAAGGTTTAGATTCACATATATACTCACAGTTGGATGATATTATATCCGGAGGAGAGGGCACGTGTTAGCCACATATCGACTACACCTTCTAGAATGTTGATTTTGTTATGAGATGCAAAAAGGATATTTCTCTATCTATCCTCTTTAATTTTTTTGATAAAATCTTAGGTTGTACTTGGATATAAAAAAAAATCACTTTTTGTTTTGTTAGATTTTTTTTTCTTTACTTAGAAATGTGATTATATATTAAAATTTTCAAAAAATACATTACTCGGTCACTCTTACTTTTTATCACTTCTCTTATATCAATCATATCTACCCACTTTCCCAAAAAAATCTAATCATTATTACATATTTCCCATTAATTTTACTATTTACTTAAATGAGCTAGGCGTGTAACATTGGGGACTAAGTAACTTTGGGGGCTAAATCAATAAAAACTAAATATTTAGTACTAAAAATTAATATTTTAAAATAAAATGTACATAAAAATTATTGATTTTCAAAAAATTTGGGGGGGCTAAAGTCCCCCATGTCCTAGAGAGCATACACCCCTGTATTTACTTACACATATTTTTAACTATCAATCATATTTAATTATTATTTTACTATTTTCATATCACATCATCTAATTTCATTATTAAATTTTTATTTTATATTCATTCACATTTCTAAAAAAAAATTGTATTCTCCTAACAATATTTCCACGCTATCCTCTAACTGAAAGAAAAATTTTAAAACAAACTTATATCCAATAGTAGCCTTACATATCCTATTATTTCGAGTACAGTATTCGAGGAGAAAAAAAATCGGGAAAATTAAATAGTTAATTTATTTAAGATTTCCGTACGTAGACGGTTTGTGAGGAAGAAGGGAAATAAATCATACAAACAAACTCCTGCATTAATGCAGATTTAGATTCTCACAAAAATTTCAATTAGTAAAGTCCGTCATATTAAGAATAACTAATTAATCAAGATAAATGAACAGATAAGTAATTACGGCAGAGATTAAAAATTCATTTATTGGAAAGTATATATCTCGTGCAAATTTAAAACAAAAAAATTCTTGCTTTTTATCCAATTTCCTAGCTCTTAATTTAATTATCCAAGCATATATCTACCTAAGTTAGCAATTAGGGAAGGCTTTCTGATGCAGACAAAAGCTACGTACAAACAAACGACGAACAAAAGCAACATGAATCCTTTCAAAAAAAAAAAAAAAGCAACATGAAACTTTGCGAATAAACGTATATTACAATGAAAAGAGATAAATTTCAAGTTTTAATATCATAAAGATAATATAGCACAAGAAATTTAAAGAACGGCTGAATTGATTTTTCAATTGTGTATACATGACTATTTATATATACAAGAAACTGCAACGGCTATATTTCTAAGAATGATAAATTGACAATGATGAGATATCATTGATATGATTGAGTCGTGATTGTTGCTAACGGCTATTTTTTTGTAATGCCTACCATTAATGTCAATATTGACCCTTAGATTAATTTGCAATAGAATTAATGATCTTATCATCATTAATCTCCCGTCAAGGTTGGTATGTAGTGGTAAAGACCTGATGAGAATCCATGGACAAAAGACTCTGTAACAGTACCAATTGGTCCGGTGACGAGGGCGAGGACAAGGAAATTTAAGGATGCACTAAATGGGCTGATTCAAATCATTCAGAACGAGGCCGAAAGTACATTACTGAAGGAGGAAGATGATCGTATGGTCCAGTTGATTAGCGTCGTCAACGGTCCAGAGTCCACCTCAGACTGAGCAACTAAAGGATGTCAGGAATACAAGCCACCTAGCTTCTTGAAGACCTCATAATCAAGTGCTCGATGGTGTTGTATTCATTTATCATAGTTAGTTGTAGTTTAGTTTTTATTTTGAGTCATGTTAGTGTTTTGGAGGCCAAATAAACCTTTAAGGCGCGTTTTGAGTTGTTATTTGAGTCAGGGACGAACAGGGGATAAAAGACTGAAGAAATCGAAGGAGGCAAAAGTCGTGGAAAGCACGGCCTGGCCGTGCTTAGGTTGGTCGTGCTTCTGGGCACGGCCGTGTGGGAAGAGGAGCTCGTGGGTTCGTGGAAAGCACGGCCGTGTTCAGAAAATCCTTCACGGACACGGCCTGGCCGTGCTTCCTGGCACGGCCGTGTGGGGGCTGGGCGCCGGGCGACGTGCGAAACACGGCCTGGCCGTGTTTCTTTGGCATGGGCGTGCTTTTTACCGGATTTTCGAATTTTTTATGTTTTTATTTCCTTTTCAGTTTTAAAGTTGTTTTCTTGGTAGGTTTGGGCTTGGACCCTTTATAAGGGTGAACACTTGTTACTTTTCATTCAGTTATCAATACAAATAATCTTTTTACTCTCAAATTGAGTGTTTCTCCAAGTGCTTCAAGATTTACGTTTCTTGTTGTAATTATCGACTTATCAGGCAATAATCTATAATTGCTTGTGGCGTCTTCGCATACTGAGGTTCTTGCTTCGGTAAGCAACGGGTCGAGGTCTCCACCAAATTAACCAAACTAGTGAAGATCTTGGGTTAACAACATATTGTTGTTGGGTCGTATGCACAGTTATTGCTGGGGTTCACATCAGTTGGTAATCAGAGCCATCTAGCAATGTTAAGTATATCCTTGTTCTTTGATTTTGTTATTTTCCAGAATTTCTCATAAACCCTAGTTCTTGAAGGGTATAAAAAAAAACGAATAGCACAAAAAAAAAATCAGCGGGTAAAGAATCGTAAACCGCGTGCAAAAAAAACGAAAATTCTGGGAAATTCGAAAATTTAAACCATAGTCTTCAATTTCATCTTTTACTATCCGTTGATTGGCTTGGTGATTTTCTTGGTGTGTTGAAGCGTACTTGCGACTGTCTGATTGGTTTATAATCGCGGCAAGTACGGGTACTTGGGGATTGTGAGTTGAGTGATACACAAGTGTATACACGTGAGGGAGTGATTTAAACATGACTGAGGAAAAACGACAACCGGCAGATTTAGGTAACAAGTTAGATATGGAGGTGATTGCAGACATGTTAAAGAAATTAATGTTGGAGACATACGGGAATCCCAAAGAGGCGCCGTGAATTGAGGAGCCTGCTGGTGGACCGCTATATTGGACTGATCGGAGAAGAGAGTCCAATTTCTTATGAGTCACAGAGTAAGTTAGAGGAAGACTAATAAGCAATTTTCGGAAAGATGTAGAAAGCCTGCAGAGTTGGAACGAATTCAAATTTACCTATTTATCAACAGACGGAATTTTAATCTCACTATAAAAGGAGGATGAACATGACATAGAGAGACACAGTTCTACCAACAAGTGCGCTTTTTTTACTTTACGTGACAAGCTGATTTTTCAGCTTATGAAGGGACACATGGACAAATATATTTTGTTGTATCCAAGTCGACACAGGTAGCTAAAATTGTGCAATTGGGTTTCAATACATATAGTCCAACGACTAAGAATTAGTCCAAGTCGGAAATTATTATTGACTTAAAAGTATAATCCCAAACAATTGATCCAATAAAAGTGCATTTATTTTTCTAGTCCAATCATGAATCCTAAACAATAATTTTGACTTTACCACCAATATATAGTTTATATTCATGAATAGTTATAATTTTGAAATGGTCGTGCAAATTATATTCTCCAAGAATCAAAACTTGCACGTTCTCTGAGTAACAAACGCTGTTTTCCTGTTACGCCAAACAAAAACGTCATCCTGCTATAATTGTCGATGGAGGATAATTCTTACCTTTGATCAATCCAAATATTACAGGATTATTAATTTAAGCAACAATACAAGCTTTGGATCCGTAAGTGAAGAAGCTAGTAAGAAATAACTCGAGATCCTATTAGATATTATCAGCAGAAATACTAAAAAGCGCACATAGGAGCGAGCGAGGTGAATAAGTAATTATGTAATGATGCAAAAAGTACAATATAATAATATAGCATAACTTTTATTTTAATTAGGAGCTGCTACAAAAAATGGCCGAGTATTGTATGAGATAGTGGATACATTGAACACTGTTCATCTTCTTAGAGAATTGCAAGTTGCTTACATCTACACACGTCCAATAATACTCTTTTCATAATTTCATCTCACAAAAATAAAAAAAATGGAAGAAAAAAAATTCCCATCTGCCTATAAATGCCCATCATGAATCAATCCTTAGCATCCCACAGCTTAATTCTTGTTAACACCCTCGAATTAACAAGTAGAGTTGTTCCTCTATTCTACTGTTCATATAAGCAATGGCCTCCAATCACACCAGAAATTTCCAAGCCATTGCAATATTTCTGTCTTGTTTGATTTTGTTTGTTTCAGTATGTTGTGCGGCTAACCCACCTCTCAAAGTGGGGTTCTACAAACGCTCTTGTCCCTCAGCCGAAGCCATTGTCCAAAAGCACGTAAACAAGTTCGTTTCTCGCAACCCTGGACTTGCTGCTGGCCTTGTCAGGATGCATTTCCACGACTGCTTCGTCAGGGTACGTATCTCTCATTTATATATAATGCATACAATATTATAGAATTCATATATATAAATTTCTTATTTTCTACAGTGTTTCATTCGTTTGGTGGACGAATGCCACCCATATAAAATAATGTTAATTTTGTATGCACGGTATTCACCTAGAGTATAAGATAAAAATTGTAGAAAAGCACGACAATTTTAACATGCTTCGGATTCCTCAACTGCACGACAACATTTCAATTCAGTTCTGTAACAGTTTCTTGTTAATCATGAATAGGGTTGTGATGGATCCGTATTATTGGACGGACCAAACTCGGAAAAGGAAAGCATACCAAACAAGGGAAGTCTACGTGGTTTCGAAGTGATCGACGCAGCAAAAGCCGAACTAGAGCTAAAATGCCCTGGAATCGTGTCATGTGCTGACATACTCGCATTCGCAGCACGCGACAGCTCCTGCAAAGTCGGGAACATAAACTACGCGGTCCCATCAGGCCGACGCGACGGGCGTGTCTCCCTGATAAACGAACCCCTCCTGGAATTACCGCCGCCATTCTTCAACGCCACAGCTCTCAGAGACAATTTCGCAAGAAAGGGACTTTCCCTCGACGAAATGGTCACCCTTTCGGGCGCTCACTCCATCGGCATTTCTCACTGCTCTTCCTTTGCGACCCGGATCTACCCGACAGTTGACCCGACCCTGGATCCAAAATACGCTGATTTTTTGAGAAAAATCTGCCCTCCTCCGGCTGTTAATGGGACAGCTGCTTCGAACCCGTCAGTGAATCTGGATTCGATCACACCGAACCGTTTGGACAATAAATACTACGTGGGTTTGAAGGCGAATAGAGGACTTTTGACGTCGGATCAGGTTCTGATGAGCAGCCCGTTGACTTCGAAAATTGTGGTGTATAATGCTAAGTATGGGAATGTGTGGGCTAAGAAATATGCTGCTGCGATGGTGCGTATGGGTAATATTGATGTGCTCACTGGGAAAAAGGGTGAGATCAGGAAGAATTGTCATGTTGTCAACAACTGATTAATTCATTGGCTAATTAAGGATTTGATCATGGTTTCAGGTTTCTGTCAGCTCGGAGAATCTCACGAGTTAATTCATGTTGTATGCATTATTTGACTTTTGACATGTTTTTTTGTGTTTGTAGCTTTGATTCATCTTGGAATTTCCACTCATTTGTTGATTTGATTCTACATTAATCAAGTGGAGAATTGTCTTGGTATTATTCAACCATTTCATTCACTGATTTTAATCATTTATCCATATTTCTAAGATATGTATCTGCTGAAAATGCTTCAAGATTTTGTATGTAACTCGTTTTAAAATTAATATAATTAATTCATATCCCACAATCATCACGTGATTTATTAAGAAACAAATAGAAAATTGAATTTAAATCGAAGATACCTTAAATCCATAAATCTATAATATACAATAATTGAGACCCTCCTCCACCATTCACGGGAAGACACCTTTAGCGGCCTCTTTTAATACGCTACCATCCGCAGTCCCGAATGTGGAGATCCTCCTCTTGGGTTTTCAAGGGAGCGCGCTTAGCGCCTCGAAAATGCTCCCATTCGGCTATCCCGGATGGGAAGACCCTCCTTGGTTTTTTTCGGATGCGGAGACCCTCCTCCTGTTCCCGATGGAGGTACCCTTAGTGGCCTTTGAAGACTTTCTCTCGACACTCTTGGAAGAACACACTCCACCAATGCACTTCGATCCGGTGGTAATAACAATTATTAGTATCAAACAAAGATAATCATGAAGAAACGGTAAAGTAATATATTTGTTTCACCCATGGCAAACCAAACCTTTTGAAAAACTTGGTATATTCAAGGCCAAGTCGAATCCTCATCTTTGTCAAAAAGTATTTCCGTGAAATTTAATCTCACCTGGAACAAGTAATTTAGAATACAACTGAAAAGTCATAATGGGTCGGGAAATGAGCCTCGTCTTGCATCAAAGCACCCGGGGCGGAGGAAGGGCACCAACCCACTCCGGGGGGGGGGCGCCTTGCCCCTCCCGGGGACACCTTGCCCACCTCCAGGGGAGGGATGCCCTTGCCCACTCCCGGGGAACAGGGCACCCTCATCCGCTACCATTAGCCCATATAACCCCAGGGCCAGGTCTAACATTTGCTTAATTGTCGCAGACAAGTTACCAACTCTAGAACTACTATCTTTGGAGAAGAAGTTAGACACTTTATAAAAAAAAAACTTTAACTTGAAGTGATCGCAAATTTAAGCAACATCGAGAGAGAAATGAATGGTGAAGGTAAAATGGACTATTAACCTACCAAAATAGCTAAAACATATGTTTTTGGAAAAAATTGGCTAAAAAGATGTTGACTCGGTTCCAATTCGAGGTGTCAAATGGGTTGGGTTGAGCCAGCCCAGCCCAGGTCCACATAGGTCCACCTCTCAATGGGTCGGTTTCGGGCATGGGTCGGGCTTCACGAGTTGGGTCTATGGGCACGAACTTTTATTATTGTTGTTTTAGTTATGCATAAAATGTATACAGGGCAAACATCAAAATTGAGTTGACATGGTGGTTAGCTTCTACATTTCCTACTAGAGTCGAGAGTTCCAATCCCACTTATCGCATTATTTTCAATATTTTGTAAACGAAAATGGGTGAGTTTCCAAGATAAAACTAAAAAAAAAAGGAGAAAAATTACCTTGACCTACTCGGGCTTGAGTGGGCCGATCATAGATCGATCCTGGGCTCCGGTGGGCCTAGGATGAGTGGGTCGGTTAACCATTTATGATCATACCTTTAGGTCCGGTCTAGGGACACCAATACTATTCATTGGCGGTCTAGGCCAGCCAAGCCAGACAGGGGGCCTCGAATTGGGTCGGGCTAATCCATCCACTTGACATCTCTAGTTCAAATGACTAAAAAAGTTTTTGTTGTTTAAGATATTTATATTTTCCTTAGTCAAATATGCTAAAACGGGTTTCGGGTTAAACAGACTACTATCCAATGTTCCGAAAATGAGTTAAACATGTCACTATCGGCTACAAACCAAAAATTAAAATTTTAAATGAAAACATGAATAACATTAACATACAAATTAATATGCAAAGCTAAACGCTCCATAATAATAAATAACACACGTAGTTTATAGTTGCATTATTTGGACATAATTTTAAAAGTCAAACCCACGAGCTTTAAATGGACTAGTCCGTTTAAACCAAAAAAAAAAAATCAATATTTCACACTTGTTAGTCTAATAATTACGAAATTATCATAGCCCTTGTGGATTGGGTCAGGCGCGACCTCTCTTACGGAAAAGGACCTGTGGGACGGTGAAATACGAGTTTTTGTCATTAAATTTTCACTTGTAATGAATATACGTGTCAAGTCGTGAATCTGCATGTCTCCACCCTCCTCTTCATTACACCTGTTGCTGACTTACACTGTTACACATGAACCCAGCAATATACATCTCTTGTCTCACACGCACACCAGAGAAACAATTTACTCAAAAGGAAAAAAGCTCAATATTGTTAATCGTCCATGGAGTCCGATGAGGTTGATGAGAACTACAACAAGAACCTTCCCATCTTCCCCAACCCATTCATTTTCTGCACCAATCTCCTCTCACTCCAATCCCAAATCATCTCCACATGTATCGTCAGCCTAGCGTCACCTTTCTTTTCCGTCATCTCCCTCGTCTTCAATTTCTTCCGCCGACCACAACCGCCGGAGTACCCCATCAAGGAACAAGACTCCGAGCCCGAGCCCATCTCCACGGTGGTTCGCGGCGGCAGCCTCCTGCTAGGGAGGATAGCGGTGGGGCTCCTGGCGGCGGCGTATGTGTGCATGGTGCTGATGATAGTGATGGTTGTTGCGGCGGTTTTGGGCGTCGGGTTGGTGAGAGCGTGGGCGGAGGAGCCTGTTTATGTTAGGGAGAGTTTGCAGTTCGATTACGCGGATGCTCATCCGACGGCTCTGTTTTCTTTTGGGAACAGGGGAGAAGGTGTGCCTGTGGGCCATACTCTTTATATTTCCTTGCTTCTTTTGATGCCTGAATCTGATTACAACAGAGACCTTGGGATATTCCAGGTATGTCATCCATTGTGTTATCTTATTAAAATTTCTGTGGATATGTTATTGAGGGGTATTTGTAATTTTGAAAGATAACTGGAGTTTTTCTGTAAATATGCTAAATCTCGGGGGTAATTTTTGCATTTATCTCATATTAGTCCATTTTTGTCATCAATTGGTCCTGAACTTTCCAGGGGAGATGTGCCCTGGGGGAATTAAAGCCTCTAGTCTAGCTAGGTCCAACATTTGTCGGTCTTAATTTTGCCGTCTCAGTAGTTTCGTGCGGGCCTTAGCCATAATCAGTGTTCTAAAAATAGGCGCTAGTGGACTAAGAGCGGTGGGGTCTAGCACCTAGGCGGGGAGGGGAGCGAGCTAGACATAGAATTTTGGAGGGGCTAATTAATATTGGGGACTAAATCAATAAAAAATAAATATTTAATACTAAAAATAATTTTTAGAACAAAATATGCATAGAATTCATTAAATTTTATAAAAGTTTGGGGGGCTAAAGCCCTCCTATGGGCACAAGAGGAACGCCCTGTAGGCGGGGCTAGGCGGGGCTTAATGGGGAGCCTAACGCCTAGGTGGGATTTTTAGACAGTGGCCATAACTAACATGAAATGAGGATTAAATATGTTGAGTTGAATTGTTCTAATCGAAATGTTGATCTATATGGAGAACACTCTCAAGAAAAGATGTGAACTAAAGCCTTAACTATATTATAGCTAATCATATTCATTTTGCCAAATGTGCTTATGGAAATTAAGAGAGATTGTATGTTTACTGACCGTTCTGTTGGTGCGGTTCTTGTTCTGTCAGTTGACTGCTGAATTAGTATCACTGGAAGGAGATCGAATCGCAAAATCAAATCATCCGTGCATGTTACAGTTCAGAAGCTGGCCTATTAGGCTCACGCGGACATTTCTGATGGGTGTACCCTTGTTACTTGGGATCACCGCCGAAACTCAGACAATTACCTTTCCAATATTAAAACACAAAGAAACCAGCTATCCACGGACAGAGTATATCCGAATAACCTTAATCCCCCGAGCTGGAACCGCATCCCTCCCTCAGTTTTACGACGCAGAAGTTATCGTACAATCTCGGCCTCCTTGGACGAAAGAATTGGTCTACAGGTGGAAATGGACGTTTTACGTCTGGACAACATTGTACATATTCGTCGTGCTAGTTATGGTTCTCGTTTGTTTTCTCAAGCCTCTCATCTTTCCGATCATGGCGACTCCTTTTGCCAAGTATGAACAAGATTCGGCAGAAGTGGAATTAGTGTCTCCGGAGCCATTGTCCAGACCGAGAGAAGAGAGAGAGGTGTCGGAGTCGCTGAGGAGATGGCAACGTAGTAGAAGTAAAAGGAAGGCGGCCCTTCTTCACGGGGCAATGTCCGAGGATGCTCGGTCACCGGCTACTAGCATTAGCGTTGCTCATGAGGGGGAGAGTGGTGAGAGTTTTGAAGAAGGTAGTGGAGATTCAGAATCTGTGTGTTTCAGAGGATGTGAGTGATGGATATACAGTTAATGGAGATCTTGATAGGGGAAAGTGTTGAGACTAAAATATATTTTTTTTTTAAGCCACGTTTTACATTGTAAGCCCAGACAGATGTAGAAAACATCATATATCTTGTAATGTGAGGAATGAGTTGTATATGCATCTACTACTGGAATGTTAGAACAGTTGTTTTGTGAGAAAGATCAATTTGTGGAAATCATGCCTGTCACAAACTCATTTCTGCATATTCTGTAAGTGATGGGTACTTCGTGGTAATTGAATGAAAAAGAAAAGACATAATTAGGGATAATTACAAAAACTAACCTGAGGTTTGGATTGATTACAAAAAAAACCACAGGGTTTTGAAAATTACAAAAATTCAATGAGGTTTTGTTTGTGTTACACTTTCAACCAGCAAAAACATTTTTGACACCCTTATTACCCCTTTACATTTATCATGATTCTTTGTATTTTTCAAACATGTCTGGATATCTTTTGTAATTAACCCAAACCTCAGGTAGGTTTTGTAATTATCCATATAATTATGAAAATCGAAATGAAACAAAAAGTAAGCAACTTACCAAAGCTTCATATTGAGTTAAAAATAAGCTTCTTATTGTAATCCCAAAACACATGACATGGAACATATTCAAATCCATCAGTATATTTCTTCGGATTGAACTAATTATTGTGAAGAACCCTTTTAGATAACTGTATCAATTTCAAATACCAACTAAAGACAAGCATCATATTACTATCTTTGGGTAGGTATCTGCACCTCTATAGCTTGTGAATAGTTTCCATGTCAGCAGCTTCCTTTAGAGTCCCATTCTCAACATGATCCCACCACTTGAACAAGAAATTATCAACCACCAATCTGAACCATGGGGATAGCTTCACACCCTCTTCACCAGCATCTGCTTTTCTTAAAATCTCTTTCAGATCTTCACGATTCACATATTTGACATCGGCTACTTCATCTGGATTTGGGTGCACCTTAACATCGCGGACGATGAATAGAAGATAGTCCACTGCGTATAGCGAGAAAGGTTTATCAGGCTCAATTCACAAACACAAATTGCATCCCAATAAGTAACAATTACCCGTAGGTATTACAATTTACAGATACCGTCCTCTTAAGGGTGCAATTTATAAAATAAAAACAAATGTTAAAGGGTATTTGTAATTTTGAAAGACAACTGGGCCTTTTTTGTAATTCGACTAAACATGTAGGTATTTTTATAATTAACCTTAATATATAACTACCGATCACATATATGCACAACGGGTAAGGAAAGACAGAGTATATGCAATATTTTTTTTTTTTTTTTTTTTGAGAGGGAGTATATGCAATATTACATTCATGCTCTCCCCACTTTCCATCAGATGGTGCTTTGTACAGTATACGCCCCAACGTAGTAAACTGGTCAACTGGGACGTCGTCAGCAGAAATGCCCAGTTCATCCAACAGCTTCCTTTGCGCAGCGTTTCTCACCCCTTCAAAATCGAGAATGGGTGAGTAACAATATTGGTGTTTGGGCAAAGCAATACCTTAGAAATTGAATTGTGCGGAAAAATATAGTACCGAGAGCATTCTCTTCAATGAGCTCAGAATCTCGGTACAGGGGATGACTGCAGCAGGTGTTTGTCCACACCAAGGGAAAGGTTACCTTTGTTGCAGATCGTTGCTGCACATCAAACAAACAAAATAAATAATGTCATCATTTTCTATTGCAAATAAAATAAGCTGGTCTAGAGCAAGTTGCCTGGAGTAAATTGAAACAAAAAAACTCCTTTTGAGTTTAACTCAGACACAGATTCTAGTATAGGACATATGTGCCATGCAACAGTTGAAAATACAAAGTTGACTCACATATTACTTTACATTATTACTTTTGTTGCATGTATCACTTTGCATCATGGAAATCAATATACCGAAATGGCTACTTTTTCCACCCTAGCACGGACGGATGCAGAAACTGTAGCATGGGGGTCGAAATTGAAAATATTTGAGAGACAGGTGGGGAAATTGGAAATATTTACGGAGACAAATAATTTTTATATGTAAATATATAATATGTAGATATATGTACTATAACATAAAAATTTGGGGGGGGGTGCATGGCCCCCTCCAGCCCTCCTCTCGATTCGTCCCTGCTGAAGCCTAGTTTCCAAAGCGCCATTCATTAGACTGACAAAATTTTGATATTCTTCATATGTTGAGCATGCAGCCCCCGTTTTAATCATGTCTTAAGCGTTCTAAAACCAATGTTCACAGAGGAACACAACAAAATACACTCAGGTAACACATACCTGAAGCAATAACTCATATTTTGAGTTAAACAGAAACACACTGAAAGCTCTGTGCAGCAAATTCTCAGACTCAATCTTTTCCATCAGGTGGCCTGCATATAGAGACATAGTTAATTCACGAATAATGTACTAAAAGAAATCTATTCCACATTATGTAAGAAGCAGCAACAAAAGAAGGTAGCCGAAACACTGCATTCAGCTAGAAAACTCGGCTTCAGTGAGCAGAAAAACAAGAGGATATTTACAGCTCTGGGATAATTTAGCATTCAAATCTGGAAAAGCTGAAAAACACCACCTAGTCTATCCAGTACAATGTTAATATTTAGACCATTTTTTCCTGAGAAATGATAGACATACAAACAGGAGCACTAATCTACAAATCATTTTTCAAGATCTATGTTCATATTTTGAGAAACGTTAATATAACTAATTAGTAAGAAAGGAGGGATGGCAATTTTTTTCTCCACTTCTTCGTATTTGCATAATAAACTAGAATCCCAAAGAAATTAAACAAATAAAAATAAAAAAGGTGATACAAGAGCAGATTTTAGAAGAATTGGAGAAGATATAGAGAACAGATTAAGAAATATGACAACAGTGGTAATAGAATGGACAAATCCTGATCAGTTCTATATCAGATTCAACTGCAAGGAGCAACAAATCTAAAGATGATCTTTTTAGTTCCCATTCAATGGGTTAATATAAGTAAAAAGAAAAACCATCACTGTTAGGTAAGCAAGACACCAAACTTTATGTCAAATGTAAAAATATTCCACTCAAATTCATGATCAAAGTAACTTAAATAAGGAAAAGAACAGCTCCTACTCACAATTGTATTTGGTATCATGGCCAACGACACGATCATTCTCATCAACCAATATACATCTGCAGAAAGATTTAAAACTTTAAGAACCGTCGTTTATTAACAGTAACACCCTGAAATCAAATAATCTAAAGCCTTTAATTTCTGGAACAGAGAAAAACTTCATAAGAAGTGCAGAAACAAACATGAAAAAGTAAACAACTTAAAGAACAGAAATCCAGCTAAGCTCTACAAGGCCTGAAAAGTGAAAACAACACAACAAAGAAGAGCTAACTCTATACCCAAAACTAAAATTGAAAAAGAAATGGGTGAAAAAGTCAAATACCAGAAATGTAAAAAAGCCCATTTCAAAAAAAAAAAAAATGGGAAAATGCATTTTCTCCCATTCTTCTATCAAATAGTAAAAATCTCTCCTTTATCAACATCAAAATCGAGTACATGAGTTAAAAAAGTACAAATTCGAGAATCAATTAAAATAAACAATGAAATTAACATTCAATTGCAAACCAGAAAATTCCCATTTGATCGCAAACTCATTTGACAGAACATTCATATCACACTTGAAGGAAACCCACTTAAAATCCCCATAATTCAAGACCTAAAATGCTGTGAATAAAGAAAATAATCAGAAATGAAGAAAGAGAAAACAGGGTTCGGTACAAACTCGTCCTCAAACATGAGGCGTCTCTGGACAGCGTCCATGGCGGAATCAGCGGTGACATCACCCATGGTTGACGGAGGAGCTGTGACGGACGAATAAGAGGAAGACGCGCGTACAGGACAGACCCTTCTGCAGTCAGCGGCGGAGGCGGTAGATGCGAAGAGCGATGTGGGCTTAAAATGGACAGATTTGAGTGGGGAAAATGAAGAAGAAGAAGAAGAAGAAGAAGAAGAAGCAGAGGTTGAAGGTGCCGCAGCCAACAAACTTTGAAAGCGGATGGCATTAATGCTATTGAAGGACGACATTTTTCTTGTTTATTACTGAGAATAGAAAAATAAAAACGTTCCAAGGAATTAATTTTAGCTGTAATTTGGGAGGTTGAGCGATGGAGTCTCAGCCTGCAATTCTTGAGTCTTCACTTTTTCTTGCAGAGAACTGATTCCTCCATCTCGATTCTGTCGCTATACTTATATGTGTGTAAATCAGCACTGTTGGAAGTGAAAATTGAGGGGGGATCTGTTATTTATTACTTCTTACTGTATTTTATTATTTTAAATAAAAGGATAATTACAAAAACTACCCCTAAGATTTGGGTAAATTACAAAAAAAAAAAAAAAAAAGATGTTTGAAGATTACCCCAAAAAAAAATTGAGATATGATTATGTGTTAAATGTAAAGGGATAATTGCAATATTTTTACAAATGTGAGGGGTGTGTTTGAAATATCTTTGCTTATGAAATAGTAAATTGTAATAAGAACAAACCTCATGGGACTTTTTGTAATTTCAGGGGTAGTTTTTATAATTGTTATTCCTTTAAAATAAGAGGTTGTCTTATATGACTATCTCGTGGACTCATGACTATGGATCTACAAAACATAAAAGTATGTTGTGATTATATTTACGTATATGATCCATCTACATATGATTTATCTCATTTATCATCGATTAGACCGTTTTATACAAGTTTTTTATTGTTTTAAAAATATGAGATTCATATTACTCAAATTTGAAGCTAATGAGATGATAACTTCTAATTAAACCCGACTTTTTAATCTATATTTTATTTTCATTTTTTGGTTGGGGTGTTAGAGTTTCAGATCTAAAAAGAAAAGTCAGCAAAAATAGTGGAATAAGACTTGCGCAGTCTTTTGAATTTGTCGATATCTTTTCAGTAAAACTTGGTAAAATTAATTATTCTCATTCATCAGCATCTCTTTGTCAATAAACAGTTTTTGTTATCACTTAGTCGTAGCTAGTCAGTGACAAACAGTGAAGATTTTTTTACCAATTTACGAGGTTAATATGTTGTCTGCCTAGTTTTATTGCATATTAAAACTTTTCTTAATTTGATTTTACATCTGATAATCGAAATTGGCAATGCGATCAGGCAATCTGGCCTTCAAGAATGACACGATGAAACTATGTGAACCTACTGATTGCCGATTTCTCTGTGTTCTTTTTTTTTTTTCAATTGAAAAAAATGTGATGGATATGCAATAACAAAAGTAAGTAAAAATAAAAATTCGAAGTGAATGATTGAATGCGTGCAAAAATATAACTTTTTTTTTCATTTAATGTATATACTTATTTTATTTGGTGCACGTGACACATGCAAATCTGGAGTGAAAAACAACTAATTATTAGGAAAGGGGACTAAAATAATATTCCAAATCTTGTGCGTCTCTTATTTTACCACCCCACCACCACATGTTCAAAATGAATCCTATTTGTATTGTGCCAATTATGAAAATAATAGATGGTGGATAATCGTGAAAATACTAATTTAAAAACAATATCATAATGGTACCTAGTTTTCAACAAAATATAATATAAGAATATGACTGGAGATTATTTACCTGGAGTTTTATGAGTCATAGTCAATGGTTGCAATAACAATGAATGAATTAGAGTTCCTTGTCCCATACAGTCACACGCCAATCTGCAAAACTATTTTAATACTCACCACGAGAGGCATGCGATGACCACCCAATACCCAATAACTCTCCTCGCTATGTTAAATATTACAAAAGTTAAATATTACTACTCAAGATTAAAAAAGAATGAAAAAGAAAAATGATGCGATATCACTTCGTTTGGTAAACTCTTATCAAACTCGAATTATTGAGTGAGTCAATTCACAATCTATAAAAAGTTGTTAAGAGCAGCCCTAGGGAAATCCTTCGACGTTCAGTTTTAGAATGAGTCTCTGCGAAAATTTCTAATTTTTTTTTTGTAATTTACTAGTCAAAGATGGAATGTCAAATGCTAATTAATTGACATAATATGCAAGATAAGGGCTAATTTAACAAACTAATTTTAATTAAAAACTAATTAACAAATTACCGTAAATTTTTTTGAAAACAGCGTGTGGAACGTTGTTTTCTGAATTTCTGAATTTCCGTAGAAAACGGGGTTCAAAACTTTTGTTTTTGAAATTAAAAACATATAAATTAAAAAATATATAAATTAGAAAACGGGGTTCAAAACGCTGTTTTCTAAACGCTGTTTTGGTTCAGTTCGATTTTTCTAGCATTGCGGTTCGATTTCGATTTGATAAAACATATAAATTAAAAAAAAACGATGATTTGAAAAAGAGCTTAACTTTTTCTGAAAAAAAAATTAATTTCAGAAAACAGCGTTCCAAATGCTTTTTCACCTAATTTTTTAGAAAAAAATTACCGTAATTTGTTAAATTAATTTTTAATTAACATTAGTTTGTTAGATTAGCCCAAGATTAACAAATTAATTTTTAATTAACATTAGTTTGTTAAATTAGCCCAAGTGGTCTGAAGTCAAACTACAAATGGTAGCTCACCGGCAGGCGGCAGGCCTATACCACATACTATTTCCCTGACTAACCCAATGTATTCGCCAGCTTTAGACAAGTATGCCCTAGAGGTAATAAACCCAAATAAAACAATTACTGACAAATCAGCTCATAAGTTTTGGAACCAATCTTGTTTTTGTTCCCAGCACATCTTCAGCAGTAATTTTCAGACACAAGTTTGCCGAAACAACCCATTCATAAAAAGCCTACTACTAAGACCCAGTTTTCTGAAAAGCACCCACCTAGCGTTAGTAGATAGGATTAGGTGTAGCCTAACCGAAAGAAAAATGTAGGCATCAAAAGGAGTCTAGACTCTAGTGCCAAGGCAGGGGTTATTTAGAACAATGCTAATTGCAACCGTGAAGCCAAAAACTTAATGCACCCATCAAAGCAACAACCACATAAAGCACCTATTTCCATATTTTACTCTTAATCTTTGTATTCGTTCATATCATTTTCCAGTTTGTTCATCTATGTTTATCTTCGCAGCAGTCCAGGAATAACTCATTTCAACTTTTGCCACATTTCTGGATCTAACCATTTGAATACTCCACCATACCTTCGATTCTGATAAAAAAAAACCCAAAATATAACAAGCACAATCTTTAAAATAAAACTACATAAAGTGAATAAATTCTCCCCATATATCGGCCATGCCCAAAACCTTCTTTCTGTATTGTTGTTATTTGTTCAAAAACCCTTCTTTGGGAGCTCCATCCCATAACCACAATACATCTCATCCACATTCTATTGTTATTGGAAAAAGTCATTCTAATAAAGCTTTGAACCATAATACCTCACCATTTTCCTCCAAGATCATTCTTGATATCTTGATTTCTTTCTGTGCAATTCTGAAACTTTCTTGTGTTTGCCCTATAATGTTGCGGTTGGGTAACGAAAAAGGTGTTGCGTTTTTTCTGTTACAATGAGGCCACAGTTTTTCCTCATAAGCTGCTGCAATGTAGATTTTCATTATTTTTTAACAGCAACTTAACAAATGGGGACCAATGAAAATTTGAAATATTAGTGACCCATATTAATGAGGTCAGAACCTTAGATACCAAGATTGACTTAATGGTATACTTAAAGGACCAAAAGTGAAATTATCCCATAAGGATTTTTGTGCGCCTGGAACAGCGTTTTTGTACCTAAAATGTGGATCAATCGCCATTCTTTAGATGGCCAACAAACTATGTGACTTAGAGGCAGCTTTCACACACTCCCTGACACAATTATCCAAATTCCCTTCATAATCGGTGATTGTTTGGAACCAACTTTGCGCCTCTTAGCGCCTTCACTTTCCACAAACGATTGCTTGCACCCTGACCATTATTGTTTCATATTTACAACAATGTCAGGCGTGTGTGACTGAGTTCCTAAACTCTTAGTCATGAGTAAAGCTGCATTGGACTAAAACATATTGATGTTCACAATCTAAAATATAGAAAAAGTTTGTGTACATGTAAAATTAGAACAATAGAATATCAACGGATAAATATATATACCAACATATGTAATTATTTGATATACCACATTCTCACATTGTAAGTTTTTTTGTGTATGACACTCTCAAGCTCCTACTCCTGCTCCAAGTTCATGTATTAATCCATGGCTTAATACCTAGGTACAAGGCCTTAAGGCTTGAATTCAACTTAAGTCAATTCAACTACTAACTTCACAAAAAATACATTCTTTCATTGTAATGATGAGTTATCCTAAAAGTGCAAGTGGGCGTGTACAAGAGGTCCATCACAGAGACCTTAGAGAAACACCATTACAATGTGAGAGAGAGAGAGAGAGTTATGTATATGAAAATAAAGAATTTTCCACCGAGCATATGTACAAGCAAGTGTGTTCACAAGATGACCAAAGTTATCTCTCCCATAAATATCAATGCTATCAATTAATATGAATACTATTATCACACAATGTGATACATGTACCTAATGAGATGCAAAAGGTATCTTGATTTACAAGTTCTCACTGAACCTTTTATTAAAACTTAAGAAAATATCTCATTATATTCATATAGCTATTAGTATCATAGTTGAGACAAATTTAGATTCAAAATCACAAAACATTCATAACATTCTCAAACACATTCCTTTAATCATAATCTAAAAACCCCCTTGCTAAGAGCTTTGTAGGCTTTAGAAAAAGGACACTCCCTCAATCTCCATTAATTACTCCTTTTCCACTTCTGGGGCGTCTAAAAATAAGGTTCATTCTCCAAAATGTTTTTTTTCCAAAACTAGCCTCTCACTAAAAGTTACTATTTCAAAAGCAATATCGTTGATAATTTTCAAGTTTTATCTATAACTTTATCTTTATGTTGAGTCAAGACAGGGATATACAGACATATACTGAATATAACCTTATTTTCTCTATCCAGTTCTACAAAAATAAGAACACGATACACTACATTAGCCCTGGATGCACAACAGTAACACTGTAGAAGATTGGAAATTTTCAAGGTGATAATTGCAAGATAATGTTGGCAACTTCAGGTGCAGAGTCAGATAAAACACAAAACTATCTGCACCTACATAAGAAGTACTATTATAAGATAGCATTCTTGAGCTAGGTGTACTTCTCAGTGATGGCAGTCTTTACCATCATGACACTAGTTAAAAAAATAAAATTTGGCGTAGCAATGGGTTAGCCCTCCAATAAGGTAGATCAATTTCCAACAAATTACCTCAACAAGAGCCTACTATAGACATATCATCATAAAACATAATTAAAGAAGCTACTAGTGATAATATGACTCAAATTAAGAAAACAAATAGCAAACTACATTAAACAAAATCTAGCAAAACAACCCGCCATGACAGCATGGGCCAGTACCATACTGTAGAAGATTTCTTATGACAGCTAGCAAAGGATGCAGTTTGCTAATAAAGATCAGGGACAGAGGAGTTGTCAATGGATTGACTTCCATTTCACAATATTAACACTCCAAAAAGTCATACTAGGTAAAACATGCATCATGTAGAAGCAGCATAAACAAATACACCCCATGTATGCACAATCTTAATCATCAATTATACTAAAACATATAGCCAGGTACTGCATCACCAATATTATACGACCATACTGACCTTTGGAGGAGACAATAAATATATTTTGACTGGCTAAATATACTTACATTCCTATCAGAATATATGAACGAAAATATGACATCCCTCAGGTAGTATTTTAACTGTAGACACCCAATGGAATGCAACAAGATAGTTGTGTCTATTATCATGCCCTTTATTCTGATCCAGTGATACTTGTTGTTAGAAAAACTGCTATCAGCAATATAGTGAAAAATTAGGCAATAAGGTGTACAAATTTGAAAATTTCAATTAGGTTAGCTCCATTTTCCCCAATTATGAGGCCTGGGCTCTTTTTCTAAGCATAATAAGACATTTCCACTCGATGATAAGTTTAAAATTCAGCAAAATCATTACTTATTAGCAAAAGACAGAACCAGAGGGACAACTATACCAATGAACACAACTAGCATTAATCCATATCCATAATAGCAGTCAACATAGCATGACATTACAACAACAAACAAGACCAGAGTCTGGCAATTTATTTGTCGACAATAGAAACGGAAGAGGAGCACGACTCTTTTTTTCTTTTTCGGTTTTCAATTGAACAACAGAAATATAAGCAGGAGGAAAGGGATTCACTTTTCACTTCTTCAAGCTGCCGCGGATGCCGGGCTTAGGCTTCGAGGAGTCGGGTGCAATAGTAGCGTGAAGATTATTGAGTTTGGACTCGTCGAAGGGGATTTTTGGATGGCGAGCGTCGTGGTGGATCTGCATGGACTTGATATCAGGAGCAGTGACCTTGCATAGGGGGCACTCGAGCTTGGCGTGGCCGCCCTTTTCCAGACCGGATCGATCGGCGAGGCCAGCTTTGCCTCCGCCACGGTTAGTGAGGGCAGCGTCAACTTTGGCAGCAATCTCCTTGGCTGTGTGTTTCTTGGGTTTGGCTTTTCCAGTCATGGTTGTCCGCAAGAAAGAAGCCGGGTTCTATTAGGGCCTGAATTTGGGGATGATTGATGAGAGAGGGAGGAGGAGACTGGTTGAGGGGGAAAGCGAACCCTAGCTGGGTATTCGATGCTATTTCCACACACACACATATATATATTTAATCCATTAACTTTTTATATTTAATATTTGGTGATTTGATAATTTTCAGTGCAAAACATTTAGCAATAGTTGAATATTTTGTTTTCTATAAGTATGAAATTTGATTGGAATTCTATTTGAGACCACCCCTAGGCCCTATGGCAGATGCAAAACCCAGAGTCTCGGTTTCGAGGAGCCTGGGGAAAAAAAAAAAAAAAAAAGAGTTGGGGCCTCTCTTGTTTTTCCATGCATAATACTAAAATCAATGTAATAAAAATAATTTCATTGATTTTACATATAAAAATAAGATGTATAATAACAAAAATACCATACTTCAACTTTTTTTTTCGAACGATAGAATTTTATTATAACAACTCAAAAACTAAAATTACAACTACAATTGTAGAAATGCAACGGGCCTAAGAAATTCGACAAGACTAACTAAGAAAGTAGTTAGAGAATTGGTAAAACCAATTGAATCACATGGACTAAAAAACTACCCACCCCAAACTAACCACTCCAGGAGACTTCAAGACTCTTAAAAGAGATCGTAACACACCGAGAAAAAAACTAAAATCGGGCACGAGCAACCACTACATCTTTGCAGAACAGAAAAACTCGATCCGCCTACGAGTTTCCCAAATCAACCGAGAAAAGAAAACACAAACAAAATAAGAAAACAACAACTATACTAACAAACTAGAGAGAAAAAAAAATTGTCTTTCCCTCTCCCAAATCTATCGACGCACCCATCGTCTTCTCCGCTCCGAGACACCTCCGTGAAGCTTCGACCCGCTTTCGCCCGGGACCAAAAATTCCGACCACCTTCATACATCCAAGGGACCGCCATTTGGTATCCCACCAATAGAAAACATGGAGGGGGTGGGAGGGGGCTACTGTAATAGGAGAGGGATGGGGAAAAGTGCTAGGTTTTTTTTTTTTTTTTTTTTTTTTTTTTTGGGGGGGTTAGAGAAAGGGAGAGAGAAAAATGTTAGAGATAGTTTAGATAGGTACAATGATCCTTCAACTTTAACATTTCGATTTTATTAAAATAAAGTAAAAAAATAAATCATTCAATATGATTTATCATAGAGAATAGACAATGAAGAAAAGGAACTACTAATGAATTAGTTGAAAATTCGATAATTTTCATATTTAACTGCATTGATTGTGTTTTTAAATAAATTCATTCTCAATTGAAATTTGATATAATGCATTCAAATCCTTCTACCTTTTTACCCTTTTTATCCCTTTTTATCCCATCCAAATTTACCCTTTTTATCCCAAATTGAAATTTACCCTTTTATCCCATCCAAATTTTTTTTTACCCTTTTTATTATCATATGAACTTCTGTAAAAAAATGTCAAAACTTTATCCAACAATTAAAACACTATAATGTATTTATTTTATATTTAAGAACAAAATTATGTTCAATTCTACATGAGACCACCCAGTGGCAGATGCAAAACTCATTCTTTATTTTACTTTATCCATACACTCCATTATTTAACAAATAATCAACTTTTATTTATAATACAATTACTTTAAAATATTCTAGAATTAATAATTGACACTCAACATTACTTCAATTTAATATGTTATTTATTTAAATTTTAGTGAGTACTTCTTTTATTAACAATGAGTTTCTCTTATTCATATAAATAATAGGGTCACTATAATTTAAATCAAGTATACCAATTTTAGTATTTAATTATTTAGTATTAATCCTAATTTTTAATAATTTAATTACTCCACGTAGTCTACAACATCATAATAATATAATAACAATAATAATAATATAATAATAAATAATAATATAATAAAATAGATTGGTTTTTTCATTTTAATTTGAGCTGTGCCGCTGTGGTCCTGTGGAGTGTGGAGCACTGTATATCCTGATATGATTTAGTACGAGTAAAATTATCTCTCAGTTCAGCAATTTCCAGAATTGAATCTGCATGGCCATGGCGGGTGGAGGAGAAGATCAAGCAGGAGGCGGCGACGTCAGCCTTATCTTCGTGTACGGTACTCTCAAGCGCGGTTTCTACAACCACAGGCTGATCGAGGACCTGATCCGAACGCGCGACGCCGCCTATCTCGGACCCCACACCACCGTCGAAGCATTCCCCCTGGTGTGCGGGCCCCACGGCATCCCCTACTTGATCAACCTCCCCGGATCGGGCCACCGCGTCCGTGGGGAGCTCTACTCCGTGTCTTCGGGCCTGGGTCAAGCCCGCCTCGACGAGCTGGAGGAGTCGACAGAGGCCACTACGAGAGACTGCCGGTGGCTGTGACGGCGGCGGAGGCGGACGGCGTCGGGGAGAGAGTGCTGGAGGTGGAGGCGTATTTTGCACACCGGGGATTTGGGGAGGCGTTGTGGAAGAGGTGCGGTGAGGAGGGTTTGAGTGAGTATAGTATGGAGATGGGGAACAAGTATGTTAGGAGGGAAGATAGGCCGCCGGCTTCTAGTTTCATTCATGATATCCACAAATTCATATCAGAGGGCAATTGACCTTCTTTTAATTAATTTAGTTACTGAATTATTTTAGATTCATAACATAACCATTGCCTTGCTGATGCAAAATTGTGTTTGCAAGAATCACAACGAATCAATTCGATCCATGGAACTTCATTCACCTGATTTAGATAAGGAACTTCTTTAGTATTTCTATTATTTGGCAATGCAGTGCAATCTTGTTAGTAGAAGACCTTTATGATGAAGTTGCTTTCCTTTATCTTTCTTCTTGTTTGTGCTTGAGATTCGTTTTGGATATTCAATTTCTGATACAATGTCGGAATTCTTTTTGGTCGACACATTTATCTGTTCGTTATTATATGTGCACTAGACTGATTAACTTGGACTCTGTAGTTATTGATGTATCTCACCTCTTGATGCCTTTCTGCAGCCAAAGTAGGATCTTTCAGCTCCATCATATTAGAAAAAAAACACAATAGCTTCTTATATTCAAGTAGCTGATAGAGATTGCTCAGATCGTTGGAAAAACCTCAGATATTCAGGTCAATACAAGGTGGTTTTTACATGGCTTTGATACTTCAAGCAAGTAGATTCTGCAGTATGATGATCCACACAGTTACACAAGTAACCGTTCCCACAATAAACGGTTATAAGATCCATGTGTACACAATTGGTAGTCTTTAAGATAATATATTATTGGTAATACATTATATTTCACAGCTTTGTGTCACTCTTCATTGTGCAATGGCAGTATCATGAAAAATTACATTTGTTTTATAGCAACATCCTCACATTGGGTGTTTCAGTTTCTGCTGCGATGGCAAGCTCAAGTTGGCTCCAAGGAATAGAATGTAGATTAGTCAACTCCTGTTCCTCAAGATTATTCCAGCAATTTGAGAAGATTGAACTTGCACAACCATCCAACCCTATGTGAGTCACATGCTTCACATCTGTTGGAAACCCAATTTCCAAATCCATTTCTGGTTGTAACTCATCCTTGTACTCTGAAACAGATAAATTAGGATTAGAACTATATGATGCGTGCATGTGGGTGTATGTGTGCGTGAAGAAGGCGGAGATGCAGATGTACACACAGATACAAGAGAAGATTCAGAAATCATCCTGTATCTGGTTTGGAATTCAGATTTGATAGTCGTGCGTTCATAATCTAGAAAAAGAGAATGATCCTCTGGATAACTTGATTATATTCATGTGAGCCTTATTAGTTGGTTTTGGCAAGGTTTGGCTGATTAATCTTAGAGATTAGGGACAAGAATACAAAATATACTTACAGTGGCCATCGTGATTTTTTACTGTATGAGTAGAAAATGGGATTACTAGCAAATAGTGAGCCAAATTCTTTCCTTCTCAAACTTGCAATATTATCACTGGCTTACCAAAAAACTGAGAGAAGGTTTTGAAATTCTTGAACAGCTTATGGAATCTTGATAAACTTTCTTCGTCATCCAAATATTCCTGTTTGTCCTCCTTTCCCTCGTCATGTGTTCCTTCATAGGCAAAGCAAAAGTTAGCCTTGTCAAAAGATAAAAACAAATACAGAGAAAAGATTATGTGGGCACTTTGAATGAAAATGTTTGGTGCAGTGTGTGTTAAAGTGTTGAGAGAGAGAGAGAGAGAGAGAGAGAGAGAGAGAGAGAGAGAGAGAGAGGAACTTGTGCGAGTCGGATTGGTATTCAGCTTTGATCTTTTACTATGCTGCAAAGCAACTGGAATGCTGGATTCGGAGATACAACCCGCAGTGAAAGGTAGGAACACAATTCTTTCCATTAAATCCCTCATGTTGAAACAAGTGATTTGTTGAAACAAGTAATATGTTGGGTTGGAGGAATGGGATTGTTGGAATATATATGCTATGTATTGGCTTTATTTTTAAGTTATAATTATACAGAGTATTGGGAGTCAATATCCACTCAAGTTTTTCTTTTTAATCACAGCAACAAGTAGGAGACTTGATAAATTGTTAGTTGAGTTGCATGTTATCTACATATGGCTTTGATTGCTAGATTTTGATGTAGACGTATTGTTACAGATACATTTCTTTATCTCTCAGTTAGTTCCAAATTGGTGGGCTCCTGCTTTACTTACCTCTCTTAAAGTAGAAGCCAACAATATTTGCTTTTTTTCCTTTTTTTTTTTTTCCTTTCTATTTCCTGCTACCAAATACCTCATCTGAGTGTAGCCTGTGATTAGTTAGATTTTCTTCAGTGCCATGATCGTTTTACTTTTTCGTTATTTTTTTCTCGTATACGAATAGACCTTAAGATTCTCCACCAGAAACAAGTGCATTACAAGCAAACTTCCGAATCCTACTTTGGTAGGAATAAATGTGGCCAAATTGTGATTTAAAAGTGCCCTGTCCAAACGGACCTGATAGCGCATACTTGTGGTTGTTCTTGATTGCTTTAAGAGCAGAATTCATATTTGAAAACTGTGGTCCTAAAATATCAGTGGCACCATAGATATTCTCGAAAGTTAAGTATATAGCAGTATATCTGTAGCTCAACCTACATCTGGTAGAGAGCTGAATCTGCCAACTTTGGACCTTTTTGGAAAGGAAGTTTTGATATTCTAATTTGAATAATGATGGAATGTAGTTGATGTGCAAAACTAGATTCAGCTACAGTATTTACATCAATTGAGGAGGCCAGTTTAATGTCAGACAAATTAAAATTAGAAATCCTTTTAGTACCAAATCTGACAACAGAAGAGGGGAAAGTTTCTCTGATCAGTTGTATAGACTAGATAATATTTTCGTCGTTGTTTATTAAGTAAATACTGGGAATATTCTTAAGTCTATACACAACAAATTGACAATATCAGGGTCTTGACATAGACATAGATATAGATTACCGCGCGCTGTGAGGTGAGGCGGCTTTGCACGTCCAATACGCTTTCAGAAAAAGATGTTGATGTGTTCTGTTATTCGAAATCATGAAAATTACTCAACCTCAAACTTCCATCTCACACAATCCAAAATCAGCAAGAGAATTGTCGCCAACAAAACTTCTTCCCGTGTGGAAAAGGACACTGTCCCTTATAACTTAACAGCTGATCAACCTGAGAAAAATTTATGGGCTTCAACTTCACAATCAATCTTGAAATACATGATTTAAAGTTGATGTCAAATCCAAGCGTAAATTCTTGACTTCTTCGAATGTCCACTTTTAGGTCAAGTGGTTAGAAAAGCAGAATGTTGCTTCACTTGTACCCAATTGTTCTGCATTGACACAGAACCTTCAAAGTATCGCCCGCCAACATATCATTTGAATGTAGCAATTTAAGAATGTAACGATGCATGTCAACATCAGATCCTAATTGCAATTGTGTCCAAGATTTCTTTCCTACAACAACTAGATCCAAGATTGACCAGGAAGTTTTGTACCTTCACTTTCCAGCATCAAACCCCTGAATTTAGCTGCCTCCTCCCAGGATTGGTTTGCTGAATAAGTGTTTGACACAAGAAGATAAGGATCAGCTTCATTTGGCTCCAATTCAAGTAATTTCTTGGAGACCCAATTCGTCATCTCAACATTCTTGTGTAGCCAGCAAGACGATAAATATGTTCTCCAAACTTCTCTTAAATGATGGATCCCATTCTCATACACAAAATATTTGATCTCCTTTAAGTGACCCGCTCGGCCAAATAGATCTACCATGCAAGCAAAATGTTCGATATCAGGCCGGATGCCATACACATCAATCATCATCTTAAAATACTTGCAGCCATCTTCTACCAGACCAGCATGGCTACAGGCCGTGAGAAGCCCCACTAAACTCACTTCGTTCGGTATAATACCCTCATTTCGCATCAATTCAAATAGCTGAATTGCTTCCTTTCCTAATCCATGCATCGCGTAACTCGATATCATTACACTCCACAGCACGATATTACTAGTTTTATTTTGCTCGAAAAATGACCAAGCATCATCCAGCTTTCCACATTTGGCATACATGTCAATCATGGATGAACACAAGATAATATCTTTCCCGTGTCCTAATTTCAGCGTACGCGCATGAATCTGCTGGCCGAGCTCCAAAAGAGCAGTGTTAGCAGAGGCAGCAACAATAGTAGTGAGAGTAAACAGATCCACCTCAAGTTGCTCATGCATCATGGAGCTGAAATATACCAAGGCATCTTTTATCATACCATGTTGAACACACCCAGAAATCATAGTACTCCAAGAAACAGTTTGAGCCATTAAATCATTATGAGATCCTTTAGAATACCTCAGTCGTAATTCACGGAAAATTATGGATGCCTTCTCCATTTCCCCACATTTACAGTACATATCAAGAAGTGCAGTGCTTACAAATGAATCTTCATCTATCCCAATCCTAAGCAGCCGGCCGTGAATCTGCCTCCCTAGTTTTAAACTCTTTATTGAAGCTGACAAAACCAATGATATAGAAAATGTAACTCTATCAAAAGTAGGTCCAAGTTTCACCATCTCATAGAGAAGCTCAAGTGCGTTTCTCTCAAACCCCTGTTGCAGAAGTCCATCAATGATAGTATTCCAACTCGAAACATTCTTGATTGGCAATCTCCAGAAGAAATCAAGACTTTCCTCCATCTCACCCTTACTTAAGTTTGCAGCCATAACTATATTCCAAGAAGTAGAATCTTTACCATCCATCAGCTCAAATAATCTTTTCACATAATGAAACATCCTGAATTTAGCATAAAGATCAAGAACAGCATTCTGCAGCGCGACGTCCACATCAATCCCATTTCTGATTATCCAACCATGAATTGCCTTCCCCATCAAAAGCCCGTTATTAACGGAAGCACAACATTTGAGCACACTGGACAAAGTGAAGGCATTGGGAGCAACCACCCCTTCATTTTGCATCTCAGTAAAGTAATCCAAGGCAATCCTGTGGTGCCCGTATCTAGAGAAGCCCGAGATGAGAATCGTCCAAGTTCTAACATCTCTTTCGGGCATTTCATCGAACAACTTCCTTGCATTTTCTAAATCAGAAATTTTCAAGTAAAGGGACAGGAGATAGTTAACAACTTGCAGGACGCGGGTAGAGCCATTTTTTAAGAGGGTGGAGTGATAGGCCTGTGGACTGCAATGAGGAAATGAGGAGTAACATACCAAGTGCTTGATTTTGTGCCTGGAATTGATGATGTCTGTTCTGGTTAGAAAACAACAATTTGACGGGCATAGAGTTGTTCCTTTGGCTAACCTCCTCACATAAAATTAAACAACTCTTATTAGTTTCTAAGAACCAACAATAATTTGTATTTTGTAGGGCTTTTTAGTGAAAAAACCGGGCTATCCAAACGAGCTTACTTTCCTGGGCTATCCAGACCTCGGCTAAAGTCCTAAATTTTAAGAGTGTGAAGATTGGGTTGTCCAATTGAGCTAGCCAATTAGTGGTACCCACACTCTTAAAAACGTTACAAGTACTTAAGCTGTAGGTCCTAGGCTCATTTAGGATAGCCCCGGTCGTTACATTTTGTCCGTTTTTCTTCTCTCGTTTTGAGATTTTAAAGAATGTTTTTATTCTTTGTTGCTTTTTGCTGAACTCGAATTGGAAGACCTCTAGAATTTAGATATGGTACTTCCGGAATAGCTTCATTGGTAATTTATAGGATTTTAATTGGTGCGTTTATTTGTAAAGAATATTAGGTAATCACTAAGCTATCATTGGTCCATCTTCAGTATTCCATAATACTACAATTTAATGAATAAAAGGTACAAAAATCCATAGTGTTGCGTTAGTTGATTAGGCAGAGGACTTGGGACAGCTTGTACCTGTAGAATTAACCTCTAACTATAGTATAGTAGTGTGTTTTTGTAGAATTCTCCATTAGAAGAGCATCATCATGTAAACTTAACCACGCATAATATATCATTTCAAGATAATTTGAAATAACTTCTATTCAATTATATGGATAACGATTTCTATAACTGTCAAGACTTGGAAAAGTAGATATCCATTGCAAAAATGGTGTGTAGTATGAACAAACTCAATAAATTTTCTTGGAGCACATAACTGCTTGCAAATGATTATCGGGCTAATCTACAAAACTTGACGAATCATAGAGGAGGATAGAAGTATGAAGATAAGGAAAAGCCCAGGAAAAGCAACCCTCCAATTGTCGCAACAGTACGCTGTGAAATTTTTGATGCCAGCATACTTCCACCGATCACTGCCAATGATGTACAAATGGTGTGTCCTATGGTAGCTCCTACAGCAACTCCAACAGCATTTTTATGTGTGGCTAGCTGTGGAACAGGAAAGAAAGCAAGTAAACAAAAAGTTTGAAAATCCCTCCATCGTGCTAACAGTTCTTCAATCGCAATTCAAATTTGTTAAGTGGAAAAGAATCATTAGTTCTCTATTGTGGCATATCAACAAGCTGAGTACAGTGATGCTAACAACATATACGATCCCCAGAAGCTGTTTAGATACAATTGGATTCCACCAAATATTAGGCTCTCAGACTAATACTCTATCGATGCCCGTCAATAAGAGAATTTCCCTATGCTTGTTAAATCATCATGCTCTTCATTTAATCTATTCAGTTTACAAAATTATGTTCTTCTTAGCACTTTCTTCACTTGTTTCAGAAAGAAACTGGAATATCACAGCCTTTCAAGCTCTGCTAATGGTTTGTTAGTGTTCTTAATTACTTCAGTCTCTAAACATTTATTCAAAATCTTCATTGACATATCTGTGAAAACTGCAGTGTTAGACATTATTGACATACTGAGTTGATTTTCTTATTGTTAACCTATAAAATCGACATTCTTTAAAGCATCAAAATAATTTATAGTGGCTTCTGTCAAACCATATGTAATGATCTCAGCCTTGGCCACAACCGTATTAATAAATGACCGAAATCTTATTGGGAATTTTGAAATGAAATAGAAGATAAGAAAAAGAATTCATAACCACTGTAAGAGCAAGCTTGCTTGAACTCTGACAAATATAGAGTGCACGAAGATTTGCAGTGAACACAAAATCTTACCGCAATTGTTGCTATCTGGCTACGGTCTCCCCACTCCGCTAAAAATGTCAAAATAAAAGACTGCACACAGATCATTGGAAGGTATAAACATTAGTCCCACTTATTTGAAAGAAAAAGAAAACATTAATGGAGCAAAATGTTGCTAACATTACAAAGACTAAGATATACCTCTAAAAAGATTGGTGTAAAAAATCTTGAAAGGAAACGCCTGAACGTTGTTTTCCCTTGTCCAGCTTCAAGCTTTTCTTCTACCTGAAGTACTCAGTCTCAGAGCCAATCCACAGTATGTAAGTAATATAAAACTGACAGCAGGCATTGTGGCGATACTAAACCAAGTATACTGTGTAGCATTTGAGCAGAAAATTTAGCAAGGAAAACATGAGAAAATAATAGCAGATAACTGAGAAGTATCTTTACGCCCCAAGCAATAAAATAGTGTGAACTAGTAGAATATATATATCAAAAGGGGAGAGATGTGCTCAGCAAATAAACCCACTTCCATTGCTTCAAGTGAAAATTGAGTGCAGGAAAGAGTCAAAACTTAATGAAAGCAAAAAACAAATTGTAAGTCAAGCATGTAAGAAACTGTCGAAGCACGTTGGCTTAACCACCGGATTTCAGAAACAATAAAACCAGGCATAATAGTTGCACAGAAAAGGAATAATGCATACACACAATATCAATAAGTATACACCTGTTCTAGAGTCAAATTCAAGATATAAATTTAAAAAACAAACACAGGAAATAACTTCAACTGCAGAGAGATAAATTGACAAACAAATCAAATTTCAAACTCCAACATACTTCCTCCATTTCTTTTTTCTGGGAAGCTTTTGGGTCTGATCTCCATGCGATGTAAAGTAGTCGGAGTCCGAAAAAGGCATAAAGCACTGCAAGAAGGCTTTCATATCAGATTTATAAACAAGCTGAAAATCCAAATTCACAAACAAAGAAACTCTAAAAAGAGCATGCTTATTCTCATTTAGGATGCGGGTGTAATTACTCACAACAAGAACTATCCAATCACTTTCAAGTTTCAACATATTCATTCCACATACACTAAAGAAGAATTTTAGGTTGTATCATCTGGACATATAACAATCGCCTTCCACCGTCCTCATTTCCCACCCCATGTTGTTACTTGTTCCCATTTCTCTAGCATTTTTTTTTGCATACTCCTATCTCTTTCTTTTTTATTTCCCCTCCTATCCGACTGCCAAATCCATATTCTTATTTTTATAATTCCCAGGAACAATATTCAGATTTCAGAGTCAAGGACAATATAAAAAGTTGCAGAGTACCTACTGGATGTCGGTCCATATTTGACCAATCCATACTCACCTACCAATACTCTTTCCAACCCGCCTATTTGCAATCCCTAAGCAGCTTAGCTGAATACACAGAATAAAGGCCCGCATTGATCACAACCAAACTTGAGAGTCGAGATAGCTTGGAAACTTTAAGAGTTCCCTATTATGTTCAAGCTTCTCTATTTTCCCCTCCTCAATTTAGGATGAGAATCTTAACTGAGTCAACACCAAAAAACTCAATCCAATTTACAGCCTTACTTTCTATACATTATTAGCTATTTACATCATAAAACAAGAAGCAAGTGGTATTTTATTGAAGAAATCAATCAAAGCTTGAATTCTCTCCGAAAAACATTTTCTGACACAAATTTGAACATTTAACTAGAGTGCACCCTTCACCCAAGAAGATCAACTCAAAAGAACAACAGGCATTTAGTCGTATTTATTGTGAGGGACTGAAACCAGAACCTGTAGCGGCACTATTGGTATGCTTCCTTGATATCAAATTTGGAACAATCCTACCAAGACCAGTCGAAAGTATCTGATACAAATGCGTAAGGAATATCATCTTAGTAGCATCCATCAAAAGGTAGCTTTCAAAACCAAAAGCTTTCAATGCACACATCAAATTAAACAAGTGGCATAAACAGGAGAGGGAAGCTTAAAGGAAAGGAGAAAGGACACTTCATTCAGGAGAGGGGTCAGGATATTGACTTACTGTCATCACAAACAAGGCACTGAGTGCACCTGATAGAACAATTGATTTGGGGTGACGCATAGCCATGAGAGCTGCTATGATAAAAGTCTCGTCTCCAATCTAGCAGCATAATCATCATTGCAAAATATTAATTAAATCAAGTACAAGTTTAGATGAAATCAAGGGACTCACCAAAATTGACAATTCTTCCCGACATAAAAGTTATTTTCACACGTAACACATGTCCTCCATAATTTCAATTAGCTATCTAACTTCTCTAATGGTGGAACAGGTATACTATGTAATCATCAAACAATGACCAACACCCTAGACTACAGATATCAGACTCCAGCAAAGACCGTCAAAAGCCAAGAAGAATAGAAGTTTAAAGATACTCAATAAGATAAATCTGGCAAATATGATAATATAGAAAAGAGTTGACTAACCTCGCTGACAAGTATCATGGATAAACTTGCAAAGAAAGCATCAAAGACTCCAAGACCAGAGTCCAAGTCGACACCAAGATTAACAGAATCAATGTCTTTCTTTTCTTTGACAATACCAGTCTTGATTTTGTCCACAAATATCTGTCCAGAAGATTCCACAAATTATTATCATAGATACAGTAACTCACTATGGAGTAAGTTCAATATTTACAGACATTTTCAACAAAATGCCCAAATGCTGGGCGACAAAAAATTGTGGATCATGAGAAATCATTGGATGACAAGCTTTAATCACAAAATTGGTTTGCTAAACAAAGTCAAAGAGGACATGTTTAACATCTTTTATTGTCTCCTTTTCTATTCTTTAACTCAGTTGAGTCTTGCATGCCCTGGCAGAATGTGTTTGATCAATACCATGCTCGTGCAAACATGACTACACAGAAAGAGTCCAGTAGCATCACTTACATTCTTCAATCAAGAATGTTTGTTTCCCAATACAAGTCCAATGCACCAAAATACAAGGAAAAAACGATTGACACTGGGCACATCAACCTCTACAAGTTGTTAACTTGTTAAATCACAATAAATTGGCCAACATATTATCAGATCCTCCAATCAAACTATTTTCAATCTTACAGAAACCAACTTCCTCATCACGTGTTAAACAACAAGACAGACAAATACTCACTTTACTACGTCGGCCCAGATCCGTAATTGCAGCATTCGACTCATCACCTCCATTTTCCTAATCATTGCGGGAATAAATTAGATCTACGAACATCAAGATCAAATATAATCACACCGAAAATAAAATTAGACCAAGAAGGTAACGGTACCTGAGCGGAAACTCGAGGAAGGGAGAAAGAGAGGAAGACGAGAAAGGCGAAAAAAACGTAGAAACAAAAGGGTTTCCCTCGAAATGCGTGGGATGGTAACTTCCCCATTTTGTCTGATTTTGCTCTTCCGGATCCGATTTGACGAATGAATTTCAGTATGAGAGCTCAGAGCTTGGAGGAATTTGAAAGAATATATAAAGAAACAGAGGGGATCTCGATCGACAAAGGAAATTGCAAATTGGGATATACGCCGATCGCCGGGAGGGAGATTTCAGATTCCCCCAATTTCAGTAAAGGTCTCCCCAAAGTATGCTGGTCAAAGTGTCGGTATTTTATATTCTGGATTTCAAAAAACTGTTTCCTTACTTTAAAATAGAACTACACAACAGATATTCCTTCAAAAAAATAAAGAATAGAATTACACATTCCTTCAAAAAAAAATGTCTATTAAGTATTTGAAAATCATTAGAGCAAAAAGAACAATAATATGTTGAGCATGTGTTATGTGAAACCGTCTCACGAATTTAAGTAAAATGAGATTTGATTCAATTCATTTTAGCTTTTTATATGATGAGATGCATATGAGATTTTGCCTAATATGTTAATCCATTTTTTTTATTTAGCATAATGAGAAGTTTAATATTTGAGCTTATAAAATGCAATATCTTTGTTTAAAATCAAGTTATGAAGAATTTGAATAAAACAAAAACAATAATTAAAACATATTATTATAATTGTTTTAATTTGCTCAAAACCTATAAGATTTTCTTTGTTATGTCAAAATAATATTTTACTAGTTTAAGAGTATATAAGATTTTAAGCTTATTTCCCAATGATTATACCAATCATATTTAACTTTTAAATTATTTATAAGAATACTTTTATAAAAACATTTACAAGTTCACTCAAACACCTTCCCATCTATCTAATAGCATCTTTAATTTTCAACTTTATATAGACCATTAGCACATCAATTCAGGCGAAGGAAACAAGAAACTCTAGGAAGATAAATTGTTTTTTTACTGGGTTTTTAATTAATTTAAACCATCTATATAAAGGGGGTGTTTGTAATCACTAAAAGAACCATTTCTTAGTTTTTGGCTGAAAATTTTCACTTTGTAGTGTTTGCAAATATCAATTTCTGCTTCTGATTTTGTTTCATTAATCAGAATCTAAAGTTAAGGGTGAGGGTGCTTTAGATTTTTGCTTTTGATTCTGGTTTTACTCTTAAAACACATAAGCATTTTTCCATTTTTTTCACCAAACACTCTTAATTTTTTATTCTCAACTTTTAATTCAATTTTCAAACACGACTAAGGGAGTGTTTGCAATCACTAAAAAAACGTGCTTCTCAATTTTTAGCTGAAAAAAATCAATTTTTAGTATTTGCAAGTGGCAACTTCTGCTTCTATTTCTACTTCATTTAATCAGAATATAAAAGTAGGGAGAAGTGTGCTTTAAATTTCTGTTTCTCCTTTTGTTTTGACTTTTACAAACAAATAAGCACTTTTACAACTCTTTCACTCAACATTCTCAACTTCTGATTCTTAATTATTGATTCTATTTTCATTCACTAACAATTTCTTATTCCCAACCTTATCCTCAACTACTTTTCTTCTGCCATAATAAATTTTAAAAGTTTTTGCAAACACTCCCTAACTTCTGATTCTCAACTACTTCTACTACAATAATCACTTATAAAAGCAGAAGTTTTGCAACCACTCCCATAAACACAAAGAGAAGCCATTGATGGTTAATTTTTTCATATTATTTGCAGTAAAAAACGGGTACTAAGTACTATCTATCACATTCGTAATTCCATGTAAAGTTACAAGTATATAACACGGAACACTTCCATCAAGAATTCATTCATCAAACCTCTCCCCCCCCCCCCCAAAAAAAAAAAAAAAGAGGTAGAAAATAAAAAACTCTAAAAATAACAGTACTGGTAGGAACAAGTTACGCGAAATACAGAATAAATGGAGTTGATGAATTCAAGGGAATGTAAAGCCAGAGGGAACACTAGTAGCCTCACTATTATTTGGGTTCACAGCCACCCACAACAACGACAACGTAATAGCAATAAGACCCGACCAAACAAACACAATCGTCGGCGTTTTCCCTCTTCTCCCCATCAAACCTTTCGCAAACGGGTACAAATGTGCCAGCACCCAGAAGCTGAAAAATGCGCCACCAATGAACTTGCTCCACTGAGGCACCGTCTCGTATATCGTCCTCGAAAACGCCACCACCATCGCAATTATATTCACCATCCCGATCACTATAGGCGGGATCATCAGCGACGTCCATTTCACCAGGTACAGATCCGCGTATATGTCGTCGTCGTCGTCACCACCCGACTTCGACGTCAGGGTGAACGAGATCTCGATACCAGCCACCACCTTCAGTAGCCCCTGGACCACCGCGGCCAAATGCGCGCTGGTCCCGGAAATAAGCCAAAATTGCTCGTTCCTCCACCACTCCTCCAGCCCGACGCCCGACCATTTCACTTCCAGGATGGCTAGTGCCACCAGGCAGATGGATATGGTCAGGAGGAGGCCGAGGAAGCTGACGTCGAGCGTTTGCACGATGAAGTGGCCGGAGAAGAGGGAGAGGGCGGGGAGGAAGCAGTAGACGATGAGGAACATGGATGTGAATGGGTAGACGCCGACGTTGAGATACGCCAGGCGTTGGAGGACTTTGAGCTTTTTGGAAGCTAACAATGCGTTGTTTCTGGAAAAGAAAATTTCGACGGACCCTGTCGCCCATCGAAGCACCTGGTGGAGCCTGTCTGTCAGGTTGATTGGAGCTGATCCACGGAATGCGTCGCGTTTCGTCACACAGTAGACGGAACGCCACCCGCGGTTGTGCATTCTGTACCCTGTCACCACATCCTCTGTCACGGAACCGTAAATCCAACCGACACGGTCGCCCCATTCGGTCTTGTCCTCGTACCTACACATAATTGTTTACCAATTAGGAAAAATTAATATTACGAACAAAGTGATTAAGATACAAAATTGCTAGACATATATAATCATACCAACAAGATATAACGGAGACGGCTTCAGCTACAGTAGTTGCATCAAGTGGTTCGCGGGGGACCCTCAGAATACCGGGAGGTCGACCGTACTTGATAGCAGGATGATCAGCAATCGGACGGCCTTGAAACTCAGCAATTGGTATTGACTCGGCCAGCAATGTCGAATTCCCAAATCGTTTGGGCAATAAATTCACATCAAGATCAGGGTCAAAATCAGTTGTCTTCAAAGCTTGAGTCTCTGAACTTTTCTCAGATATGTTGTCAACTTTTGGCGGATCAAACCCATAGAGAGCAAATCTTCGAAACATGCAACCCGTCCCGACATAAACCGGGCCCTAAAATCATGAAGCCACAACAATTGCAAATTTTTTAGTAATATCCTTTTTTTTTACCAGCAAACTGTTAATTAAAAATGGATTGATGAAAATACCTGGAGGCCATCGAGTGCTCGCATATTACCATCAAAAAACACAGTGTTGTGATTGGCATAACGGTCAGATGGATCGATACCTTCGAATCTCTGGGGAAACTGAATATAGCATATATCTTCGCCGCCTCTATCCATCATAAAACACATCCCTTCCCTGATAGCTTTGCAGTTATAGATGTAGTGATCACAGTCAAGGTTGAGTATAAATGGACCATTGGACAGTACAGCTGATGCTCGGACAAGAGCATTCATCGCACCGGCTTTCTTGTTATGGTCATACCCTGGACGTTTTTCACGAGATACATACACAAACATAGGCAGACGTATGTCCACGTCCGTAAAATCAAGAAGCTTGTCTTCAGAACTTCCCATCAGTGGGTCACTACTAGGAGGCTTCAACATCACCTAATAAATATATAGAGATGCAATTAAGTTTAAAGCTATATATTTCATTTTAGATATCAAGAAAATACTATTAATGACATGAGACGTGACAATCGATAAGATATATAGTTTCACACGGGATCTATTTCATTTTCTATCCAGTTCATATTAGATGAATGGAAGCAATTGTACCTGGAGAATTCCAGCATGATCGCCTTTGGCATGCTCACGGGACGAAACGGCCCAAGTTCCAGGCCAATGGGTGCCATCAGCCATCCAAGTAGCCTTTGGGACCTTAATCGGCTCTAAAGTGTCAGCCCCACTCTCCCTCATGTGCTTCAACATTTTCATCTCCTCCCTTGCGTTGAAAGCCTCCGATCGTCTCCTAATCGAATCGGGCAATCCATTTATCCTCACTTTGAATTCATCGTATTCCCTTTTAACTCTCCGCCTATCTTTCACAAAGTCCAGCCTACTCTTGTTCTTTGTCGGGTCACCCTTGAGACTGAAGTAGGTTTCGGGGTTCCGGGGCTCTATATCGTGTTTCCTACAGAACGGGACCCACAAATCAGCAAAGCTTGCCGCCTCAGCCATGGCTTCAAAAGTGAGAAGGGCACCGCCGTCATCAGAAACATAACAGGCCAGTTTCTCCACGGAGTATTCGACGGCTAGGATTGATAGAATAGTGTTGGCCGTAACAAGAGGTGGCTCTTTCTCTGGATCAGCTGTGGATACAAATAAATCTACCCCAGGAAGGTCAGAGCGGCCGGTCGGGTTGGAAGGTGACGGCATTTCAAATTTATCACGCAACACCTCTAAATCCGTGGTTCGATTTATTGGATGCACCTTAGGGAGCTGATCGAGGATCCAGGAGAAAGCAAACCATATCTCACAAACAACCGACATCAACCAAAGCCACACGGCATCGTTGTTCGGATGCCTCACTCTCCATGCCAAGAAGAATCCCAGAACTATTAGCCGGATAACAATCAACAACCTGCAGAATATTTACATGTTGCATATTTTGTATTAATTGTCCAAAAACTGATAATTGTTGTACATGTATTCAAAATATACCTGTAAGGGCTTATTATACTATTTGGGATGTCTATAACTCGGCTAAGGGGCCTCCAGGGTTTATCAGAAGATTCCATCATGCCCTTCTGCATTCCTCCGTCCCCATCGTCTCCATACACGTCGTCTTGTGGCCAATAGGCGTTACCATATCCGTACGTGCCTTGCGTCTCGAATAGCCATTTATTGTGATCAAAATCTCCATTTTGATTCCTTTTCATCATGGACATGTTTCGGTCCCTCTTGGGATCGTCAGGGCCGGGGAGGGACAGAGCTCCACTCGAGTAGTTTGGTACATCATCATCAAAATCCCCAACTCTGTACGGCTCCTTGCATCCTGGACAAAGCCCTGTCTCTTTTTGAGCATCCATGTAGCAATCTCTACATATTTTGAACCTGCACGAAAACAAAAATCATGTAATTATATATATTTTTTTTTAAATAAATGGAAATATATAAAAGAAATGAAAATGTCCTGATCACAAGCCGATCAGGTAGCAAATGAAAAATGTACCTGCATTCACAAGGAATAACATCGTTTCCTCTCTCGTCCGTCATGACTTTTCCATCACAAGCCGGCATGGCGCACGATGAGCCCTTCGATCCCGCCATTTGGGGATGGCTCACCTGCGACTCGATCACCTTGTCCATGAGATGCGCGCGTGTCACGCTGTTGAATCCACCGGTAAACAGGGAATTGGAAACGTATTGTTCCTCGGCTTTTGCGGCCACGGAGGTATCCATCGGCTGATTGTCGGGCGTCGGGGGAATGTGAACGGTGTAGTTCATGTAATCGCCCGAAAACTCACCCGACATGTCCAAATCCTCCCTGGACAGGCTCACGTATCTCCCGCTGGATGTTCTTCGGGCGAATTTCACGGTTTGGCCCGTCGATGAGCCCCGGGTTCCGTGGGACCCGTTTGAACTCCCGGGGCTCTTCATTGCCTTCTTCGATGGCTGACTCGACAAGCTCGCCATTGTTAGATCGAGCTATGTTATATTAATTCATCCGATAACAAAAACATCTTGAATTGTTCATTGATTCGTAATAATGATTATTTTCATCTCCAGTTAATTTTCCATCATCGAGAAATGATACGATGGGCTAGACGAAGATGAGGAGAAAAGACAGAAAATGTGATGTTGATTCAAATCCTCCAAAAGTTTCGGAGGAATGGATGAATAAAATTGGAGTTCATTTGGTTGTGTTTTTAACATTTCAGTTTTCTTTGGCGCTTTTGAAGGAGGGTGTTAATTTATGGTTACCATTATTACAACTCATGTTCAAAAGACTCAATATTTCGTCAAGTCCTCTCTCTCTCTGTTATACATACACTAAAAGGAAAAATATTTACAACTTCTCAATTAAACCCTCCACTTTTTCAATATAATAATGATGAGTTACTATTTTCCAATTTTACCCTTAAAGAAAAATTAGTAACAAGGTGTAGTGGATAATTTTTGGGAAATTTGGCACGATTGGCACGATTTTGAAAATGTCATCATGCCACAACGATGGCAAAAACATGGCACGATGGCATTTTTTCACCATCATGCCACATGGCACGATGGCATGATGGCACGATGGCAAAAACATGGCACGATGGCCCAAGTGGCACGATGGGTGGCACTGGCACATCAAATTTTTGTCATAGCGCGTGATCGTGCCTTATAAAAATCAAATTCACAAATTTTTCAACCTGAAAATTTGAAAAATAACATATTTTATGCTATAAACTAAGAATATACGTTTTCATTATATTATATATGAATACTTTATTGTTCAATCTTCAATAATTTGGGTGTTGGAAAAATCTAGGGTTTGTATAAAGAAAATTTAACTTTTTGAGAAGAAGTGAATTGAGTGAATGATGTGGGTGTATTTAGAGATTAGGGGTGTATTTAGAACTGGCTTTTAGTAAGGGTATTATAGTCTTTTAACTTAATGACATTTTGAAATTTTAGAAAGTGGATGTGAACAAACTCGTATCAAATTTGGGGTCGTATAAATTGAAGCTAATAATTTGATTTAATTTTAAGTCCTCTCTCTTATATTATACTACACTAAAAGGAATAATATTTACAACTTTCAATTAAAACAATATTAATAATAATGATTACTATTTTAAGGATTAAAGAAGAATTAGTAAAAGGTAGTGGATAAATTTTTGGGAAATTTAAAATTGCCCCGGTATTTTTAAAAATGCCCCCAAAATATTAAAACTTCATGCATGCCCCTACATATTTACCAAATTTATTAAAAATCAAATTCACATTTTGTTTTGCACATTTCAAGATAATAAATTATATACTCATTTTCTATATTATATATAACATTGTCAAATTATATCGGTTTTAAAACCCCGATCAAGTTAGTTTTGATGATGTTCATTATATATAATTGAATGTGAGTTTACATTTTATTTGAAAAATGATAAATTGGCCAAACTTTTAGGATTTTTAGAACAAGTATGAATTGACATTGTTAAATGTATTATATAGGGAATGCGTTTGTAGTTTTAATTGTTCTTGAAATATGCAAAAAAAAAACGAACAGAATTAGATGAGCACTAAGGTGAGTAGTAAGGTAGGCAATGAGATGGGTAGTAAGATTGTAAGAATATAAATCAAGTTTTAATACTTTGGGTATTTTTCAAAAATACCCCAGATGGGGCAATTTTCCAAATTTCCCTAAACTTTTTATATATGTGCGGTTATTCAGAAAACATGCTCAACCTTTTCTGTCTTGTTCGAATCCATACAGAACTTGGAAGAAAACTCAGCATTTTTTTTCTCTCTCTTTTATAATATATTTTTACATTGAGTAATTTAATGGATTTGTTAATTAATATAAGAAAGTTCATTGGCATATAATCATTTATGCAACTATAGATTCAATTAATTATACTAGAGAAAGTCTCTTGTGAGATGGTGTGAGAGAGCAGTGAGGCGGTGATATTTTTAGTGTAGAATAAAGATACTTTTATACTAAAAGTATCACCGTCTCACTGACTTTCACCGAACATAAATTTTTGCTATTATTACTATTATTGAAGTACGCTTCCAATTTAATATTTTCATTTTATGATTTTATATAATGATCTAGGATTGTATAATTATTAAATAGATTTATGTTTTTTTTTTTTTTGAGGAAATATTAATTAGATTTATGTTAAAGTGTATTCGAATCCACCATATTTGCTCAGCCTCCATTGGCAACTTTTCACCTCAAACATTCGATTGTCTTCTGCAATGCTTAAACAATTAAATCTTCAAATTTTCTATTTTCTTTATTTTTATGTTTGAGGTGATTCTTGAAACATTCATCAATCACACTTTCTCAATTATAGCTACCACTTGAAAGGATTTATTGAGATTCATGTCTTTGGCAAAAACTTATGAGACGGCCCCATTTGATTTAGATCCATGAGACGGAGCCCTTACACAAAGTTTTAAAGATTTTTTTGATTTTAATTTTCTTAGGGTTTATATTTGTTTTTAGGGTTTATTTTGTTTCTTGGGTTTATTTTTAATTGATTTGGGTTTTTAGGATTTTTAGTTTTTTTTAGGTTTATTTTTTTTTTTTATTTTTTGGGTTTATTTTTGTTTCTTCATGGTTCATGTTTTTAGGGTTTATTTTTGTTTCTTCATGGTTCACTATTATTTTTAAATTTATATTCATGGTTCATGTTCTCAAGACGGAGTTCTTAGAGGTCCGTCTCACTGATTTAGATCCGTGAGACCGCCTCACAAGAGACTTGCTCCATGTCTTTTGCAATTGTATGTCATTATTGTCATATGGAACGATTCTCCTAAATTGACTCATAACTATCTTGAGATAAACCATTTTGATATATAAAATAGGAATTTACCACATTACCCTTAAGGCCTTAAAGCGACAATCTTAGACCTCCAGTTGAGGATCCGTGTACTTTTTATGGGTTTAGGTCTTACGGACATGAGTTTATCACTTTCGCCCTCCGACAAATAAGCTCTCCAAATGACTCCACGTGAACCAATAGGTATGTACATAACCACAACTATAAAAGTTGAGCACATATATCAAGAGATTAAGTCAAATGAGGTCTTAAGTTTCGAGGGGCTTGAGCTAATAAAAAATAGGCCCCTTATGTTTACATTAAAAATTAAAAATAATAAAATCAACAAAGACAAATAAAATTTCAGTGATTTAGTATTAAAAAAGATATATAATAGTAAAACAATACTCAACCTTAATATTTCGGTCTTGTTAAAATAAATTACAAAAATTTGTTTAATATAATTTACCATAGAGAAAAAGACAAAAATAAACTAATAAATTAGCTATGAAAATTTGATCTTCTTGCATTTTAAAATTCTTCAATTATATTTTTGGTTTTGCAAAAGAAAAAAAAAATGGCAAATATGGAGGAAGGAATGATGACTTAAAGGTGGACGACTCTTTCTTTCAATAATTCAATTATGCTTTTTGGTTTTGCAAAAAAATAAATGCATAGTTAGATTAAAAACAGTTGATAGATAGGCGGGAAAAAATAATTACATAGAATGACAAAAAAAACCTTCACTTATGTTTTTTTTTGGCAAAAAAGAAAAAAATATAGTTAGATAGAAATGCAAAAAAAAAAAAAATCAAATAGTTAGATAGAAAGGCAAAAAAAAAAAAAAAAAAAACTAATATTTGCTTCTATGGGATTTGAACTCATGACAATGAGAAATATAAAAAGTATCACAACAACTATGCCAAGTTACTCATTAATACTCTAACTAAACCATTGGTTTATATATTCAATATATATATATAAAATAAAAAAAAAAAAATCTAGGGCAGTTGTCGGGGGGCTTTGCGGGCGGACCACGTGCACCGTCCCAAGGCCGCCCGGATTAAGTTTACTATTCATATTAGTTACTTTACTGTTTTTCACTTCATTACCTCGAGATCCAAATTGATTTAAGCCAGTGAGGAGGCTAGCTTGGGGCTAAGTGGGACACGGGTCCCCCTGAAATTTTAAGAATAATCAAGAGTATTTTGGTAATTTCACTATATAACATTAAAAATGTAAATAATAGGAAAAAATGGAACAAAGCTTTAAATTCTTCTTGTTACCTTCACATTTGTGAATTTTGATAAATCTTTAAGTCTTCAATAATTTATTCTACTTTCTCAAAATTTTGTACATTTTCTAATTGAACATGAATTTTGGCATTATTCTTTTGTGCTTCTTTTCGTCTCTTTTAGGGTTATTTACGGTTCATTATCAAATTCCCGTTAAATAATTCAACATTAGTAATGAGTTATTGAAAACTATGTATATTAACAAAGACGATATTATGCGCGATTTCAAAATATAAAAATAGAAGATAAATGTTATGATATATTGGTGTGATTGTATTATCACTACAAGAAAATTTCGTTTACCAACAAAATGATTTGGTCATAAATTTACGATTACATACAATATACTTGGGCAAGAATAAAAAATATTGCTTTTCCCATTTATATATATCGACAATTTATAAATTTACCGACATAAATATTGTAGGTAGGATACCAACAATTTTAGATTTTGTAGGTAAATATCTACATCTGATGATTTTACCTACACTTTATATTTGTCTCAGAGAGAACCGATTTTTTCTTATAGTAATATGTTATTTATTTTTTAATATTAAGACGAATCGAGTTAATACAATTGTCATTATCAAAATTAGTATTTATTTATAATATTATTTTTAGAGATGATGTATCGTATTTTATTTTCATATTAATGTTAGTTGCCCCCTCCCCCAACACAAAATTTCTGACACCATCACTTACTTAAACATTGAGGTCTTAGATGGAGGACACCCCAACAAACCTAAAATGCGTTCTAGGTCATCTACTCAAAGTACCCAAACTGACATCAAACTTGAGCTACTCGGATGACTTTAGTTACAATGTTTTACTTAGTTTAAATCACATTTGAAGCTGAACATTTTCTGCATGTGATTTAATACTTGGATTTGATCAAACTGCATACATTGTACAACGTATTGTCAAAAAGTCTCCATGACCTTTCATTTTCATTAAATCAGAACCCCACAAGTTTTAAAATAATATATAGAATAATATATTTTCTTGTTATCTTTTTGAAAGTCATACTTTTAATATTCTTTATGTTCCTCATTTTATTTTCTTTTCTTTTTTCATCCATTGTGCTGTTTTCTCTATTTTCCCAACATTTGGATTACATATTTTCACCATTTTCCTTTATAACTTTTCTTCTCAACGTTTCTCTCTTTTGGCCCCAGCAGTAAATTGACCTACCAACTTCATCAACCTTCAACGTCAACAACAAAATAGTCAACCTTATCATTTTAAAAATGTAACTGAAAAGTGAAAGAATTTAAGGGGGTGAATTCTGAAGTTGCGTTTGAAATTACAAGTGGCCGCATAACACTCGTATAACACATGGAAGACTTTATGTCTAAAACATAATGCACATTAATGATGAAAGATCGAATATAGCAAGATGAAAATGAACACAATGTTTTGGTTTTTGCACAAGTATATAAAAATATACTTGTGCGGTAGCTTTAGGCCAAAAATTCACTAAGTGAAATGTGTACAAAATACAAAGTATAAAACAAGACAAAAGCTCCCCTTTTGATCTTGCTCCAAAATTACATTTGTAAATGAGAGATTCCGCAGATTCAATCTATATAGCTCTCCACTACAAAAGAAAGGCACTTCGAAAAATCACAAGAAAAACAAGTTCGAGGAAGGTGTTGCCAAGTGTGACGCCACACTTCGAATACACTTGACACCTTCCAAAGAAACCGAAATGGATCGACTCTTTTTATGTCCTTAAGCTCTCAACAACGGGCTCTACGTTTTTCCGGCCCTCCGTCACTTTATATACAAGTAAGACATCCTTTCACCTATAAAACACATCCAACAAAGTAGCACTAAACCAACAAATGTTAATGGATTAGTAGGTTAGCACATGGATAATATGTTAGACAATGGGTTAGTGGAATGTACAAGATAAAGAGATAAACATGTTATGGGTTAGAACATGGGATATGGGTTAGTGGAATGTACAAGATAAAGAGAGAAAACAAGAGTTAGAGTTTAGAACATGGGATACGGGTTAGTTGAATTAATAAATTGTTAAGTGGAAGCATGGTCATAAAGGCAAAAATAAATATGGTTGAAATATAAAATTTCAACACCAACAATCTCCCCTTTTTGCCTTTCTCGGACAAAAAACCCGCACAAGAACAATATTATCCCAACAAACCATATACCACAATAAATAAAATAAACTCCCCTAAAACTAACAACAAGAAGTCTAATAAACTAATTATATACGAGACCATCATCTCCTTCTCAACAACCCAAATTCCTTCGGTGTTGCCAAAAGTGTTGTCAACACTGTCAACATCTTCTCGCAACACCTTCAGTTGTTGCCAACACAAGCCGCAACATCTTGATGCCACATTCTTCAACCAATGTTCATGCTCGATTTTCACAACTGCTTTTTGTGCTTATTCTTCTCCCCTTTTTGTGCGAGAAAGGAACATATATCTCCCTCAAAAATACTTGATTCAACATTATGAACAAAAATAACACAATAAAAGGAAGAAGAAACAAATGAAACAAAGAGAGTTTAGAAAATCATAGAGTACATAAAGAAGGAAACTTGAAGAAGATGAAAGTTTTTTTTTTTTTTTTTTTTGAAGAATTTTTTTAAGAAAAAAATGAACAATACTCAAACTATCTCGAAAATATCTTTTGATGTGAAAAACACTGATGGACTTATGAAATTTACGGCAATATGTTAACCATATAAAAATGACCCACTAAGTGTCGTAAATATCTCATTTCCAGGATCTTAACTCCCCTTTTTCAAGCCACCGACAATAAACACCAAAGATATATAGGAAAATGAGTAAGAAAGAGTAATCGCCACATATTTCCTCCGAAAATCAAATTAGAAATATACTCACTATTTATGCATGTCCTAATTATGCCTAAAAATATGCAAAAATCAAAATAAAACGGAAAAAAATGCAAGCAAACACACACAAAAAATGAAAAAAATATCATAAGGTGTTCATAGAAGGTGTGGTCACACTGGCTAAACATTTTTCAGATTTCATCAAATTCGAAAATTCATGGCCATTCTCGGATTTATGAGGAATTTTCCTTGCACAAATTCATACAATCTCGTTTTTTTTTTTTTGTATTTTTGTATTTTTTTTTTTTTGTGAAGACATTCAAACTTCTACTAGGTTTCAATTCGGAATTTTTCATCTAAACTCCTAGAGTGTTGTTGCATACTCATATTTAAGTCGCCGTTTACGTAAAAGACAAACATGGGGCACATGAATGCTTCTAGTTACTAAGCAACATCAAAAAGCGGAGTATAGTCTCGATTTGTCTTTTTTTTTTTTTTTTTTGTACATGAAAGAAGGCTCTTATCTACTTTGTCATTGTTTCATATGGATACTCAAGTGAAAGATTATACAACTACTCCAATGACTTACAACAGAGGAGCCACAAATGAATGTACAAAAAGAAAGCAAGAATTATGTGCAAGTATTTCACGTAATTTCAATCGATTTTTGGTCATAAAAATAAATTTGAATCCAATCGAAAAAGTTTCACAGGATGGCACACATAATATGAAAACCTTGAAGATATTATGCAAAAAAAAAATGCAAGATGCCTAAAAATCCTAAAAATGCAAAATAGGAAGTGTTGCAACAAGTGTCGTATCACCCGAGACAACACACATGATCAAATCACACATAGACGAAGAGATTTAGAAAATAGGAAAATCTCTCAAAATCCAACGATTTAGTGAGAATATCGCTAATTGATTTTCGGTGGCAACATGATCAATGCGACTCAAATCTTTTTCAACCAAATCCGTATAAAATAGTGTCGAGTATCAATGTGTTTAGTACGGGAGTGTCAGAACCGGATTTCTCGAGATATATATTACACTTAAGTTATCATAATACATGATCAATATATCACTAGAAATTCCATAATCATCGTGCATTTTTCGTGATCAATAATAGCCTTTCATGAAAAAAATCATGAGACATACACACACTTTCAAGACTACAACAAGACACCACATATAAACCACCAATAATACTTTTTTATCATCGAAGTCCCCTACACAATCGTAACTACAAACCATAACATTAAGGAGACTAATAATAAGAAACAAGAAGCTTTCAAAATCATGTTTCGTGACCAATACATTCAACATCACTAGACTTGCACAATTCATTCAAGTAATTGATCCAACATTTATCCTCAATAACTTCATTCACATTTTCAGGTTTAATAGATGGGACAAAACAGATAGATATCTCCATGATGCACATAGAAGAGAAGTAAGAAGGTCTGACCTTATCCCGGGATTTTATTCTCTCTTTTCTTCTAGTTGTAATGCTATCAGTTACCTCACTAAACACCTGTGATGGAGGATTGTCTTTATGAATTCTTCCTGGTAGATCTTGCAGAACTGGAACAAGATTACCATCCACCTCTAAGTCAGTTTCTGGACCAATTTTCAATTTTGTAGCAGTCTGTGAAGGTGAGACCTGAGGTGACGTCACACCTCGGCATCATCTTTTGAATCAACTTGATGTTCAGCTCCATTCTTTGAAGGTGTGGCCGAGGTGACATCTCATCTCCGGTAACATCCTCGTGAATCACCAAAACAAACATGTTTCTCCACAATTACTGAGAATCAAGCAAATATGCAAACTCTTCCTCTCGATTTATTTCCCAAACTAGACAAATCATCAAAAACTACATTGACAGTTTCTTGATTTTTCTAGTCGAAGATTATAAATCCTATAAGCATGACTATTTCTAGAATATCCAAGAAACGTGGCTTTTTGTCTTTTGGAATCAAACTTACCCAAATATTTCTCGCCATTCAAGATGTAACACACACAATCAAAAACATGAAAATACTTGAGAAAAATTACATAAGAAGTCATTGTTGAACCGGGTCTCAAGTATACACGATTAGAAATGTCACATGCTATGTTCAAAGCTTCTGCCCAAAACCTTTTAGAAATATTTTTTGAAAATAAGATCGCTCGGGCCATTTGTTGCAAAGTTCGATTTTTTCTTTCGGCCACACCAGTTTGTTGAGGTGTTTTGGGGGCCGAAAACTCATGGAAAATTCTCTTTTTATCACAAAATTCAGAAAATAAAGTATTTTCAATTTTCTTTCCATGATCGATTCAATTCTTGCAATGCTAGGAACATGCACGTTACAAATTCTAGTGTAAAGTCTCTTAAATGCTTCAAAAATTTCAGATTTTTCACTTAAAAATTCAACCCATGAAAATCTAGAAAATCATCAACACATACAAGGATGTATTTCTTCCTCCCGAGCTATCAACCTCAATTGGACCCATTAAATCCATATGCATTAATACACAACAGTGAGAGGTGTTGAAGTGTTGTATCACTTGATGAGACACCCTTGTTTGTTTTCCTTTTTGACAAGGTCCACAAACATGTGATACTAAACCTTTAAAGGTAAGCTTAGGAATTCCTCTTACTACACCAAAACTGATCAATTTTTGCATATTTTGAAAAGTAACATGTCCAAGTTTTTGGTGCCAAAGAATGTTTTCATCCAACTCAACATGATTACAAGTTTGAACTTTGTCAAGTAAATAACAATTATCCGAAGATCTAGTACTACCATGACACAATTATTGTTGCTATCAAAAATCGAACAAGATTCTTTGTCAAACTTCACATGCAAATTATCATCACACAATTGACTTATGCTAATTAAATTAGCAAGAAGTCCTTCGACATGAAAAACATTTTTGAGTTTAGGAAGACCTTTGACATTAAGAGTTCCTTTACCAACTATCTTTCCTTTTGCACCACCACCAAATTTCACTATTCCACTTTCACACACTTCATAATCGTTAAATGCGACTTAGACCGGGTCATACGACGTGAGCAACCACTATCTAAATACCAAGTACCATCAATATTAGAGCCAGGTGAAGTGTGCACAATATGACAAGATAAATCATGGTCATTACAACCCAACCTGGAAGTGTAACTTGAAAATTCAAAGATTTTTTCTTGAGGTGTTGTCTTGTGTGTGACGTGTCACTTTAGGCAACACTCGACCATTTTGCCTATCTTTCTTGAGTTTGAAACGAGAAAGGTCGAATATGGCCAGGGCAAAACAATAGTGACAAACATATTTACGTTTGGTTTTCGAATGGTTTGAGGAAAATTTTTGATTTGCAAGAATCGGTTTTTAAGGAAAATTTTTCAGATTTTTCAATATTTCCTTTTCCTTTAGTCCGAAACAGTGTCTTGCTTTTTTGTGTAAATTTGTGAAGTGTTTTTATTGTAACCCAAACCAGTCCTATCAAATCTAGCTTTAAAAAATTTCATCAATAACCGTAGAGCTAGAATCAAACTTACTTACAGATCTTTTGGAGACTTCCAAGTTGATTTTACCTTGTCAAGTTCTTTATCCTTTCCGGGTCAAAAGAACTTCCAATCTACTTATCGAACTTTTTAGCCCTTCATTCTCCTTGGTAAGTTCTTCATTGATATGACCGATTTTGAGCCACCTTTCGATAGTTCTTCATACATGATTTTTAAATCATCATAACTTTTAATTTCATCATTAGAAGAACTATTAGAATGTTGTCCTCGCATCAACAAAGCGAGAAGTATTGCAATAGATAATATGTTCATATCCGAATCAATACCCGCCGGTGTTGTCCGAGGTGTCACACACTTCCGCAACACTTCCGGAATTCTCGTGGATTCTCCGCCGCATCATCTCACGTGAAAGAAATCAAACCTTTATAATATTTCTCTTCATCTACATTTTCTTCATCGAACTTAGGTGGATTAGAGTATTCGAAATTGAATTGTTCCTTGGGCTTGGGAGCTTTATTGTTGAATGGAGTTTTGGTATTATTGCCCTTGTTTATTTCCTCGATAAGGTGATGCATTGTAGTGTTGGCATCACTTTGGGCGTCAACATGTATCTCACTGGCTTGTGATTGAAAAGCAAGCTTTTCTCTTTATTGCATGTCCGATGCTCCATTTGTTGAGCTAAATGACTCGAATAGTTGCAGGATATCGATAAGCTCATTGAGTCGGGAGAGTCAAGAAAAACTCGCTTCAAGTCTTTTTGTTATGTAAATTCGAACACCGCAAAAAACACACAGATCACACTTAGTAGCGTCAAGTGTGGCTCTTGATGCCAATTGAAAGAATTTAAGGGGGTGAATTTCAAGTTGCAGGTGAGTGTTGTGCGAAGTGTTGCCAACACCTCGATAACACAATGGAAGACTTTATGTCTAAAACATAATGCACATTAATCGATGAAAGATCGAATATAGCAAGATGAAAATGAACACAATGTTTTGGTTTTTGCACAAGTATATAAAAATATACTTGTGCGGTAGCTTTAGGCCAAAAAATCACTAAGTGAAATGTGTACAAAATACAAAGTATAAAACAAGACAAAAGCTCCCCTTTGATCTTGCTCGAAAATTACATTCATTTGTAAATGAGAGATTCCATGCAGATTCAATCTATATAGCTCTCCACTACAAAAGAAAGGCACTCTCGAAAATCACAAGAAAAACAAGTTCGGAGGAAGGTGTTGCCAAGTGTGACGCCACACTTCGAACACACTTGACACCTTCCAAAGAACCGAAATCGACTAACTCTTTTTATGTCCTTAAGCTCTCAACAATGGCTCCACGTTTTTCCGGCCTTTGGTACCAAACTTATATACAAGTAGAAGACATCCTTCCACCTATAAAACACATCCAACAAAGTAGCACTAAACCAACAAATGTTAATGGATTAGTAGGTTAGCACATGGATAATATATTAGCACATGGGTTAGTGAAATGTACAAGATAAAGAGATAAACATGTTATGGGTTAGAACATGGGATATGAGTTAGTGGAATGTACAAGATGAAGAGAGAAAACAAGAGTTAGAGTTTAGAACATGGGATATGGGTTAGTTGAATTAATAAATTGTTAAGTGGAAGCATGATCATAAATGCAAAAAATAAATATGGTTGAAATATAAAATTTCAACACCAACAAAAAGAATATGATTTTTTTTTTTTTCAAAATTAATCCAAAAATTCGCACATCAAAACCTTTTATTTTGCAAAATTTGTAACCCAAAAACTCAATTGTTTGTGTGTGTAATTTATAATTAAGTTCATGAAATTCAGCACTATACATGTGGATTGGCTAAATTATAATAATATATGTAATCTATTGAATAGAGATTTTTTTAATCTTTCTGAGATTTTCAAAATTCAACTTAGATTGTAAGACACGCATTAAAAAATTAAAATAAATAATACTATACACAAATAATATTACTAAAATTTCGAGAGTTTGTGTGATTTTGAGATGGGGGTTTTAGGTTTATAAGGTGGAAAAGTAAAGAGCAATCGATTTCTCAAACAATAATTATTTATAATTAATATTTTAAAAACTATAATTAATTAATAAATAATCATTTCCCAAATAGAAAAAGAGGAAAAAACGTTAAATCAAACAAGCCCCAAAATCTGGTCAAATTGTCATAAACATGAAAAACAGGGTGCGGAGTGAAAGAGGAAAAAGAAAACAAAAGCAAGTAGTTTCAGAAAGCGTGACTCACTCACTCACTCACAGTGTGTGTAAAATAATGTTTGGTTGGTTGCTTGATTTTATTTCTTCTTTTCCAATTGTCTTTCTGTGGAGAGGAGACAACGCCATACCATACCATTAACGCCCCCTACCTTTTCTTCTTTTCCTTTTCCATGAAAATAAGTAATCTTTGCTGATTTTGGTGTTCGGCCGGGGCTAAGTCTAGCGTCACGGGCGTGGTGACCGATGGACTCTTAAGACGCTTGCTTGTGGACTTCCAATGTCGCTCACTGCCCTTGCTTCTTCCGCTTCCTCATCTTCTTCCTCCCTTAACCTCCAGCTTCACCATCAAGGTCTGCTTCTCCTGCTTTTTTTTTACGCCTTTTGTCTACCTTGATTGCGTCTATTTTTTTTTTTTTTTTTTTTGTGTGCAATTTTTCTGATGCGTTTAGGCGGGTTTTAGGCGTTATGATTTACTGATTGTTTTTGTTGATCAGAAATCTCTTTTTGTTTGTTAACTGTTTTTTCATCATGTCTGCATGGTGATGATTTTTATGTGTTTTTTTCTTCCTTTTCCCCATTAATTGATCACATGCAAGGATTTTTCTTCTTCCGCTGCATTTTATATTGTTGTTTTCTTTTGCATGATCGTTTCGTGAAATTTAATTATATGAACTATCTTTGACTTTTAGTAACACCATTGATGATCCTTGCCCATTCTTTTCATGACTAAATTTTATGCTTTAGAAATGGAATTTTAAGGGTCAGTATCCAATTTCGAGAGATATAAATGTGTGTGTGTGTGTTTTCTGGTTCTTGTTTAGCTATGTATATGTTCATACTTGCAGAGCCATATTTAATTGCATGTCCTACGTTTTGCCCTTTTATTCCTTTTCAGAAAAAAATGATTTTTTAGCATCTCATCTCTCTCTCTCTCTCTCTCAAAAAGATATATCATTCTTCAAATATTCAAGTCAAAAAAAAAAAGGGGGACTTGGACTTGAAAATTGGAAATGGGCACCCTAATATGTTACAGACTTGGAGCTTTGGGTTTTGCTTTTTGAGAAATTGGTGCTAAAAAATTTACAACTTTGAATTTCCAAGTCTGACGTTTCTGTCCAGCTGTATATTAAATAACAGCTTGATTTAGGAATGCCTAATTCATGAGATCCTGAGAAATATTTTGTTTAGTGGTTTTTGTTCCGATAGATACGACAAGGCAATTCATTTACACTGCACTGATGTTTCAAACTGACATCAGTTCTTATTTTCAGATTTTTCGTGCCCGCGAGAGCAAGAAAAAGAATGGATTGTGGCAATTAGGGAAATTAGTAATACTAAGGGCAGTTTTTTCTTTGCATTTTGTGCATGATCAGCTTCGCCATTCACATGATATTTTTCACCATTAGCTAATTATTAAGTTTTGATGTTTTCATGATACCGGTGGTTATTTCATTTTGGATTTTACTTCTGTCTTTATCGATTAATTATACACATGGTAACCTACCATCCATTTTGAACTTCTTCTAATTCCTATGTTATTCTTAAGTAAGTTTTCTTTTTCATGATCGTCTTTTGGGGTTGCTCATTTTCACTATCTTTGAGTTTTAATATCACCATTTATAGTCCTTGTCCTTGGTTGTATGTATAGAACTTATGTGTTGATAAGTATCTAAGTTGACCATCTAATTTGTTATTCTTTTCCAAATTTTGATTGCAAAAAAACTCCACAGAAACAAATAAAGCCATAACTAAATGCCTTTCTACTGTCGTTTTCTGTTTCCTTCTCCAGAAAATTAATATAATTTTGGGTGTCATAAAATTTTCTTAGTCATTCTTCCAGCATGTAGGTGGATAATTTCTGTGGTGAACGTTATAATTAATGTTTTTCTTCTGTGCAACTTGAGATAGAGGGGGAAAAACAGAGGAAGATTCAAAATTCATCCTCCTAATCTGTATATTTGAAATCTCAACTAATATTTCTGTCCAATGATACTTTGGTATTTAACAATGGGAAAAACTGGGCATCTCAACTTGTTGAAGTTTTTGGTTTATGAAAAATATTTTGAGACTGGTTAATTTCCATGTTGGAGACTCTTCTTTCCACCTGTTTTACAAAGGACAGGTTTTTTTAGAAAATTAAATGCCAAATGCATTAGGCCCTTGGAAAATGTATATGGTAAGCAGGTTGGGTGCTAGTAAGTATGACAGACTTGAAGTTGCTTTCGTCATTAATGTACCCTGCAGTATTAAATCTGACGACATCTAATATTTTAGATGCTTTGTGGCAAATGAACATGATATCAAGGGAACAAATGGAGTTTGGACATTATCCTGTGCGTGAAGGTGAACCAGACTGTTCTTACTACATTCGAACAGGTTTATGCAGATTTGGGGCTACATGTCGATTTAACCATCCTCCCAACAGGACATTGGTATGCAAATGAAAATCTCTGGACATGTCAAACTTTATTTAGTGAAAACTGTATTACTTGTTGAGCATGTTAGACTTTCTGATGGATATAGGGATAAAAATAAGACAAACCCTTCCTGTTTCGTCTCTGAAATTGAAAACTTGTGTCATAGGTAGTTTGGTTGGATAATGGAAGTCAGTAGAAATTTGATATGAGTTTCAATTGCATGTGCTACATGATATTGACCTGAAGTCAAACCTATTGGTAGAAACAACTAAAGTGGAGTCCTGTTACATACTTCCCTTAAGTAAATATGTGTATTTTGGTTGTCTTGTACATACTGTTAAATTTAGGTTTGCACACCTCAGATGATAAAACTTTCTCAATTTCAACCTTAGGCTATTGCCACAGCAAGGATGAAAGGCGAGTATCCAGAAAGAATAGGACAACCTGAATGTCAGGTATGCATCTGTACTGCACTTGCCTCTGTTTGTTGCACTATAGGCTATTGGCCAATTTTCAGCCATCTACTATCTAGACTAACTTTTCCAATGTTTCTTAAGTTTTACTGTACAAAATTGTTCTATTCTTGTTTACCTCTTTTCCGTACTAGGAGAGAATGTTATTCTATTCTGTGGTGCATTTAGATACAAGGAAGAAAAATGTAAAGCTACCTCAATTCAAGCTAGTGATATGTAGGATTCATGTTAATGATGTTTCTTTGATGATTTAAGGCTTGTGCATCAGATTCTTGAATTCCTTCCCTGTGAATTACTTAGTAAGTTTGAGTTCTGGATAATGGATGAAAAATGATGAAATTGTAAGATTAGCAAAAGGTATCTTGAAGAGAAAGTCATATAAAAAATTTTGAAGGATGCATTTTCTCATTCCTTCAGCGGAGCAATATGTTGCTTTCTGATTAAGAGTCCAAAGATTTACTGTTTTGGCGTACTTGTTTTAGATTTGGCTACTGAATATAAATGTGCTTGATTAATTCATCCCACAAGCGTGGCCAAGTCATGCATGTTCACTTGAGAATGTCTTCAATTTTAAGCTTCTACCAAAAGACCTCTTGATATCTTCCTTCCTTCTTATCCAGGAACTTATTCATAATCTGGGTTGGATTTGATCTAAATTTTCATTTGGCCTCAGATGTAATCAGATTTATTTTAGGAAAGTGGTTTTCTCTGTATGTTGCTGTTTTAGTGAATGATCATGTGCTCATTTTAAGGTTGTGCAGTTTGATGTCCATCAAGCATCCTGTATCTGAAATTATTAGTGGATTTGGCAAGGCATCCATAATTGAGATATTGTTGATATAACTAAAAAATCTGAATCATACTTCTCTTGATAATAAGTTTTCCTGGATGGGAATGTGCACATTAAAGGATTTCTTGGACTTTCAACCCACCAAGACCTTGTGAGGACTGCTTCTAGTGACCCAAAGTCTAGAAAAACTTAAGCCAATTCTTTTTTCTACTGGACGAGTTTCTCGTACTAAGTTTGTCACAAGGTCAATCTCTATCTCTTGTTTCACTGTCCTATAATCCTTTTAGAGTAGACATTCTATTCTGTGGCCTGGAGGATTCTGCATGTTTTAGGTTGATGGCGTTTATGCTTCAATTTAAAATTTGAATGTGATTTATCAATTTGTTTTTTGTCAATATGTTCATTTGAATATTTTTGAAATCTTATCTAGTATTACTTGAAAACGGAACCTGCAAATTTGGAGCAACATGCAAATTTCATCATCCTAGAGATAAAGCCGGGATTGCTGGGAGAGTTGCTCTGAATGTTATGGGTTATCCACTTCGCCCGGTTCGGATAGTTTGCCTTCTGTCATATTTGTCAATTTTATTTGTTCTATCCAGTTTTAGATTTTGACCAACTATGACACATTTTGATTAAAAATCTCTCATTTCACATTCTTTTATCATAACATAATTTGCCACCCACAAACACTAAATCAGGTATCAGACAACATTGCATTTCTATTTTGTATGTAACATCAATTGTTAAGTGATGTTCGGAACATTACCTTAGTTTGCAATACCATCTAAAGAAATATATGTAAAGAGCTTGACAATAACTTTTCTCTTATGACCTTGTAATATGCGGATTCTGAAAGAAATTTTCAGTACTATAGAACAATACTTGGAGAATGTTCAACCTACAAGGCTGCCAAGAGAATATATAGGCACAAAAGCAAATCTGCTGGATATAACTGAGCCCAAATAAAGAAGCAACCCAGGGAATACGCCCATGGAATAGGAAAATCCAAATAGAAAATAAGGAAACAAATCCCAGTTCTAAATCACAAATAACTAGGAGATAAAATTTGACGCAAAAGTTAACACTCCCCCTCAAATAAGCAGTAAATGTGGAGCATGCCCAGCTTGAAGTTAATTGCTTCAAAGATGACTCTAGGAAGGGCTTTGGTCAGAATGTCTGCTGTTTGAAGAGCAGTTGGCATGCGTTCAAGAGAGACACCCCCCCAAGCCCAACCCAATCTTTTCTTTAGTGAAATGACAGTCAATCTCCACATGCTTAGTCAATGGCGTAGCCAGGAAAAATTACGGGGTGGGCCGATACACAGAATCGGGATAGCCAGATAAAAACTAATAGAAAAACCATGTAAATTTTAACTAAAAATTTTTTTAAAAAATTTACCTTATAAATTCTTTTTTTTAAAAAAAAAATGGGGGGGGGGCCAGGGCCCAGGTTGTCCCCCCCTTCCCTCCGCCACTGTGCTTAGTCTTGTCGTGATGAAAATGATTTTTAGCATTATTCATTGTTTTTAGCAATACTAGCTGTAGTATGATTATCACAGAAATTTTCAAAGAAACGTCATTGGATAGGTGAATTTTGTAGTGTTTTAATTTCGTTTACTTTTTCTTGTTGCATACAGAACGAGGTTGAATGTGCATTTTATATGAGAAATGGACAGTGCAAGTTTGGGAGCACTTGTAAATTCCATCATCCTCAGCCATCTAATATGACGGTCTCTTTACATGGTTCTGCTTTATATCCTCCTATTCATTCGGCAACAGCTAGTGAGCTGTCATTTCCTGGAGTTTCTTTTATTCCCAGTCCACGGTGGCAAAACCCTTCAAGTTATGCAGGGCTAGTTATGCCTCAGGGAGTACTGTCTGTCCCATTGAATACATATGTAATCTTTCTGATGTTATAATTCTCATTGTGTTTTTGTTTCTTCATTTTGCTAGTGTTGTGACTTCCTCCTGCCCATGGGGTTCTCCGTTTCTCTTTTTTATCTGCTTATGCTACAAACAAATATATGTCTTTCACTGATTGCTAGTGAGAGTTGAATGCATATTAGGGACCAAATCCTCATATTCCTTTCGTATGAAGAACTAAGAAAAACTTGAAAGAAGTGATGAGGTAGTGTCTCAATGTCTCTGTTACCAGAAATCAGGGCTCTCTCCACAAATTTGCCAGGATATCCAAGAGTAAAACATGATAATGGGCAGGATGGAAATGCAGAGAACTACAACCTTAAGAGGGGAAGACGGTTATGTAATGCCATTAGGCCATTAAGACCTATATAATCATGGGTAGTGCTAGAGATGGTAGTTTTTTATTGCTCTGTTAGATATGATTTTGCCTACGGCATTATGACCCATATAATCATGTGCAGTGCTAGAGTATATACATTCAGGTTGTTATTGTTGTGTTAGGTATGGGTTTATTTTGTCTAAAAATCTTTGGTGCCTCCCAAAGTTACTTTTAACTTTTGGGGATCGATTGCCATAGATGATTTAGATGAAACTTAGGCTGTCTGGTTAAGAGGTATGCATTTTACCATGTGCTTCTTGATTTGATATTTTTATATAGGATGATGAAACTCGTTCCACTGGAGTACTCTTGTAATTTTAGTTCGAAAACGATAATGATGCAGCAACATGCTCTTTGCATAGCTACCCACAGCTGAAACTCTTTGTTCATTATGTGGGCGCCATATTTTCTTGCATATATTTGCGTCTGTCTTCTTTACGGATTCAATCTCCATATGGAGACAACTCGATTGTGCTTTCTGTCTGACCTGGTTGATGTAAATGACATGAATCTCTAAATTCTTAATTTGTTTAGGAAATGGTTTTTTTTCCCAGGATCAGGTCCGTTCAGCTTCACCTTCAGAAAACCAACAGCAAACAGCAGGAAACAACCAGAATGGTGGCACGTCAGGTCAGGCTGAAGGCATAAATATGGGCTTTCAATTTGGTGCTAACTCTCTACCCAATGGATATTATGCATTTGAGAGAGACAATGTGTTTCCTGAGAGACCGGGTCAGCCAGAATGCTTGTTCTATCTGAAAACTGGGGACTGCAAATACGGTTCAGTATGCAAATTCCACCATCCTAGAGAAAGACGTATCCATGTTCCTGACTGTGTCTTGAGTCCAATTGGACTTCCTTTAAGGCCGGTAAGCCAAGTGTGATCTTTGTCCTGAAAATTCAGTTTTCTTTTGCTCTTGTAGTATCTTTGGCTTGGATATTTCCACAGGAACTTAGGTGCATTTGTCCTACTTAAAATACTTGCCTGCATTTCTTATTGTTTTTTATGCAGTAGTTTGCTTTAGACATTAGCATTGAAAGATGACTAATCAATTTCAGACTAGTTTCTTGGCCTTTCTCAGAGCGTTTATATTCTCTGTTATCAATGTAGATGAGTGGACTTCTGACTCTTGTAGTGAATTTTCACATTGATTTTGATGATTCAGATTGACATTTAAAAATAATGTGATTCTGCGCTATGTAAAATACAGATATATCCCTTACTGTGTTCCTGAGCGACAGAAATCACAAAAAATGAGGAATGAGAAACAAGAGGAATAAGTTTAAAGAAAAGAACTAGAGGACAAGAGGAAAGAGGCCTATCACTTTCCTTTTTGGTCCCAGACCTATTTGACTATTGATTGGATTGATTGAGAAGTTCTTCGTCATATATCTTTATTCCTGTTTTGTTGGTTTTAGGGAGAGCCTCTGTGCGTTTTTACTCCCGATACGGAGTATGCAAGTTTGGTCCAAGCTGCAAGTTTGACCACCCGATTAGGGCTTTAGCATACAACGCTGCAGTGGCATCATCATCAACTGACGGCTCAGCTGTCCGTCGCTTTATGGCTTCATCACCTGGAACTGTTGGAGTAAGTTCGTCTCCTGATGGGCTTGTGGAAGCAGGCTCTACAAACAACTGACGGCTATCTTTGACAGAGGCAAGACAGAAACCCTCTGATGATAATAACATCAAAACAGAGTGATAAAATATTCTTCCAATGCTATTAAGTTATCACCTTTTCCAAACTTTTGGAAGATAGATATTCCCTGTAAATTCATTTCCATGGCTGGAGATGTACTGAATTCAAACTAAGTAAATTTGCTCTTCTGAAAATGCAGTCCAGTGGAAAAGATTTACTCCTTTAAACTTCTGGGATGTATAAATTGGCAAATGTTCTCGAATTTGTTTGAGCTGTTAGAAAGTTCTATCTTCCCCAATTGCCATCTTTCTGAATTCTGTGAATCACTTTGACAGTTTTCTGAACATTTGTTTTCCGCAGCAGGGTTCATTTGGCTTGGTGCTGGTCTTCTCAGAAGTACCGCAGGATTATTTCTCATCCACACAACTATATGTTTTAATTTTTCTAGTTGTCTGCCATGTGATGTTATTCCCCGTTCTCAAAGTCATCCGTTTTTTTTATCCTTAAAAAATTTATGAGAACCACTTCTACAGTCATTAATTTATCATTCTTATCATATCTTCACTAATTATTTGCTGCTTCAGTTAGCTATTAGGAAGCTAGGGGAGCTTCCTCATAGATTGCGCCATTAAAAACGTTGGATTACTCTCTCTTTTATTTTATTTTGTTTTTTTGAACCAGATATCTTGTGCTGTTTACTTAAGTAATTAGAGCTTCTCTATTAATCATTTTCTGTTTACATATGTCTTTTGGCTGCTTCTTGGTTATATAGATAAACCTGGGAAGTGCTATGAGTCAATTGCTATATATACAAAAATCTCAAAGTAGCCTACGGATCCTACTCTTAGTTTTGCCCTTTAACAAGAAAGTATTGAGAACATGTCCTTCGAATTTAACCAATAATTAAAACATTATTTGCCATTTGGTCTAAATATGATTCCTCAGGAGTATACTTGTTTCAGATGTTAGATTGCAGCGTTATCTTAGAGCTAGTAGTAGTTTATCTTGAGGTATACTTTGGTTCCTTACAGTTTTGATAATAGAAATTTAGACAAAATGAGATGTATCACGAACTATGTGTCAACTAAGGACTGTAGTTATGTGAGCTGTCCCGCAATTAAAACTAATTGAATCCTAAAATGACGAATGACATATTTGTTTCCATAAGTTAATTCTTTAGTTTTGGTTAGAGTATCAAAATAATAAAAATGAGAAGACAAAAAATCTAGTGGTGTAGAATGGAATATGTGTGATGTGTTGGTTTGGAACCTAGAACCGAAACATGATTTTCCATTTGGTGTAAATATGCTTCCTCAGGAGTGTGCTTGCTTCAGATGTTAGGTTGCAGCGTTTTCTTTGAGCCAGTAGTGATTTATCTTGAGGAATGCCTTAATTAATGCCTTACAATTTTGATAATAGAAATTTGGATGAAATGAGATGTATCACTGACTATTATTTCCACAAAGGACTGTAGTAATTGAGTTGTTCCGCGATTAAAACAAATTAAATCCTAAAATGATCGAATGACATATTTGTTTCCATAAGCTAATTGTTTAACTTTGGTTAGATTATCTAAATAATGAATGCGAAAAGACAAAAGATCTAGTGGTGCAAAATGGAAATGTATGATATGTTGGTTTGGACAAGCCGGGGTTTAATTCTCTGGTAACTGGTGTATTTTATGTTTGTTCTGTTTAATTATTAAATACCTTGAGGCTTATCTGTATTTAAATTTTGTAGGGAGCACCATTTAGTTGAGTTTGGCTTGGGGTTCTACTGGTAAATATGCCTACCAGTTTGGGATACACAGAAATATTCATATTTCTGATTGTCAAAAAAGGCTTCGAATAATGTCAAATTTCAGCCAGGAAAGCTCGGTAATGGCACACGTCACCTATACCTTGCACCAACTAATTCTCCTAGAGATTGTCGCAGGTATGCTGCAAAAATGAGACAATTGACTTTGTTGAGCAATCAATGCTTGATTATTCCGGTCTTCTAAACTACTGCTATATAAAGATCACACGAAGATAAAAGTTCAACTTTTTATTCGTTAATTATGGCGAAATGCAATCCTTGTTGAGGGTCTTCTGTCTTATTTGTAATGTTAGGTAGAATTGAATGTTGGAACAGGCAAATTGTCAAATTGAATTAAACCTTTGAATGAACAGTAGATGAATGGTGTAATACTGAACTGTTGTCATAATGACATAATTCTCTGAATTTTTGAAATAACTTGGAATCCCATATATATCTATCATGCATAATAATGTGACAAAATATCCAAATGTTTTCATTAATACAGCTTTTTTTTTGAATTTTCTTCCTATTTTGATAAGATCATATTCTACTAACCTCTTTTTCTTTTCAATATGTATATGTATACTAGATATTATAATTTATATTGACAATCTTCACACATTATTGGTACTTTATATCGAGATATTCGGTTCCTGAATTCATTATGAATTTTTAATGTGGATATTTCTTTTTCCTTTTTTTGTGTAAACGAGATATTGTCAACTTTTTCCCGATTATCTCAAACAATGCCCAAATTAGGAATTTTAAAAGCTGAAGAGTTATTTCTTATACGTAAGGAGCGGTAATCATGAGTTTCCCACTTTTAGTTCACAACTCACTACAACCGATCACCGCCATCACGTCTAGCATCAACGCTATTTACCAGTTTCTCCCTTGATCAGGAAAGCAGAACTAACCTGGCTTTCAGCAAGTAAACTGCTCTTAGTTTCTGTGTTCATTTGTGCATCAGGCTTTGAGCGAGTAAATAACTGTTCTTAGTTTATGTGATCATTTATGAAAATATGAAGAGGGCATGATAGACGACTTAAAACGAAGCTTTAAAGGCAGCTTATCATCCGTGCCGACCATTCTGACTAAAGAAGGAATGAAGTAAGGTGCTACCTAGCTTGTACTATGACTGTAACTAAGAGTGCTTTGACATGTAGACATTGCAGTAAACAAGTCCTCTTATCAATTGGTTTTGAGTAGCTTTATCATGATTTGAAGCAAAATATTATTCTTCTATCCATATGGCCAATCCACTCTCTCCTCTCCAAAATAACTTATCCATTCCCGACTGATAGCACATTCATCATGGCATACATAAGAACAAACTCCAAGGCAGATACAAGTCCAAATTACTTTCTATATATTTACTCGGATCTAAGGTTGGGAAAATGTCAATTACAAAGATGCACTTCGAGTGCCTGCCTTTATCTAACCCTACTGAACTTTGACAAGAAAATTCCAAAGTGATGCATTATGAATTAGGTGAAAGTTTTGCTGGTAGATTAGGGTTTTCCTGAAGAATTTTATTGTACATTAATGTGTCTATCTTCTTTTTTCTCTTCCACGTTTTTGTTGGCCTGCTTCATTAATAGATAACTCAAATACGGAAATGAACATGTTTCATAGGAGCAGCTGTCAGTTGCTGCGCCATGGTAGGAACTAGGAAAGGAATGAGACGAAGGCACTTAAAGAGAGAGAGAGAGAGTGACACATGTCTCTCTGTCTATACTGGAGTAACTGCGTCAAAGGTTAGCAAATCATAATGCAAAAATGATTCTATTATCAGACGCTCATTCGGGCAGAGAGTCAGATGACTTTTACAATTTACAGTTTCGAGGCTGAACACTATGTAACCCGAGAGCTAAAAAGCCAATCCAGTTCTATCTGTCTTAATTAATAACCCTCCGTTATGGGTTAATTTGACTTGGTTTAACATTTAAGTTGAGATGATAGTTTTGGATAATAAATTTATTTTAGGAAATGAGGTCTCATTTTGGGATGTCCAAGTAAGAGTGACCGCAATATATTTTGGAACACAGGGAGTATATGACTGACAATTGCATTTGTTCCATAGCATGAGAACATGCAATTTATATGTCTCAATGTTGCATGCCTCTAAAACTCCAGTTACTCTGTTTTCATTTTTATGTGAAACTAGTTTTTTTTTCTCTTTTTTTTTTTGAGAATGAATTTGAGAATGAGACTCTGCTGAAAACGATTTTGGGATGAGACTAGTGGATACCTACATGATTGTGTTGGAAAATAAGAAATGCGTCTGAAGTCTGAACCTGCCATTCCGCACACATGTTGTCACTGAGTTTCAGTCAAATGAAGAAGTCCCACGTAAACTAAAAGGATGACTTGAGAAAAACTTTTGGATGTTTTTAAACAATGGGCCAGTATTCTGAAAATATTTTCAGATATCGTTTTTACTTTTATCGTGATGCTCCACTTCATGGATGCTACAACATTCTTTCTTTTTCATTTCAAAATTCTGCGTGTTTTATCCAATTAATAACTATGATACTATGTATAGCTTAAACCAAAATACATGAAACTCTTGAGTGTTTTTTTTTCTTGCATTAGTTGTGTGCTTCTGACTTTCATTGGCTTATGACTTTTGAGTCTTCCATCATTAATATGAAGCAGTTTCCAAAAATATGCTTTAAATCCAGGGTTGCCCATGGGACATCTAATGATTGGTGAAGAAACCTCCTAATAGGGAAAAAATGCTTAGCTATTTTTTACTGCCTATTAATACATGACTTGTATGTTTTCAATTTTTTTGGAGTGAGAAAGTTGAGGAATATGTATTAGTAATCCTCCTGGTACTGGACAGCAAAAGCTGCTCTCTGGCTTTATTTCAATTAAATTATAGGTTGTATATTGTACCCTAAGGTGTTGAAGTTTGAAGTGCAATACATTTTGGTCCCATGCTGTGATGTATTGTTACTCATTTCGAATATAAGTAGTTTTCACAATTCTAATTCGTTGTTTCCTCGTTTTTCTTTCAGATGTATGCCATTTGTGGATAACTAAACTCCAGGAACTCATTTCGTTCTATCTTCACATCTGTGCTGTTACCATGGACGAACCAGGTTTAATCAATGGAGAATCTTTAAAGACGGAAACCAAAAATCTGCAAGGGATCTGACAGCCCGTGTTTGTTGAGATTGCGCAGCAACTTCTTTCGTGCTAATATGTGAATGACTGTAGTTATACATGCCAAGGTTTATGGTGGTGTATCCTGGAAACATGCGTCTTCTTTCAAATATAATGCACTTGTTAGCTTCCACTTGTATATGTGAAAATGCTAATTGTATTGTAGTATTAAACACCTGACTGTCTAGTTCATTTCAGGCTCTATATATACTAATCGGGCTTCTGTGGAAATTAATTTGACCCTTGTGCAAAATGCAATGAGCATGAAATTTGTCTCAGCTCCCTTTGTTTTCTGGAGTTGTTAAGTGCTGTTTCTTGATTTTTGGTATAACACTTGAGCATTGATTTATGCCAGCTGATTGTTGAAATTTGGCCTATATTCTGGAAGCAGTATTTATATGCTGGAGCCTGGAAGAAAATTGTCCCAATAGCAAATGCTAGGTTTTACTAAACCAGACTGGGCAGCTTTGAAACACACTTCAAAAAATGTGAGCATCTATCTGTAGTACAAAGTATGATATATTTGAAGCTAAATTTTTCTTAGACTGGATGGTATTTTGATTTCCGAAAAATGTGTGAGCTGACTGCTTTAGTTATTGAATAACTACTAACAATTAGCGAAATTTGATCATCTGTTGGAATAGTCAAAGGTATCCAAATTCCTCCTAATACTAGTTTGAGAAGAAAAAGGATCCAACACGGACACTATATTTAGGGGTGGCAAATCGTGTCGTGTTTGTATCGCACTATCGTGTTATCTATCTTATTTGATTTATAATATAATAATAATTGTAATTTTAACTTAATTACTATTTAATGCTTTCGCGGTCGTGGTCGTGTCCTAAACTGTTATTTGTCTTTGTAATCCGTGATTTGTAATTGTGTCGTGGTACGCCATTTATCATTAATGTACTTAGACTCAGTGCAAGCCCATGTGGAAGCATAATGAAGAAACTGATAAAAGGAGACATGATCATCCCTAACCTCTGTCAAAAAGAGTTTCTTATATTACAGGAGAAAACATAACAACAAAACGAGTACAAATCAAGATTTCTAAAGAAAGAAAAAAATGCACATCACAGTGAATAGCAAACAAGAAATACTCGTAAAAAAGTCATACAGCAACACGTGGGCAATGGACTCACAAGTCTAATTACTGTTCCCCATGCTGTATAATTAAGCAGCCCACTTCATTTCTTTTTACATTTCACACACACACGCAGACAATTTACTATTATCTTTTTCTTTTTAATGTGTGTATATATATTTATTTATTTATTTATTCCTGCAATTAGCTTTCAGTCCCTTTCTCTTTTCCATTTCCAATTTTTAATTTCCTTAAAGGAAAAGAGTAAAGGCAAATAAAATACAAGTGGTGGAAATGCATAATCCATTGCCAAAAATGAAAAACCTTCTTCTTAATTGACAGTTGAATTCCATTAAAGCCCCACCTTTCTTTCTCCAAACCACTTTATTTATTTGAGATAGATGAATTGATGTTCTCTACACCTAATTAACACTCCTCTCACTGAAATATCTCACTTCCTCCCTCCAAATACTACTTTCTCAACACCCCACCACCATTTTCCAAAACCCTTTACTGGTTTTATTTTATTATTAGTTTTGTTCAATATTTCTTCTCAAGAATCTCCCAAAATAGAAAATTTTAAAAGGGAAAAAACAAAGAAAAAGAAGAGATGCGTGAAGTTGGCAGTGGGTTTTTTTGGTGTATGTTATTGTTATTGACATGTAGTCTCCATCAGGTTCGACTTTCCCTTGTGAGTTTCTTCCTCACTTTCTCTTTCTAAATAATAATTAATAAGTAATAGTATAACATAGATCTCATCAATATTCTGGTAGAAAAACTGAGTCTTGATTCCATTCTTCCTCTGTTCTCACTTTTAGCTTTTTTTTGCAAGAATTGATTTTTTCTATTATGTAGCTTTTGTAAAAATGGTATCTTGATTTTTTCAGGCAAATGGGATGAATGCCACCTCCTCATTGGAGGAGATGGTGCCACTAATGGAGATGGGGAAGATGGAGATGATGATGAATGAAAGCAGGAGAAAACTGGGCAGCTTTCAGATTTGTGCTTTATGCACTTGCTGTGGAGGTGCAAGCAAAAGCTACTGTTTGGCATCTCCTGTTGCTATGCAATCAACTGCAACATCCCAAACAGACCCTTTGGGTTTTGTTCTTTCACTCCCAAGACTTGCAATTGTTTTGGATGCCATCTTTGAGATTTTCATTCTTGAAAGACAAAAAAAAAAAAAAAGGAAGGCCCTTTTGATTTTGTTGAATCTTGTTTGGGAGTTTGTGAAGGAGGGAGGATGAGAATATCTGTTTTTTTTTTCTCTAGCTGTTATAGTATTTGTTTACAGTTGTTTGAGTGACAGCTAAGTTTTTGCTAGTGGTTCCTTTTTTTTTTTTTTTTCTATTTTTCCTCTCTCCATCACTCTCCCGACATTTATGGCAATTGACAGGAGGAAAGCTTAGTTAGATTGGTTGAAGAAGCAAAAGCTTAGCTGGAAGCAGCAGTGGCAGAGGTAGAATCATTGTTTGAGATTAATATTATAGATGTCTGTTAATTAAGGTGTAGTTTGTTAAAAATGTAATGGTGATGTTATATTGTGACATTTTGAAGTGCAATAATATTATATTGCGAGTAAAAAGTAATGTTGTATGGGTATTGTCAGAATATGATGCAGGTTGATGTTGGTCTGTGGGAATGTGATTCGGATGAGTTGACTAAGATAATGATTTTTGTTGTTTGACTGAGTTGCTTGTTTCATTTGTTTATTATCTCACCAACAAAACAATCTTTGTTTATTGCACTGTTTTGTGCTATACATAATAAGAGAATGTGAAAGGGGACCAATGACCTTATAGGTTTAAAAGTGAGTTAATCTTTGGCCTCTCATAGAGGTCAAAGTTTTGAGCTCCAGACAATGGTGGAAAATTAATATTAAGCTGGCTTTGCGAATGGGAGGCTGAAAACAAAACCTTTTCTGGATAGAGATGAGCATTTAGTCCATACATTAAACAATCACTTATTGGACGACTCTTTGTGCGCGGTAGTTGAGGATATTAGGGATCGGGGAGCCATTGTGCATTCTCAAGGTTTATATGGGGCATTGTTCCGAGGGGGCCAGGGTTGTTTCTCCTAGAACTAGCATGTGGAACATGTAATCTTGGTTATAAAAAAAAAAAAAAAAAAAAAAGAGAGAGAGAATGTGAAAGGGGAAAACAGAGGGCAGAAATTTATACTGTAATAGCAGGGCAGCAGCAGTAGTTGCTGTGGTCCTTTGTTTTTGACCCCTACCAGCTGTATTCAATTTCTAACACTCTGCCACTCTTATTGACACAAGATTGGGGGAGAAGTAGAAAGGGTTTGACAAAATCCAATAATGCAAATAGATTCTATTTTTTTCTTGTTATTTTTTTCTTGTTATTTTTTTCTTTGGGAACCAACTACTATGGGAAGAATATCAAGGTGTATGTGGTGGGTGTGGTAAGTTGAGGAATGCTCAATGGATTAACTAATTAAAGAGAAAGAGCAATACATACTAGGAGGTTGGCAATACTATCCATCACTTGTAAGACAATTGAATAAAGGGTAATTGGAAAAAAACCCAAGGTTAGGAGGTTAATTACACAAAACCTTGAGTTTTTGAAAATTGCAAAAACCCGCTGAGGTTTGATTTCGTCTTATATTTTCTCCTTCATAAGCAAAAACATTTCAAAACTCCCCATAATATTAGTAAAAACATTACGCTTACCCCTTAAATTTATGACAGAACCAACCCTAAGTTTTTTATTGTAATTTTGAAACATCTATGAGTTGTTTCTATAATTAGCCCAAACCTCGGGATGTCTTTGTAATTATCCCTTGCATAAATTACAGAATGTAGTTTTGAGATTGAAAATTCACATGAGAGGCCAAGCCTTCATGAGTTGCTCATCCGGATATAGATCGTCCAACACTGGCCCGCCTCCGCCGCTCTCTTCCACCGTCTCTTGAATACCTTGTACTCATTATATGACTGTCTTCTCACCTATAAAAAGAAACTTCCACATCTTAAACATCTTTTTCTCTTCCAAATATATGCCTAAAATTCTACTAAACCTTTTGTGGGACTTACTTCAATTCTTTTGTTGATTGTACGGGACTTATTCGATGGTTCCTGCAGATATATAAAGATTATACAACACTCACAATTATTATCTTAGTATCACTATATACATATTGAAGATTGATAAAAATATTTTCTTTCTTGGTTGGCACCTTTTATCTTCAGAAGCATCTCCACTGGATGCTGCTAATTTGGCCTGCCATTATTATAACTTAGCTAAGCAATGAATGAGATAAGAGCATTGATATTATTAGGATAATTACATAAAACCCCTGGGGTTTGGGCTAATTACAAAACAACCCAGAGATTTTTAAAATTACAAAAACCCTTAAGGTTTGATTCGCTTACATCTTCCCCCTTCATAAGCAAAAGGAAAACCACCCTTATATTTGTAGAAATATTACAATTAACCTCTTAAATTTAAGACAAAATCTAACCTGAGGGGCCTTTTTGTAATTTTGAAACATCTCTAGGTTTTTTGTAATTAGAACAAACCTTGGGGGTATTTTTGTAATTATCCCATATTATTAAGCAGCAAAAGGATTATATAAAAGAATAACCTTATCAGGTTCCCCTAGTGTTGGGAACCCATAGTGAACAATGTATTCAGAATCCACCACTCCTATTTTTTTCGTTCGATCTCCCTGTCAAATTTGTTAATTATGGAGCGAAACAGAGAGAATGAAAGATGATAAACAATTATAGTGAGTTAATATAATTGCCTGTGCACAATAACCAAGCCGTATATCTAGTCCCCAAGCATGGATCAAATCATTCTGCAGAAAAAACATAACACGAAACAGTCATCCTATATATTTTTAGTACTAAATGTGCGTCACCGAGCAAAATAAAAACATGAAATAAATACCTGGATCATATACCATACGCAACGCCAGGCAGCTTTCGAGAATACCGGTGCCATCACTTCTATCCATCTGTAAAATTAATTTATGCAGATAAGTATTATATGTATCAACTGATTACTGATTACAGCCATGAAATAAACAATAAATACAAAAAAAGGTCCAGTTAGTTATTTAACTGTAAACAAAATTCTACCCTGTGCAAGGAGGACCGGTGCTGTTATCGCCGCATTGAATGCCCTTTCCATCAGCTTTATACGCCTCCTGCAATATGATGAGATATATAAATCGCACGTAGTTAATTTCCAATTTCTGAATGTCATACGAACTAAATAATTATAAACTTACCTATGCACCTTTGATCTCCTCCACCGTGCTGTGATAAGATGATGTACCTCAGATGATAGTTTTGTGTCAAGTGCTGGTTGTGATATCTCAAACTCTTCATCTTTCACTATTGATAGATATCTACACAAAAATACCACAGTTCGACAGATGATCGCCTCATCATCGCTACCTTGTAGTAAGAACTAATTACTACTATATAGCAATGGATTTTGCGACCGTTCAGGGTGGAAGTTTTCAACACCAAGGTCTTCATCCCACAAGAAAATATAATTGTATTCTGCCACAATATCTGGATGTAAGAATCGCCGCAAACCACCTATTATATAAAACACATAATTAATCGTTACCTCAAGAATCGTAAAGGATTCAAAAATATACATGCAAAATTATCGAAGACACTACCATTTAGTTTGATTATCAGCAGACACATGTATCACTCTACTGCTCCATTTGAAATCCTTCCATTCATCGACAATACCATCATAATGGAAAAGCATCACAACAAAATTGCTTTCGAGGAACTGCAGTTTAAGGATGTGATCATGATTAAAATGACCACTATTGAACGTGGAATCATTTTCGAGAAATGAGTAATAAGAAGTTTACCTTTCGACCATCTTATCTACATTTATCTTTTGCTTTATTCCGACAGCAACAGCAAATAAACTTTTCAAGTATTTGTCTTCTGCTTGCACATTTATAAAAGAAACATGTGAGCACTTCTACAATAAGTCTTCATCAGACTTGAGAAATAAAATTTTGTAGTAAAACGCTATAGACTAAAGCATCAAGACAATCTAAACTAGGAACAAACTGTGGCTAAAGGATTGTATAAAAACTTAGATTTTCCAAAACAAGTGCTAGTAATTAACAGGTAATTTAATTTCTCAAAGGCTTCCCAAATAAGTAAAATATCGAAATCGTGAAGTTCATTAATAGACTTTTGCTTCTCAATGAGTCAGCTAGAACTTCATCCACTTTTAACAATTAAAGAATTTGGAATCTAATGTTTACAACTCGAAAGAAAGAACATAAGAAAATAAGGCATCATGTTTCAACATGGTATTTCTCTAAATAGTACCTCCGGGGAACCCCATAATGGCCGTCTTTCCAAGTTAGACGTACTTGCAACTATACCATTAGGCAATGTCTCACTTCCAGGAGGCCTGCATTGATTCTATAACCGATAACGCAAATTACACTGTGAAGAATAGCTGATATTATGTACAATTTGTATCCACAACATATCATACTAGTACAATTGCCAATATTCTTACACTGACAAAACAACTACGATGATCAGCAAAGTAAGAGTTTGACATAATCACATACCTCACATGTAGTGTAAGTCCCTTGTGTACTCCATTTCAACAGTTTCTGCAGATAACGTGTACGAGTCGAGTTAATAGCATTAAAATGACTTAAAACAATAGGATAAACTAGATATAACTATTGTGATGGATGTAAATATTTAAAGGCATGTAATTATAACCACACCTTATTGTGCTGTGCTATCAATGTGCTCCATATAAAGAGTCCAAGAACGAACAACGAAGCTACACGAAAGAAGCTGCTCCGAAAACAGGGTCTCCAACTCTTTTGATCTCTCAATACTGTCATCTAAGGAGAATATAGGACAATATAACATCATATCTCTGTTTCTTACAATATGGCATTCCCACAATAATGCTATTTAACAGAGACTAAGAATATTATCAATGAGGCAACAATTAAAAAGAAGGGTTTCCAAATTTAATACATCATTGAGTTCAATTAGGAAACAGAATTGCATCAAAGATGAGTTTCGAATTAAATTAAACGAAATTCATCATAATATATCATATATCCGAAAATTCAAGAGATGATATATATATATATATATATATATATATGATCATGCATTAATTAGGCACACTTACGAAATTAGATGAACGTGCCATCTTCCAAAGGAAATATTTATGTATCGAAGATCATCACAATTTGAGTTACCCTCCAACACACAAATATTCCATGCTCCATAATAATCCATATATATATGTGATTATAAAATACGTATAATAGTTGTGTTACCTATGTACACATCACATATTCTCTGTAATTAATTAATTAATACTAATTGCATTTATCATTACAACACAACAAATGATTGATTTGATCATTGATGAGTTTACTAAAGAATTAATCAAACATTAATGGATGATTATATATACTATTCCCTACCTATATATATTCCGCGCCAACCACACAATTTTTTTTTTAACAGAGAGAAGAACAAAAAAGAAGAAGAAGAAGAGAACCGAAGAAGACGGACAATAATAATAGAATAAAATGCGTTTCCCACCACTCCCTTCCCATTTCCTCCAAAGTATATATTATGTTAAGAGTTGGTTAATAATGGAATACTATATTAAAAATCCATTTTTATTTTTGAAAGAATATTGAAAATCTAAAATGGTAATAAGAACTAAAAATCTTAATCAAGATATTATAATACTTACCCAAACTGATTGATTAATTATTATGGTAAAGATTATATATGCATGTCTCCGATCCTCGTCACAAAATGGATTTTATTGTCTGGTTGGTTGGTTTTGTGAATTGACTTCTTCTCCATCTCACCACATTTTGGTTCCATGGAAATTGGGTGAAAACAAAAGGAATTGAAAGTCTTTTCAGTTGTTTGGTTGTGGTATAATTATGGGAAAATATTGAGAAATCTAGAGAAAAGTTTAAGTTATGTAAGAGATATATAGTCAATGAAAGGATCAAATATTTAAGGAAATTAGGGAATTTATGTCACTCATTTCAACAAAAAAGAAAGGAAATTTATGTCACTACGCCATATGAGAATAGGGCATTTTTTCTTGGCACTTTCCACGATATTTTTTTTCTTTATGCACTAAAAGAAAAAATAAATATGTCATATTTAATCACCTCACTACTATGAAAGGGACGATCTTCTATTCCACTTTTCCTATTTCACTCCTATTCCATTGCATGGATGAAATACACGAAAATAAATATGATGTTATCACGTGTGACAACCCAAATCAACATGGCGATAATTCACATTTATCCATGTGACAAACCCAAAATATATATTTTTCATATTTTCCGTATATATAATATAAACGATAACAACTAATCCAAAAATCAAGGATTCTATTTCTACAATATATTTTTTTGGTAAATCGTAAATTCTATCTATACTGCTTATTAGAATCTAAAACTAAAAGTAAATAGTAAAAAAAATTCAAAGATTCTATCTATACAATTTTTTTTTTTTTTCAAAATCTAAAATTCAATTTACATGATATATATTGACAAGCCAAAACACAAATAAATAAATAAATAAATAAATAGTTCAAACTTATTAATAATAAATTTATTTGTTGCTTACTAAATATCATACAAATTTGAAGTGAACTATTTGTGTGATACTCTTTTAAATTTTGAATTTTTTAAATATTTTTAATTAGTATTTTGGCTCTCCTATATATAATTATCACAAACAAATTTGTAATACCAAAATTTTATCGTTTAACAATCTTTTGTGACACACGGGGTGTTATTTTAGTAACTCTATGAGTAAATACTCTAAAATCTACGGCGACAGTGTATTTCGCACTTTATCATCTAAACTTTATTAAATGTGCGTTGCTCCCTCGGAATAATAAAATATAAGAAAATATTATATGCATGCATGTATTTGATCCTTTTTTTTTATTACCCATCCACAAAAATATTAAAACTAATTAACGTCTACTTGCAGAAATATTTAGACAAAATTGATTTACATATTTATACTTTCCAAGTGAACTATAAATTATATCATGTAATTTACTTTGTTATATTTTTTTATTTAAATAAATATAATCTACAAATTAAAATCTAAACTAAAATTAATTATCTTTACACCTAAATCTTTACTATTCTCCATATTTGTAGAGATTTTGCTCCATATTTATGTGGATGAGTAATAAAAAAAAATCATATATATGCATATAATAATGCTCATTTATTTTTTTTTCTATTATGAGGTGGTAATATGAAAATTCACCAAAGTTTATATGGCAAATGCAAAATTAATCAAAGTTTAGATGATAAAATACAACACACGTCATGGAATCCCGACAAAATATTCAGCCGAGGGGGTCCAAAAGTAAAGTGTGATCCGACATAATTTATATGACAAAGTGTAAAAGAATTAGCTCCCAAAGGCCAAAAAAGTACCAAATTCGCCAGTAGTTTGATGGAGGAATGTTTTTCTCCAAAAAATGTTATTTAGACATGATTGAACTATACTCGAGTATTATGAAGAGAGTAGGTTTCTAAAAAAGATTTTGGATCTCATCTTAATTTATTTTGTAATCTGAGTTGGTTGTATTGCAAGAAAGTTAGTTGAATTTTACTGTGTTAGACGATGGGCCAATTGTCTTTGGTTCTAGCTAGTAAGAGAATATATGATTGTTAGACGCGAACTACTTTGCGTGCACTATATTGTCTTAAACTATTGGTGAAGTGTAACTACTGAAAAATGGGTAGATAAATATTAAGATAATCAGTAAAATATATGTAAAATTATAAATATTTAATGTAAAATCTAAAACTATTGATAAATATCCACAATATTTCTATCGGAAATTTAAAAATCGCGATCATAATTTTCGAAAAAATTTTTTTTATTATGTAGCTAATTGTAAAATTTAGTGGCAAAATCAGCTGTCACAAGAATCGTAATTTTTTTTGTAGTGTCTCATTCTACAATGCAAGGATCTCCGGTCTCCATTTTTGATCTTCTTTTGATGGTCATTCAACGAAATTCACACTTTTATTCGTGACACAAAAATGTTATATCCATACCTTTTTTTATGCCGAGGTTTCCAGATTCCCACATAACTATAATATCCTCAACTACCACGCACAAATAGTCATCCCCAAGTGATTCTTCCATGTTGACTCTCCTCTATCCAACCGTTGTTCCCACCGAAGCCCAAAGATTCCACACACCGCCGTTCCTCAATATTAATTGCTTTACCATCGCTAGTTTCGTGAAACTGGACCCTTGATCTCTAAAAGAGGCCAAAAAGTTACCCCACATTAGCCACGGATCATTGGATTCTCAGTACTTTGCTAGTGCTTGATGATGGTCAGGTAAGGGAAAAGAGTCACTTTGGGATTTCATAAGTTTTGACATTTTTAAATTGACTCAAAATAATAAAAAATGAGGCTTATTTCTTATAAGAGTTTAATTTCAAAATCTTAATGCTTTGTATGCATTTCTAAAAATATAATAAGTGTATAGGTAATGATATTATTATCTCAGGAAAATAATGTTTTTTCCCCAAATAAAGATACAATATTGCTTTAGTTTATTGAATTGTTGAAATCAGCAACTTGATCACTCCGAATTATTTTTTTAAAAAGAAAAATTGTAGCCACCTTGTCCAAGTGTTTAGAAAAATAAGGCATGTGGCCGTGAGTGATCATTAACTGGATATAATGCGTAAAATTAATAATTAATAAAATCAAAGAGCTGAAAAATCAAAACTGTATTTTTTTTCCACCGGCAGTCCCCCACTGACCCACTCCATTAATTTGGGTCTTACGTTTACTTTTGCCGTGCAACTCGGGAGTTAGGCGGACCACTATCTGCGCATTCTTCATCTCAATTCTATTTACAGTTAAGAAAAAGAGATTTATTTCATTTCAATAATTGAAAATGGTATGTTTGTTGTATGGAGAATGTTCTCTCTCAATAATTGACCACTTCTATAATGAAAAATGAAAACTAGTATCTTTTAAAAACAAATGTTTTTTAGTCATTTCTTAACAAAAGACATTCGCACTTCTCTCTTCACATTGGTTGATATTTTGCTTTTGTTTTTTCTCTTTCACTTTTCTCTCTCTATATTCTCTTACTCTCTCTTTCAATTTTTTAAAAAATTCGCAAATGTTGACAGCAGACTGCTTACGGTACTCAAAATAATATTAAGCTTTCTTTCGATATTTCGCTTATTAGACTAAAATTTGTATAGATATTAAACTTCTATGTCCAATTTACAATGAAGAAAGAACAAAAATGTACAAGTCCGAATACGTAAGCTTTCGTTAATCGTGATCGAAAGTTATGTGTAACTCGATATCGAAGTTCTTAGCTACATTGTCAAGTTATCGAACTACAATGTCGAAGTTAATCAATTATAGTACGGTTACAATGTCTTGGTGTAATTAAATTAACTCAAGAACAAATTAATTTTTACGTAGTCAAATAACTAGAAAATATGTATTTTAAAAAAATGGCAAAAAAACATTTTGATATTATGGGACTGCTAAAAACCTAGACACTCTTATGTCAATCATAGAATGGTTGTTTGATCCATTACCTTTATAATGATATCAAACTCCAAAAAGGTTTGTTGTAAATGGTAAAACATAGAAAGCCCAATCTTAGTTTTATTTTTACTACTATTATTCAAGTGAAGCTCGAGTTTGCGTTATTGACCTCGTCAATTTGCTGTACGAGCCCAGCTTTTATTGCTGGACTACAACCAATCTAATTGCTGACCAAAACCATGGTCCATTAAGATGTAATTTCAACTTTTGGGATAGCCATTTTCTTTTTTACCTTGGAATCTTTCTTTGCTTTTTTTTTTTTGGGGGTGGGGGGATATAAGTCTGCGATCGCGCGCTTTGCTATGTTTTTCAATAATTTTCAAACCGAATGCCATATGCGGTTTTAGGCGTGTGGCGGTGGTGGCGGTCGGTTTTGTTAAATAAAATTATAAGTGCGTGTTTAGCGGTTAAAAACATAAGTGTTTTAGTTTTATGTCTTCTTGGTAAGTAGTTTAGAAGGTTTAGTCAATTTTGAATATCAAATCCAAACATTAATAGAGGTGCACATTTTTACTTTATCTAATTAGCTCTATTCACTATCAGTGTCTGATGGCAAGAATAATTAGGCAACATTTCCTATCACAAGACTAAAAGCAAGAATAATTAGCAACATTTCACTATCAGTATCTAAAGGCAAGAATCAGTTACCAAATGCGAAGCCAAGCCCCTGTTGTGTCACACGGGAAATATAATACACCAAACACCATAGAAAAGATGAAATTACAAGATGAATGAAGTTTTGTAGAGAAGATAATGTAGAATTTTGCATTTGTTGAAAGCATGAAGTGAAGGACAAAATGAGTTTTAAGAGTACAATTAGAATATTAGGGTTGTATTGTTGTGATACGCCAAGACATAATTGTCTTACTACTCCAATACATGGGCGGTCGTTTGACTTCCAAACCGAAAAATTGCACGCTAAGGTGCGCGGGCGTGTTTTGCTAAAATTTTTAATCGCGTTTTTCTAGTAAATCAATATTTACGGTTCGTGGTGCGGTGCGGGATGTTATTTTAAATTTATGATCACCCCAGATATAACATACTAGCTATGATATAATAGAATTAAGATTAAGCATTAATAAGTATAAATTATGTTTAGCGAGGTTGGAAGCAAAGGTTGAAAATCATTAAATCAATTATGGATAATTTAATTATTTGAATTAAATATCATTGCTAATTGTTCGCCTATTATATATTCGTACAAGTTTTTAACTAATTTCATTAAATTTTGTCTAACAATCCCATGAGTAATTTCACTAACATAATTATTTTTAGCGTGTGCAAGTGAAAAAGTTAGTCCTTGTTTTTTATGAATAATAATTTTCCAGGATGCATCATTTTCCGATTGAGAACGTAATTTATTTCTCTCGATTTTTGTGGATAGGAAAAACTCAAAAGGTTGTGGGTTTAATTACTCCTAAAAATGATGTGAAAAAACAACTTCCAATCGTGTACAATTCCAATATAAGTCGTTGATGGATTGCAGCGACTCTTGTATCCTGTTTTGTGTGATTTGCATTCAGTGACCTGAATAACTTGACCTCCTCCTGCCATCATTCATCTGTTATATACACTGCTTTTAATTATTAACTATATCACTTTTGCACAGCAACACTCCGCCAGTTAGTTTACCCCATTTCTACAGTTATTGACGAATATACCCTCTCTTGTCCATAACCCTTCTTGCTCGCCATTGTTAATTTGCTCGACTCTGTAGTTCGAGGGTCTCGATGGACTGCACCCAAGTGTTTGATTAAATGCCGCAATTGAATCAACCTTCTTTCAAGAGTGGAGTGACAGCAATGGCACTAGTAGCATTTGCTCCCGTCATTTCAACACCAACCCATATAGATGCACCCGCCATTTCACTTCAATCCCATTTTATCTGCACTCCACCCAAACTGAGAGTTAGTGTCAGTATCAAGAAAAAGAACACCCTCAACTCAAGAGCACACCTTTGTTACCAAATGCTCTTCCTCTCCTCACAAATTAGTCCGTGACCCGAGGTTAGATAAGCATGTAGTGAAGCAAAACAAGATACGCTTCGTACAAAAGCTCAAAACACTCCTGCTTTCCAAACCAAAACACTTCATGCCCATTCAAGTTCTATACAAGTGCCGCCCTTACTTGTCTCTGCCCAAACCACGCTCCGTCTTAACAATGATCCGTCGTTACCCCACTATTTTTCGAGCTATTCTCTATCCCGACGCCACCTACTCCGCTCAATGCCACCGGGCCACTTTTCAACTATGCGTCCGTCTCACACCAGCAGCCAGCCTTGCGAAAAAGGAAAGTGATCTGAAGAAACGTATGGCTGTTTCTTTGGTTGCAAAACTCCAAAAGCTCTTGATGCTTGCCGCCCATATCACAGGCTTTTGTTGTCCAAGCTTGTGCATTTGGGGCCCGACCTTTGGCCTTCCTGTTAACTTCGCCGCGCTTTGCAATGATCACCGGATAAGTTTAAGGTTGTCGACACTTTATGGACGCGCCGCTGAGCTTGTCACGGGATTCGAATTTGGCTAAAGTTTTCACCGCTTTCATGAGGAAGATAAGTCTCGACTAATAGTAGATAGGCCATTGAAATTCAAACACCTAAGACCTCGGAAGGGCCTAATGTCAAAAGGCACCATCACGAGTATCTCATAAAGTTCAGAGAAGTCCCGGATGTGTGCCCGTACAAGACGAATGTGGTAGATTTGGCGAAAGAGTCAATTGAGGCAGAGAAGAGAGCTTGTGCTGTGGTGAGGGAGGTTTTAGGTATGACAGTAGAAAAGAGGACTTTAGTTGACCATTTGACGATTTTAGGGAAAGAGTTTGGGCCGCTTAACAAGCTGAGAGGAATGCTAGTGAGGCACCCTGGAGATGTTCTATGTGAGCTTAAAAGGGCAACGAGACTCTGTCTTTCTGGTGGAGGGATATAATGATAAGGGCGCGCTTGTGGAGAAGGATGAAATATTGGTGATAAAAGATGAGCTGATGAAACTAGTAAGAGAAGGAAAGAGGAGAAAGGAATACGTTACGGTGATGTCATTAAAAATGACGCTCAATTTTTTGGAGAATCAGGTGATAACGAGTATTACGATGACTGTGAAGATGGTTTAGACGATTTGTTCCAACTTGAAGACTCTAGTTCTGAGGATGACATGGACGGTGATGATGAAAGTAGCGATTTAACAATGTGCCAAGAGAAAGGGGACTATTGACGGTTGAGACAACTGGGCCAAAGAATCAGAGTGATGGTTCAGAGCCCTGGTAGTAGTATCAGTGATTAACAAATACTCGCTGAGGATTGATGATGAATAAATTGTTTCGATTTTAGGCTTTTATAGTGAAATGTGATATATGAATACAGTTTGCCAAATTGGAGTGCACGTGATAAATGAGAAGCAGCATTGTACAGGTGCTTGTATTTTTTCTTTTTCAAGTACTTCATATTTTGGGCGCGATATGATCCATATAGCCATCCCACGAATGGGATAAGGCCAGTTGTTATTGTTGTTGCAAGTACTTCATATTTTCCCGTATTAATCAATGTCATGAATCATGGTCTGGATTTGAATTCCTTGCAAAAAGATCAAGCATTCAGCACAAATCAACAGTTGAAAACATAATGTGCCTCAGTTTATAAAACTACATCATTAAATAAAATGCTAATATGCTTTTGTTCGTATTTTGTTTTAAAGAAGGAATATGGCATTGGCATCCAATCTTGAGAGGGGAGACAAAAACATGCATTTCTCACCAATGTTACAACGAAACTCATTAATCCTGAAAAGCACATTCACAGACTCGCATTCAACATTTAGAAGGTATAGAAAAATACACTTCATGAAGAAACACAATACATATGAAGGCCATTTCCAACTTTAAAAAGAAAATAAAGTATCATAAAACAGACTCATTCTTAGCCTTAAATATTTGATTGAGCCTATTCAATTTTATATAGTTTGTTCAAGAACAATCACATTTCTTAGAAAGACACAATGAAATAGCACGGCAATCTACATCAAGCAATACGTAACTGGAACGAAGCGCATACCGAGTAGT